>OW388296.1:55358516-55958516 GCA_936450465.1 Gibbula magus | reverse complement strand
TACTAACTCTATTTGTTTCCGACTCTTTCTGTCTGTCTGTCTTTTAGTATGTATGTATGTATTTATGTATTATGTATGTATGTATCATTCTTTGCCCCTCTCTCTCTTTCTGTCTCTGTTAAGCACTGTCTTTGTCTATTTCTCTCTTTCGCTAAATGAGTCTCTCTCTCTCTCTCTCTCTCTCTCTCTCTCTCTCTCTCTCTCTCCCTCAAAATGGGTAAACACTACAATGTCTTCTTTTTAAACTTAAATTATTTTCTTAACAAAGAAAAGATCTGAACAAGCTAACCGCCCATCATGATTCATTTCACAAAAGTCACGACGTTATTCCAATATAACAGAAGCTACACAAACATTATTCCACAGAAAACGCTTCTATGCCTTTAATGCCTCGGGTGGCACTGTTCACTTCAACTTACACTGCAATCCAATCAAGGCAGTTGTTGTTGTTTTACAAAAGCTTAATCACATTCACAGCTTTGTTGAAGTGTGAGGAAGACGCTCTTTGATCACCATTAGCCGACGGCAATTTTACACATCAAGCATAATGAAACGCGTCAACTGTAATTATGGAATCCAGTGTAAACAGCTTGCTTTGTAGTCCAGCAAGAAAATACAGGAAATAAAGTATAAACATGTTGTTATAAAGCTATGTTGGAGCTAAATCTTTCAACCTTCAATCTGTTTAAGTCGTGTATGAATAAATGTAAGCGAGTTGTCTTATAGCTGAGCAAAGAATACAGGAGAAAAAGCAAAATCATGTCGTTAGAAACGCAGTTATGGAACTTGTCTTTAATTGGTGTCGTTGTCTGCCTTAAAGTCAGTCAATGTCATTTCTGCAGGATTTCCATATCAGAATGAATTATAGGTTTTAGTAAACGACGAGAAACTGTCTTTATTAAACTTTGAAAATAGATACATGTATGAGTAACTAGGGTTCCTTTAGCAAAAAAGCCAGTCAAATACATAATTAAAACAAGCAGTCCAATTCAAGAAAAGCAAGTTACATTACCTTTATCATACATATACTGAAAAGTTGTTAAAAGTAAAAAAGACATTAGGTGTCAAAAGTGTGTTATGCTAGTCATCCAAATGTAAGTCACTTGATGGATTTAAACCTGGATATTCTCGTTTCAAAATTGTGGGTGAAGGGAAATATTTTCTGCAAATATCGTGAAGCTCATTATAGAAATCTTAATTCCAATTTTGCATCTCCTCTTTATTTTCTTTATTTTCAGGATCAGGTTTATTAATCCACTTAAACGCTTATATGCATTTTCTAAAGAACTACATCTACTTTTTGGGTTGGTATTTTGCAAAGGTGAACCCTGACCATAAAAGCCATTAATCGTAAAACAAGAACACGTTACAACTCAACTGCAGTAACACCATTACTCAATGTTAAAACTTTCTTGTATTTATTGTTGGAATAAACAAATTTCCACAATGTCCTTGTCTACGTCATTCTCAATTGCAGTTTTCTCTCCTTTAAAAGTACAGCTTCAAGACAGATTTGATATTTTATCAATTTAGTTGAATACTATGAGCAGAAAGCGTGATGTTTGTTTTCAAATCGATATTTTTGAAACGAATGGTTAAAGATCTTGTCAATTTAACGTCAGAAGTAAATAGACCAGAGGCAGATAGGAACGGTTGATCAATACTAATTGTATATACACCGCAAAGAAAATAGGAATTTTCATGACTTCTTGTTTCCTTGAAGATTGTATTTTCACTTCAACACATAATTTGGTGTTTCGAAATGAATATTAAGAGTTCTAAGTCATTGCCCCTTATGTATTATCAATACGATTCTGAAGAATGATCTCATTTAAACACTAAACTAAGGTCAGGTACTTTCAAAGACTTTTAGGACAGGTTTATAATTATTAATGAACTGCTACCAATCCCATGATGATCTTTAAACATGCAATGATAAGTTTTCATCACATACACTGAGTAATGATGGAAGAAACTAAAACCAATAAGATAAACGTAAATGCGTTGTTATGTTTTGCACTTTCAAAACGATTTCACCTTTATTTTGAATTTTCGCTTTTCTTACCTTACTATTTCATACAGAGTTTTAAGGAGACAAACATTAAACCAAAGCTCGTACACCATGCATCAGTGAAACATCCCAGTAGATTATTACAAGTCACTTAAAACGAAACACGAAAACAAAAACTATTTTATTTCTATTGACGATTTACAGTTTGAAGTCCATTACCAATCAACAATGTGCTGTGCCTCAAAGAAAATCCTTATCAGACGTGCTACTAAGTTGAATCATAAAAAGTATAAACTGATGTATGGAAATAACTTTCAGGTTCGACAATAATGGAGAAGGTTCCAGTCTCAAGATGAAATAACGGGAGCTTGCAGCACAGGTTCAAAATAAAATATAACCCTTTAATGACATATGACGTCAAACTCGAAAATAACCCTTAAATAATATCGAATTCCTGTCAGCATGCCAAGATTTAAAACCAAATTATATCTGATCCTAAACGACAAACTGAAAATCGGTAAATATCGACAAGGGTTCCTCAAATAACTTCTGAAAGCTCTTTTGGAATCATTACTCTAATACAGAGAAATGGACACTATATATAGCTACAGTCCTCAAGGTTTGTCTCTGTGATTGTGTTTCTTTATGCAAATATCATGTAATCATGGATGTTTTGATACATACTACATGACAAAGACTAAACTCTTTGTTTCAGGTTCAGACTAGACGATTAAATGTACATACACGTCATGCAATGCACCACCTCAAAGTTATCTATGACAATTTCAGGATGTCGAATTGATAACGAATCTTTAAAAAATAAATTTTCTCCCTCTGTACAATTTCTAGCAAATGACGGATTAAAATAAATAGTGAACGACTGTGTCTTATATTATTTCGTTTGATTTTAACACATTCTTATGGCAATATAACACTGTAAGCAATTGGAATTTATCATTTAAACTATAGATAATATGACAGAGTGTATAGTCAACTTTATTGTATTTTAATTACGAAAAATGGACTAATTACAAAGACGTCGCTGTCAAAGTGAAAAAAAGTTCTATAAATAATAATTAATAATAATAATCTTTAATCAAAATATAACCATTAGAAACATACACATTCAGTCGATTTCCTGCATGAAACTGGATCAACTAATTGCTTAATTACATCACATATGACGACAAAATCGAAATAATTCTCTTGAAATAATGGTGTGCCATCAGCTACTCAGAATTTAATACCATAACAATACAGTTTCCAATGGAAACAGCCAGAACATCGAAAAAGATAATGGAGAGGACGCTTCATGTTACTTTTAAGAAGCCTTAGGTGATCGTTAAAAGGAAGCTTTGGTTGAGAAAAGGTATCCAATAGCATGACGCTCGTTATACGAGAGTCAGGAAAATTAGGTTTCTGTCTTTTAAAAACAACATGTCATAAAAATTTGAGATGAAATTTCCACAATATGCTAATTTTTATATCATTCAACATGGATTTAAGGTAAAATTTCTGCTTTCTGCACGATGAGGTTAAAGAGCGTAGTTTTAAATGGAAAAGTATATCAATCTCCAGGCATGAAAGACAATTGTGTAATTACTCATCGCTTGTAAGATTAGGAATGATATTCATGTGTTATCACTGCTTTCCTTTTTTAGTAATAACCTCCCAGATTTTATTAAATAACGTAAAGAATTCCAAAAGGATTTTTTTCAGATGTGTCACAAAAATAAATCAGTTTATTATCTACTCCGACGAGCTTGAATGATAATTATAACGTTAATGGTGATTTATTTCCATATTTGTTTAGTAACGTGCGAGGTCCATTTATTCCAATTCTAAATGACCGTTACGAACATTGCATTGTTTTCCGTTTTTGTACATTTCAGCAGAATAATATTTGAAAAAATTAAGTGACTATGGCGCAAAAGAAACGTTTTCATATAGTTTTAAAAACAATGTAAACTGAAATAATTTCTGAATGTTATGGCGGTCTCCAAGTGATGTTGAAACAATAATTAATATAACACTCCATTGAAATCGCGGAAAGGTGTAATTCGAGTCAAGAATTTAAAGAAAAAAACACGCCCAATGAAGACCGCTACTTCCGGTCAATTGCATAATTCTGCAACGCCATCACCACTTCAATGCGAACGAGTGCCTGTTGATGCTTGTGAGTTGTTTGTTAAATCTGTTTCTGACATCTCTCTGATGAAACAGTGATCGAATACTGAGCAGTAACCCTTGTCTCAGTTAAACAATGGCCGTTCGTTTGTTACAACTTCTGAAACTTTGAAATGTTGTGCAATAATTGTGCAATTTCTGGTATAATATTGCTAACAAATTCTTTACATTTTTACAAAATCTGATAAGATATGCGATTTTCTCTCAGTTGATTTGTTCATATTTCACAATTTGGTTTATCATATGATTTCAATGCAAATATGTGACATTTCTTTACCTGAGGCAGTTATGGAGAAATTAAAGGATAGCTGCACTGATAACATTTACTTAAATATGATAACGATTTGAAACTCTGAAGTATTAACTTCCCGTTTGGTAATTGATTTTCGAATAAAATATACAAAAAAATGCAAATATTTAATATTGTTTAGTTAATAAAATATGATATATGAAAATATCGTCATAAGCCATATTTCAAAAATAGAAATAGCTTAAGAGGCAAATACCATTGACAAGATGTCCATTGACTCCTGGTAACTTCGCGTTCAATTGTATTGTTTTTCAGTTAAAATGTTCATGACATGGGAAAGCATCAGACATCAATTAATCTGTGAAATGCCATGTGTGTTAAGTTCTTTCAACAGTCCACCATTGCTTTTCTAGAATGACTTTTTAAGGTATTCTTCAATATGACCAAGTGACAAAAGCAACAAATCAGGTATGCCGGTCAGAGAAGTAGGATTAGAATTCTACATTCTAGAATGAACGATATTAAGTTAGATATTAGGGACATTAAACTGCTAAGGAACGGGCCATTCAGATGCGGATTTGAGTCATCATTCTTGTCATAGATTTTGGTAAACGAATATATATTCTGCTGGCCTAGTTCGCAAACAAGGACAGGTAAATTGCGTCAATACAAAACTAAAACTAAAATTGACAACAATAAACTTTTGATTACCCTTATATTGCCACTTCCACATCACAGAAGTGTTTGATTTCAGATTTACCAATGATTTGTTTCAATGTTCATCCGAATACGTAATTGTCTGTTTGTCGTCTAAATCAATGCGTCCTCGCTTTGATCTAATGATTTTCTGGGCATCTGGCCTTGTACAACATTACTCAAGCTTGTATAATAGCCTTTCGTTTTGTAGGGAGCATAACTCAATGTTCGACTACACTGTTGAATGTCATCAATTGCATGAGCAACAAAGCGTGAATGCATTAGCTGAAACATGTTTTTGAAACTGTGAGAAACAATTACATTACTGTAAGAGTTTTTTTTAGATTTCTCACTGAATATTTACTAACCTTGTGACAAACTGTGCTTTAAAATCTTGCATGTTAAATTAATAAGGAAGGATATTATTTTTTGCGCAGACATTACAGATATAGGGAGCAGTGGACATGTCTGTAGATCTAGGGTAAAACTACACTTACATTCATAAACACAAATACATGTTACCATGTTACATTTTACCTTGTTAACATCTCTTTATTAGCATATCTATTGTAAAAAGCATGTATGTGTTTAAATGGTTTTCGTATTTATATAACCTGTATACTTCTCAAATGGTTTCATCTAACTAGATATATGTATCTGATCTTTGAAAGCTATTTTAAGGTGAGTTGTGAATTGAAGCAGGTAGTAGAAACCTGACACATAAAGGGGACGACGAGGCATTCGTTCATGCGAGATATTCATATTTATTAAAGGTGAGAAACAATTTTCTTAAAGGCTATATTCGTTATTTATTCCAAACTTTAGGGTTATTTGTTTTAGTTTTACGCTCTCAACTATAAAAGCCTACATCACACTCACAAAAAAAACGTCTAATTTTCTTGCTCCCAGATAACAGAATAATTGAATAAACTACCACCAAATATCATTTATACAAATGAATCTTCCAAAATGAAGCGACCATGGGAATACTGTTGATCTTGTAAAACTCCTTTGAAGCCTCACCCTGTGTACTCAGGGGGCCTTATTCTCCATCAGGTGAAGAGGAAGTTCGGTTTTTGGGTCAATTTGGAATTGCCTTTGTGGAAATTCCTTTGGGTCTCTCTACTTACTTTATATGGGTATATAAATTTATAAGTATACAAACATTTGGGAAAATATAGCAAAGCCTTATTTAACTAAAATTGGGGGAAACATTGATTGAATGAGTTTAACATATTTAGTGTGAGGATCAATTCTTTCAAAGTATACATCAATGTATTTTAGGTTAACTATTGGGCCATTGATATACAAATATAATGTTCCGTTTAATTAGATGAGGTGATAACGTTAGGAACATATCTATGACAGAATTTCATTTACCTTTTTTCGATTTAGGACAGTATCGTCTTTTAATGACGAAAAAAACCCAAATCAACAAGGTATGTTTATTGGTTCCAAGATAAATGAATAATTGACCACTTTACCAAAGGTAACTAACCGCCCTTAATAAAAATGAATTCGCTCGAAAAAGCTGTGTTTCATGTACATCTAGGAAGAAGTTTTGTAATTGAATACAGTTCCAGCTGATCTCTGAATCAATTTGTAATTCATTACGACCCAGAAGGTGCTATTGAACTTGCAACATCGTCAGAAGCCTTACTCAAGGGACAATGTGGACTTGGTTTTGTTTCACTGTAGAATTGCCTCCTTGAGAGTCTTATTGAAAGTAGTGTGCTACAATACGTCAAGGGCAGTCTACAACTTAGTCGTTTTATGATGCATACACTAGCCTCCATGTGAAACGTTAACAAACAATGTATTTTGATTAAGGAATGATATGACTGAAACATAGTTACACAATATCTTTAAAAGCAACCTTATATTTAATTGTTGAAACTTGTCGAGGTGGAGAGTGAAGGGGGACTTGTTCCAATGCTTAAGGTTATCATAAACCTAATTTACGTATTTAAGAAATATATTTTCACTAAATTGCCAAGAAGTTTCTGTCCCAATCACAAATAAGCAATATCAGTATCTCAAGGGAGTTTCAACAGATATAAAGATTTTAACTTATGATATCCTAATAATTTAAATTGCGTATACTTTTGTTTCATCAAAGACACTAAAAAATGGACAGCAGTAGTATTTTTTAAACGTTCATTTATATCAACTTATTGCAGATAGAGACGCGGTTCATCAATAGATTGTTTTTTTGCACCTTGTATCTCAGAAAAGACTGGACAGAGAGGAGGTTATTGCTTTTATATATCAAGAAGTCTCGGACAGTCTGCATTGTGTATTGCTTTTTTCTCATGTCCTCCCAAAACAGATTATCCGTTTCAGGTTATTTGCTGAATTTGTTTTTGTGGTGAGAAACTCTTGGATAATTATATATTTCTCCAGAGTTCATGGGCAATGCACCACATTTTTATTCACGTGTTGCCGTACCTTCATTCGAATAAAACAGAACATAAGGTCAATTACCTAATTTGTTTTGTGAAGAGAGTCCCTTTTTGATCATGATGGATTAAATCCAGAGGTCAAAGGCAGTCTACTGCAGTATATATTTTTGTCTTCTGAAAAGAAACACGATTTCCTTGAAAACAACTTATTTACTGGGAACATACACGACGCATTGGGCGAAATGCTTTCACCTGCATCAAAAGAAATGTGATAATGTCTCAATATATACTTGACTTTCAGGTCCATTACTGAAGTGCTTCTGTAGTATCTTTTGAATCATGGAATATGTATAAATATATATTTTACATCATCTTATAACTTAGAACTTATATAACTTAAAGTGGAAAGAATGTATTAATTTTACAATAATGGTTTGCTTCTTACACTTCACAGCAATATATTTCCGCTTCTATTGTATTTTATTGACGTTAAGTTCAACGGGTTTGTTATTAGATTGGCTAGACAATGTCTTGGTTAGTTTTTGTTGATGTGAGATACAACTTAAGAATGGACTTAAAGATTGTATTCAACAATGAAAATCGATTTCAAACCACAAACCACTGTTTGTTACCTATGTTAATACGTTCTCGTATATGACTAACATGTCCAAACTTTTACAAGGAAAACATCTGTTTAACCCTCAACCTAACTTATGGTGCATCTAAAATGCCTTAGTTTGTGAATATTTCGAGAATGAGGAGTAGAACCCTCTTGAAGTAACACTAATGACCGTTTCGATTCTTGCGTGAAATTTTACATTCATTATCTGTTCATTTTATGTATCCCCCATTAAATAAAATCATATTTTTTCCATCGAATGTGATCAATTGAATTTGGTTCACGCCACATGTTCACAGGGATTTCGTGCTTATTGAGATCCAATGTGATGAATCTGTAGGGTACTGAATAAATGATTTATAAATAGCTATTTCCATTCTGTTCCTGAATTTATCAAGTGCCTATCCCAGTCTCTATAGTATCCAAAGATTTGTGAAATCTTGAAACAATTTTACTTAATTAACAAATTTAACAAATGATATGGTATTGCTAAGTTGTGATAACATGACTTGTAAAGTACATACATATATTGAAATTGACATTGATTGACAAGAAGTTAAAATGGAATATAAATATCCGACATTATGCTTTATGAACGACACTTATGTTTAATGGATTCACATTGACAACTCTGCTAGTTGACAGTTACGAAACCGACAGGCGTCACGACATTCGACAATTGATATCGTCATAAGACTTGGCATTTACATCACTTCCATTGAAATAAAATGACAAGCATCTAATTAAGTCGCCATTTCAGTTTAGTTGGTCACGTGGCTAACACACGTCGCACGTGACTTCGCGTGTCATTTGACCCTTGCACGTGCTGACCTTGTGAACCAATCGGAAGTTTTTAATTTCGCTCTGAGTAATTGTTATAATTATCGAAAATCTTGTTGAGGCACAGGGTAGTTTCGTTAACATTGATGGAATCTCCATTATACAATATATTTTATATAAATAATTATTAAAAAGACACAACGTAATTTAATTGCAACTAATATCAGTATGACTGTGATTTTTACGATTGCGGTGCAAATGAAATTGAAATTGTCCCATTTTTCTTTAAATAAAAAAGTAATTATCAGATTATTTACTCTCTATAACATCCATAATAGCATATTATTTGAAATCAATAACACTTGCTATGACATTGTAATAACAGTCAATGAATGTTCTCATACAATGTATGAATCTATAAAGTGTAATTTCCGGAAATGCATTAACAAATACATTTTAAGACCATGTCCTACAATACTAGCATAGCCATTGCAAGCCATGATATAGAATGACGAATTTTGTGATTGGACAACTGAGCAATGACTAAAAAGCTAATTTATTACACAGTGACATGAAATAACCAGTACATCAATCTGCATCACTGTCGAGCTGTCTATCATTTTAATCATTACATGAAATGCTTTATCGGATTACCCTATCAGATTAATTTGCACATTGAACTCATTGGTCCGAGATAAAAATCGTTACTAGGTTAAACGTTAGGAATAAAATCATCTATATTCATGCGCTGAAGGTTTCTCCTTAACTTCAGTAGCGTTATCAGATTGAACAGAGGGAAATCGTTATTAGGGTAACGGGATGAGGATAACAACTTCTTTATTCATGAACTGCGATTTTCTCCTTTCTTTCAGGTTACTTTACCAGTTTGAATAGTAAAGTTTGATCTCAGCTGAAAAAGTCATTTTCGAAAACATACACAATTTGCACAGTGATATTTCACATACGATCATCATGAGATGCGTCACTGGAGTCGATGTGCTCAGCTTTTAAGGCACAACTACGATAGGTACTGTAGACATTCCTCCTATTGAACTCCTAACCACCGTAATAAAGTATAGAAAGTATGTTGATAACTTGGTGCCTAACGTTACGTGTAGGACATGGTTTTAAATCGTCATTACTTTACTTGGCGTGAGGGATATTTTGAGGAACCATATCTAGTTTTAAAACAAATTCACTTCGAACTATTGGACTATTAAACTAAGGACCTTACTTGCATAACAGAGTTTTCAAAAACAACGAATTCATAACAAATAATTTTGCTTTAATTTGGCGTCTCTTTTTAAAAAAATACTCCGTTTTGACCAAAATCATTCAAACCTTATTGAAAACCATTGAAATGTATCTGTACATTATTATGTTAATGAACAAATGTTGATACCACATTGTCTTAACAAACCGCACGTCATTCCAATAAATTTCAATATTCTTAAAAATGGACGCCAAACAAAATTTGTTTGGCTTTGCATACGGTTCAACGTTTAACATTTAATTGAGAATGAATAAGAAAAGAAAAAATATGTGAAATATTCCATCAACACACAACCATGATGTAAATATTTATAAAATGTTCGAATTTCGTGGTTTAGATATAATATTCCTATTCACTTCTCATCTAAATGAGAACAGTCTGATAAAATACCATTACACATAATCTTCCCCATCTACTAGCTCAAATGTTTGGACCCAATTTTATATCATCATTTACACCAAACATTCAATGTCTAATCATTTATCTTGTTCTACAAAATATCAACATTCTGATAAAATATCTCATTAACTATGCTAAGTTAGATAGTTAGGCTTGTTCACCTGAGCATCAATGCATAAAACTAAAGTAAATAGAACTTGAACAGCAATGTCCCTTGACCAATGACCAATACAACAGAAGCCTTAAAAGGTATATTGATGAACCTCTACACCATGCAAATACCACCACCAGTGCATCTTCTATAATTTGACTAACATCACAGAAGTAGTAAACATTACACTGTAGTAGCTCTCTAACATAGGAAAACCGCCATCACTGCTCCTTAGTACACAATGATTAATATTGCAGAAGCCTTAGTTATGTGTGAAGGAGCTCTTCAACATGCAAATACGTCCACCATCACATTGACCAATACCACAGAGACGTTCAACAGTACAGCAAAGGACCTTTACCGTTGGTGCTTGCTTGCAAGGACCAATATCACAGAATCCTTAAACAGTAATGTGGAGCCCTACATCATGCAAATGCCACATCTCCAAACAAACCTTATTGATTCCTCTAATTTGTATTTGCATGTTGAGCGACAAAGCCTTGTTTCATTTGCTGCAACAGGTCCGACCTTTAACATTTGGGCTTACATTGTTTACACACGTGACTTTTAACCCGAGGTGGGACAAATGTGACAAGATAGGAGTGCGATATGAAGGTTTTTAAAGGTTTCTTCAGGCTCTGGTTGTTATGGAAACTATACCATTTCCGTTGGCTAATAGTACCTTTGGGTTCTTGGCAAATTGCTTATAGCCTTTGCCATGGTCCTCTTATTCAATATCTATCTGTGTCAGACCACATGCTGGACTGTCTCACAATCCCGTTTCTTTTATTCCAATGGTCATTTTCCCCTTAAAGCAGTCTCCTAGACATAGATATCCCTAATTCATAAATCTTTGAAGCTTCATGTTTAAGGAGCCAATATGTTATTTTCCCAAGGTAACTGTCATATAATTGAGTCATTTTGGAACAAACTGATTGACATAAATAATCATGTTAAGATAATCAGAGGTTGATTGGTTCCTATTTGAAATGGCTTGTAAAAGGGTAATCATGTACACCTGCTTTGAAATATACATGGAAGAATGAAAGCAAGTCTACTCTATCTGACTACTATAACCTTTACATTTGGATCTGTCCTAATGAACATTATTCACCCTTGAGGGTACATTTCCATTTTACAAGACTTCTAGAAACTATATATGACTGCTTATATATATATATATATATATATATATATCAAGAGTAATTGAAATCGCTGTTCGCCTCAAGCGCGTTATATTCTCTGTTTGCAAACCATTACATTGAGACTATTTTGAATGTATTGAAATACACTAGAATATACCATTGTAAGGACATAAACATATATCAATATCAAGAAAACTGAAACAAAATTTCTTTTAAAATACCATTCCAATGTATTATTCTGGCACCCAAATCGTCTCAATGTATACTACATTTGTTATAGTTTATAATTATTCCAAGAATAGTATCATATATATCTCCGAGTGTGTACAACATATATACGGACATGTGTTTGATTATGACAAATGATAATATCATTGACATCACAGTTATCGTTACTGAATACATTTCACACGAAGAATACGTTATCTCTCCTCGGTAAATCAAGTGATAAAATGAGTATACATGGTTTAGTAAAGCCATGCGAATAGTTTTTGTTATTCGAAATAATAAAAGGGGTTCATATTTAAATGTCCGCCTTGAAATGTTTGCTTGAAACGCAACACCGTTATTACCACTACGGATCATTGGTTTGTGTAATAAGATGTTTGATAAAATTTGCGAAAAGCGTGCTACAGCCCCTTTAATATTCAAACTTGGATTCAGAAAAATGGTGGGTTCTTGAGGTTTTTATCTAGCATATTAACTTCAATTAAATGAGATTGTCAATATGTTATATGACACCTTGAAAGCATGACTGCCATCTGAGGTAAGGACAAAGAGCAGAATACCGGATAAAGTGAGCGCTTAGGCTAAAACATTGTCGTGGTGTCATAAACGCTGACAGATTTAACAGTGACGACTGTCAGTAATGTTGACTATTAATCTCTTGTGAATTCTTGTGGTGGCATTTACTTGGTTACCATTGTCATGTGGGACACGACTTTATAGTCATTTGAGCTAGTGTTTCTAGTAGCCACGTGTCTTACAACTCTCGCGTGATTTTGCGTGAAGTGCACGTGTAACGTGACCCTGCACATGTTCACCTCAAGAACAATGGAAATCTTTAATCTGCTTCAGTGCATTTATTTTAGATATCAGTTTGTCACGCAATACTACGTAGTTTTTAACTAATTACGGAGGTACTCGCATAAGATTAAGTTAACTGAAGTGTATTCAATCATGTAAAAGTACAACTGACATTGGAATAGATTATGTGTTCATAGTATTGTTCATGCAAGCATTACTTTATCATAAGATGGACAATTATTAACAACACTGTTATCAATTCCTTTATGTGCAATATAATCAACTTTCGTACATGTACGTGTAGGAGAATGTCCGAAAACTGGCCATTAGTTTTGCACGTGGACCATGTTTGAGGCCGTTAGGCCGAAAACATGCTCCACGAGCAAAACTAATGGCCAGTTTGAGGACATTCTCCTACTTAAAACAAAGTTTAAGTAAACATGTTCTTGCTACTGAAATGCACGCCACAACGCACCTTATCATGCGCAAAACTAATGGCGACCTTTGCTCTATATGTATTTCATGATCTTCTCGGAATTGTCAGTTGCATTCCCTCTCCTTCAAGTTATAACATGTAGAACAAATCAGGCGTTTTCCTAGTGAATGGTACGTTTGTAAACATTATATTTTATTTTTAAAAGGAAAAGTAAACAATGATGAAACAGTTTATTCTATAGAAAAGGTTTTCGAATTAGAAAATCAAAAACACCATGCATAGTATTCATAATTGATTGATAAATTGATGGGCAATTCATATCTTTACTTATTAACTTATACCACCATGTTTTATTTCATATTGGTAAGGTTATGACACTTCATCGAATGTATGTTGTTTTAAAAGTTTAAATTACACAAATTCATCAACCCTACACTACGCTATTATTCAGTAACTTTTATCTTGAAATCTTAAGGTTTTACCTTGAAATTCAAGATACTAAGTTGAAAATTCAATTTAATTTTTTGGAAAATCATGTAGGTATCTTGAAACTTCAACTTACTATTCTAAATTTAACTAAGTATCTTAAAACATTAACTTAGTATCTTGAAAATTTAATTTACTATTTGGAAAATTCATATGACTATTTGGAAAATTAAACTCAATTTTGTTGAATATTAAACCTTAAATTTCAAGATAATTAATTTTTAATTTGTAACTACAACTTGAATAAACAACAATAACAAATTGTAATTATACTTTAAAATATTCTTATTTAAACTTTTAAACTTCAATATGTAAAACGTTCAAATCTTGTAATTACATTGTTTTATCATTGGCATCACCTTGTAAACATTCGAGATAATAAGTTGATTTTTCAAGATATTTAGATGATTTTTCAAATTATTAAGTTGAATTTTGAAGAAAATATGAAGTTGAATTTTCAAAATAATAACATGAATTGTCATGATACTAAGATGAATTTGCAAAATACTAAGTTGAATTTTCAAAATAATAACATGAATTGTCATGATTCTAAGATGAATTTGCAAAATACTAAGTTGAATTTTCTAGATTATCAGTTGAATTCTCAAGATAGGATGCTTAATGCCACAGGGGTTCGAATCGCTGTTTTGACAATATTTTCAAAATTCAAAATCTAGATTTGTTGCATTCATATTATGTTTATGTACGATATTGTGAGCTCATATTCCAAATTTGAGCGAAATCGGTTAAGAAATAAAGATTTGAGATATATCCCCGCTATTGATATAAAGACACAAGGGAGGACACTTGTTCTACGAAGTTCTGATCGAAGACCGGAAGGCCAAACTATACCTACGTGCGGTTCAATAAACCTTTGCTTTCTCACAAAAAAATGTATTGAACATATAGACCCGTCTTTTGCCTTTCTGTGTGTCCCATTGATTTTTCTCTAACTTCATTTCACATTTGACCACTGACCCTCGCAAGTAGCCGACCCTCCTTTGTGTACATAATAGTGGACGACATCGAGAAATCACCGTCTTTTCCGTAATTCAAACACGCCGCTCTCAAATCGCTCGGAGATAGAAAGCGCCTCTCATTGGTCAATTATGACGTCGGTTAACCACGCCAACAAATGTGTTAAACATTTATCGAACTAATAATCAGAATACCTAATGATTTATTTCATTCGATATTTCCGTTTCGCAGACAATAACTAAGCAAATCATTCGGAATGTAAGTGACGCGCCTTGGCCAAACTGGTAACGTGCGTTTGTTTTTCGGGCAAAACAACAGTTATCTCCCTTGACTGAGGGGGCGTGGTTATCAATAGCGGGGTTATTTATCTCAAAGTCTTATTTCTTATCCGATTTCGCTCAAATTTGGAATATGAGCTCACAATATCGTACATAAACACCATATGAATGCAACAATCTAGACTTTGAATTTTGAAAATATTGTCAAAACAGCGATTCGAACCCCTGTGCTTAATGCCCTCGAAGGCGATGTGCCACATCTCATTACACGGCCCGATAAGCCGTATCCATAGAAAACGGTTATCCGTATTGAAAGAAAATGGTGCGACGTATATAACGCGACAGTGGTGTGGAACTCTTCAGTGTGAGAGGTAGATGTGTAGGCCTCATGCGAATTTGAGATTTCAGACAAGATGTTTGACCATTCTGTCATGGTACTATATTTAAAACACCTTAAATGCCCGCTCGAAGGGAAATGGACTCGCATGGCTTAACCGAACAATGAACATTCGCTTGAGAACGTATTGTTTTAAGAGTATTATTTAGCCATTTGGAACACTTATTTACCTTTTCGTGAAATCATTTTATTTCAGTAAGAAAAATGTGCTACGGGGCCTTTAAAATTTTCCGGACAGACGGACAGACATGTCTGTCTTATTCAGGACTAATATCTCCTTTACATATCTCTTTATCAGTGCATGAAAAATTCGTCTTTATGAGTTGCTATATTTATATACATGTATATTCTCTCATAAAGACATCATTATCAGTTTTAACGATGTCATAAGCCTATCTTAATTCGTACATTTTGCACCAAATTAGGAGATAAGTTTATCATATTAAGTAGAAAAGTATGTGTACTTACAATAATTAAGCAAGACTACTTTTTCTTTCATTTGTGTTGTGGTTAGCGTGCTGACCTTACACGCCAGAGACCCGGGTTCGAATCCCATATTGTGGCCTGGGTCACATACTGTGTTACGTCCATGGGCAAGGCATTCATCCTTATAGCACTCAGTCCACCCATGCAGCTGTTTAAATGGGTACCTGAACACAGGGTACGGAACGGAGCGCTAGTAGCAGCATCGAAAGTACAATTCCGTCAGGGTAATAATATGTGTAGCGCTTAGAGCATGCCAAGCATGGATTCAGCGCAATATAAATATGCAATTATAATTATTAAACCGTCCTGTCGAGATGTCTATATTTACGTTTGATTAAGTATTATAATTGTGTTCATAACGCCAGATGAGTCAATCTGTCAAGAACGTAAAACAAAGGTTTCTTAAATAATTTCGTTCGCATGGTATGTGTTATCAGGTTGATATAATACGATAATTTAATAAATACGATAATTTACGAATCGAACGGGGATCTGTTTATTCATACTTTTACTTTGAATTCTAACGTATGTTGGCCGGTAGATCGTAGTTATTATCGTTTTGTGGAGTTAGCTATTCTTTCTCCTGGTAGTGTAATTTATCCACTCTATGGTCACCTTTGAACTGTTGCGATTTTCGTTGACCTCGTTTACTCGAAGTCGCCAATAGGTTTGCACGGGCTTTTGTATTACATCACGTTTCTCGGGATTCAGGCGGTTGCGTTCGAGCGCATTCAATCTGACGGGAACAATTCCTGGTTTCGGTTCCTAAACTATTGGAGACTTTTCGTAAAATAGTAAACTATTGGAGACTTGTGTCACCAAAATACGATCACACAACTATCCTAATGTTTACGTAACTTTGTTTTAAACAATGTATATATGACCGATAGATCGTAAAAAGGTCCCATGTTTGATCGTATTTGATTCTTATCACGCAAAATATCCTGTATATGACGATTCCACTGAAACAATACAGTGGTAGAAACAACTTATAAATAAATCTATATCGAATTATCTAATTAAACAATATAAAATTAATATGTAAAAAAAAGTCCATCATCTCACAAAAGGTGACATGTAGATACACCGATTCCATAATTTGCTTGTATGATATGTGATTTCAAAGAAATAAGAAACATTCAACTCACTACAAATTTGAACACGCAGTTCACTCAAGTAACACCCAATGTACATCATTATTATTACACATCCAGATACATGACAAGATTAAGAACCGTTTGTGCCGGGTATTTATGCGATCATCTCATAGTTTTTCTATTTAAACCTGATATAAGAAATATATACTTTTTATACCATTTTCAAACATCCCAAGTCACAATGAGTAGATAACAAGCTGAAGATAATGGTTTATCAATGCCAAATCTATATAAACGGAACATTTTTTAAACTTTTAAATTCCACATCATTACAAATATCAGTCGATATCTAAAGATATATCATATATAATTAATCTCAAACAAATGTAAAAGTAATAAGATGTTATCAATACTGAGAAAAGGAGAAAAAAGGTCTTCTCCATTCCCATATATTTCATTCGGAGCAGCACATCATGTATAGCATACCATTAAGCCCCCAGCGCACTGACAAGATAAAGAACAGTACGTGTCAATGCCAGCTGATCCACACACAGAGGAATATTCCTGATATAGTCTTTTAGTCTACAAGGTCACCTCCTGGCCTTCATCTGTATCGAGTTCTTGCTTGGAACAGCTGGACCAAAAACATCATCATAGACAGCCCATATAAAATGTATGTACTTGAATCTTTAATAATACTTACAATTCTTACTTCAGATCGGGCATATTTTGTTTAGAAATAACGACAAGATATAGTGTAATTCTTGTCTATGTATTTTCTTACATTAAGATCGATTTCTTGAAACAGCTGAAACCATTGTCCAAAGACCCGGAAAAAAAGTCCAATGTTGTTTTTTTCTGTCAGCATGTTTTGGTCAAATTGAACGTCTTGCATCAATCTGTTCGAAACAGCTTTTACAAACACATTATAAATAAAGTTTCTTTATCAAGTTCTACCCGTTTGTCAATTTAGTTAATCTATAATTTATTGCAAATTTAGGAATAACGCTGCGCCACCGAACGACAATGACATTACAATTATTAAGTGAATGACGTCAGGATGTTACAGCCGCTAATTGAATTGCCTGTTAGCAAATAAGACATAACACTGTTAATTAGTCAATGCATTTCCACTTATTTCGTTGGCAAGTAATGGAGATATCACACTTGGTCAACATTATAACAATTCTATCAAATTAGGAAGGGAAATAAAACTGATCATTTCAATCGTTTGCATCTAGATTGATTCTCTGATAATAAATGTAACATTATTACTTTAAAGATGGCAAAATGTAAAGATGGCAAAAGTTTAATGTAGCGTTGGTCAAATTAAATTATTTCTGTACATTCTGTAACACTGCTACCGTACTGTTAAATTTCTAACATTAAGTTCCGTTTCTTGAAAACTGTTGGGCACTAGAACGAACGCAGTTGAAATCACTAACATTGGTACTTCTCAATCGCAGTGAGTTAACTCACTTTGGTTAAATTCAATTTCATTCATCAGAACACGTTTCTTAGAAACAACATTAGGCGATGATCAAAGTCGTCAACAAACAGTAGTCATAATGCCACAGTATAGCATTGCTACTGACAGGATGACAATGGTTAATGTAACCAATAGCCTTGGTCCAGTTCATGACTCACGGTTTACTCATCTGTCACGATCCAAGACGTCACGGTCCCTGTTGTGGTGAGGTACTCTCACATCTATGAATCACGGGAACAAATTCAGTTATGTCTGAACAAATTTGTTCAGCTTAACTGTAAATAGACCGGACATTTACAGAGCCAAGTTCATGTTTTCTATGCGCAGATAACAGAATGGTCAATAAAAGAACACACTCCGACTGTATTATATATTTTACATGAGTAATTCTTTTCTAGTTTAATATTGTTAATATTGAAAAGAAAACCCCAGACAAATTAGACTAAGACGTGGTGCTTAATGTTAGGATCTTTATAATAAAATAAGTTCATAGACTTTCTTTAAATGTTATTTAATGGATTTTGTATTTTGAATAAAGCAGCGTCGCCGGCGTTAAACAATAACCCACTTACTTGAATAAAGCATGCACTTGATATGTACATAAGAGTTAACTATTTTGAGTGATGACGTTTATCATATAATCTGATGATGATTATTTTCATTAACTTCATAATATGAATTTAAAGTATAAAGCATGTACTTGTTACCTATTCTAGATATTCAATGTCAATTTTACATCGTTTTTCAGGTAATAAAGTAACATTTGAATGTGGTTAAAGAAAGAATCATTAGCGTGCATGTTTTACATCATTGAAGTATGTAAAATAACACATTTATTTTAAAAATTGTCACTCTTGAATTTTCAATTATGAGATAAATAGTTGCGTTTGTAAAATTTCAGGGATTCATTGTCAATCAACGTAGAACAATCAGAATCAAGGATACACTGAAGTCTGTTACAATATTTCTTCACATGAGACTAATGAATGACACATAGTAGTAAAATAAACCACAATTTAAAGAAATAGTATCCAAAATAAGCTGCTGAAAAGACACTTTAAACCATGTTGTCGTCTTTAACATTATAATGGGATAGTGACATCAATGACTTAACGTGTTCTTTCCAACACAATGGGAAACGTTTAGCACTTGCTGTTTTAATCTGTAATATGCCCTGATTGAGTTAAAAGCAATCGATTTCCATTTGTTTTGTGTTACACTCTCTCACAAACACCTCTCATATAACTAACTGTCATTAACTGTGATATGGTTACACAATCAATCAATTATAATTTTTATTGACAGTCTGGCTATTTATTTTACACGATGTTTTGTAAGAAGAGAATCATGTATGATTTACCCTTATACATATAAATACACACATTTGGATATCGACAAAATTATAGAAATGACAACAGATATCAATTAATAATAAAATGAAAAATAGAAACTCAATCCTAACATTTAAAATTAAAAGCAATTAATCAGAACAAAAGAAAACATCATATTCAATTAAATTTCTTAAAAGGGTATCAATTATCTGAGCTGAATTCTGATAACTCAATAATCACAGGATATTTAAACAACATAGTCAAGCACGAAAATACTAATCTACTCTCAAACAAACACATTATTTTCAAAACGACTTACAGATGATAAAACGCATCAATAGTTGTAGTTAGTTATAGTTAACTGTTAATTATTCCCAATAATCACTGAGTCACTAAATAGCACAAGGAAGGTTTTGATAAGAGGGACGAAATAATGTACTCCCAACAAACACAGTATTTTGAATTATAGGGGATAAAATCAACTACATTAGATGTTTTTTTACATTTAAAGAAACCCATAACCCTTAAGGCAATTTGACATTTCGATGTTAACAGGCATGTTTATTTGGCATAGCTTTATTTGCACTTCCTGGGAAATCTCTCGTGTGGAAAATGGCCTCTGGGCCAATTAAACAGCGTGAAAGTAAGTGGAAATAGCAATATCCGCCTTAGTTTTCTTATTGACTCCAATCTTATCGACGGGATGTGAAATCAAGCATATAGAGGCAGCACCACAAGGCCCTGGAGATTCCCCGACAACACGACCTCCATCAGCTCCTACTCCCCTCTACCAAAGCGGAAGTTAGACATGCGCAGAAAATTACATCACGTTTTTTACCAATCCATCATGGTACAGCCTATAATCCATGCCTAGTGTGAAGTGATGTGATGAAGTTAGCTTGGGACGGGTATTGAACGCCTGGTATAGGTTTGGGACGCTAGTATCAGCTCCCAAGTGAGTCATTGATTGATCTGTGAGTCATTCTGGTCCGAAGCTAAGCTTTAAGTGTAGGATAGGAATAATCGATTGGAAGTACAATATTGCTGAGAATATCACTCTATCAATGTAGCTTGGTTCCTCGTTTGTCAATCTTGAGCCTGTTGCTTGTTGAACATCAATCCAAACACTGGTTGAATCACACTTTCGTCTTAAGGAGTTTGTTTTAAACTCAGTCATCATTTGTCAAATGTTACCGATCTTGCAGCATCGGCGGTTTAGAGATGCAGCATGTGTAATCATACTGAATAATTGATGCATAATTAAGTTAAGGGTCCCATTTGAGAATTTAAAGGGCGCTTCCTCGTTTTCAATGAATAATAGAATATTGTAATAACACAAGCTGCCGTCTGAAGATTAATTTGAAGTATTTATTTGGATTGAGGAGCATTTTATTGATATGATGAGAAACTTCAGTTCTTGCTGGAGAAAATGATCCAGCGGTTTAATGATTTTAACATTATTCTTTGTTCACTTGTATTTTGTGTTGAATTAAAAAAAAGTACATACGAGTTTCGTTCGAAGTTTATAATCATTTCATACTGTGACCAGCTAACATATTGTCATAGCTTGTAAATATCTGATTTTATCATTTATTATATATCAATATGCACTAGTTCATTTAACCATATCAGGACCTTCCAAACTTAATAAGGATTAGCTCCGGCCGATTTAACGTTGCTAACGGGTCACTTATGTTTTATGTTAAGGATTACCAATAGTACATAGCAGTTAATCTGTTTTAGCTACCGATAGGGTCTGGGTACAAATAGAGGTGTAGAGTCGCAGTTATAACCATATCATGTAAACTGCGACGTCTGTATATTAAAGAAGCCTGAACCCAGATCCTCTCTGTTTTTAAGGTGAGCTATGTACTATTGTAACATATTGTATTATTAATGAATATCATGCTTTACTATGTATTTAAACTTGACTATATTTCATTCACTGTTATGCCATTTCTTAGATTTGCTGTGTTATATCATGTATCATATATAAGTTGTATTATTACTTGATTTTATAGGTTTAATCGTGAGTTTAGTTAATCTACATCAAACACTATATTGTGAATTAATGTACAGTATTAATACTCATACAAAAGACATAAATCTTGTAATACTTGTGTATATGTGATTTTATATAAAATGGGTTGTCAATATAAATCAATGTCTAAAAATATACCTTACCGTTCATTTACCTTATATCATGTTAATATCCAAATTGTGTAATATCTGGAACTTGTTAACTATTACCTAATATATGCTTTGTAAATTATAATGTCTTTGTAAAAGATATCATGTAAACTGCGACGTCTGTATATTAAAGAAGCCTGAACCCAGATCCTCTCTGTTTTTAAGGTGCATGCCACATTGAGTTGCTCTACCAGAGTAATTCCCCATACTTAAAGGGACCTCACATTATTGTCCTATCCGAGTGGTTTATCTTGGAACGTACTACAACAAGCGAAAAACCACTCGACGACAATATCATCAATGCAGAGCCTAAAATACCTCAATATTGTATATGATATTTTCGTTTATTAATGAATGAGTACAGACACGTTTTACTTTAATTACATTTCACAAATAAAAGGATTCTAATTTAATGTCATTATAGTCACATTCAGCACACGTACTGGAAAAATTAAAAAAGCTTATACAAATAAAAATAGCTTTTACTCATAAGCATAATCATAACTATCACTGCATACGTTAATCAAATTTTCTAAGAAATATACGACATTGCGACACTACGACTCAATATCTGGATACAAGGTGTATATTGTAGGCAGGTATGTTTCATGACAAACATAATTCCTTAAAGCCATTTACCATAAATATGTCTTTACTGACACAGAAACATAAGAGGATCAACGTATACTTTGCAAAGTCGGAAACAAATTGACAAATCTTGACAAATACCTGACACATATTAAGAAAGAAGTCCTTTTCATTGTAACAAACACCGGACATTGAGGATTGTTCCACTTCCTCTGATTGATTAGCTAAACGACAGTAGTTCGACTAGAACGGATTTTCTACTCCATACCTAATCATGCAAACCCTTCACAATAAACATATGGGTCCAGAACAATACACTAGTTATATATATTTCATGTTTAAACCAATAACTTGGAACTTAAGGAGAGATGGGACCCAGAAATCGAACTCGCTTACGGTAACATTTTGCGACAACAAATTATTGTAGTGAATAAGTCTAAAAATATATGAATTACGTTGTTTGGGGCATACGCTTATCCATACACTAACGGAAAGTGCTTAAATTTCCCGTAACGCCTTTTTAACGGTTATTTTACGACTTGCCGCATAACGTTATCGTCACCTATATTCGCGGTAAATATGTTACTGTGTGTGTGTTATTCGAATTACATACGTATCTTTAGTAACTGATGAATTTAAATCGCCTGGTATAATCAACTGATAGTAATTCTTCCATCATGCACTCCTAGATTGATAGTATGTTCACGGTAGGGCGTCAGTGTTACACTTGAAACCATCAAAATTGCCGTGACGTTAGGTTTTTACGTTTATGAAGGTAATTAAAAAATGACGTTAAAGTGATGAAAATCCTCCGATGACCCTCTATTTTTATTTCAGAATTCGTTTGTTTATTCAAATGTGCACATTATATAGTATTTTTAGCAATATCTAAAATATGTGTGTCAGTGAGAAATCCTGTTCAATATGCGAAAAACGATGAGAAAAATGCCGTTTTTAATTGCAAAGTGCTTAATTTAATTTTGTTTCTCTTTCCAGTGTCATTAATTTTCAAAATATAGACTTGCTATGCATCCCCGTATGTAACTGAAATGTATTTGAAAGGATTCTGAGCTTATTCGTTGAAAGCGAGCGCTTCATCTAAATACATCAAATCAGTCAAAAATGGCGTAATTTGCCGACGGGAGTATTATTATTCATGCCGATAACTCTTTAAATCGTTCGGTGACCCCCAAATTTTCTTACATTTTTGGATAAAAGACACAATAAACCTGCTATTTTGAAAAAATAAACGAATTCAAAAATATTTTGTTTCATCGTCCCATCTCTCCTTAAGGAAATTATAGATCTCCTGTAAAAAATAGTGTAATTATGAAATACGTATCGTCACAGTAATACGTATCTTTGCTCAATGTGCATTGGTTTTCTTATATCAGTTGTATAGTACATGTATATAACATTTAAGTTTATTTTGTAAATTGTACATGTTTATGCTGCAGTTAACATCGCTTGTAGTAGTGAATAACATTTCAGTTTGTTTCAAGTACGTTTGTTGAAACGAGTTGACAAAGTAATATATACATTAAAGGAAAAGGAATGTCAAAGATTTCATTTGGGAATTAAAAAAAAATTATATAATTTTAGTAAGGATAATAATATTTATAATGAGGATACTTATATCGCGCTGAACTCCACCACAGGAGCTTGTATTGTCGAAACTAGCGATTAAAACGAAAATGAAGTCGACGATCCAGCCCCATATATTATAAAAAAGTAAAGGGATGTAACGGGGTCAACACCCCATGTCCGTTTGAAATTATATTTCAGAATGTTGTCATCATATTATCATTCAATGTTATATACCACGGCAAAGCCAATACATTTGTCTTTAAAACAAGCCATCAAACGTAAAAATCGAACGGATAATAACAAGGATATGATTTTTCAAAGCCAAAAATATTAGCACATTGCTCATGTGAGCCATTTGCCTAGCCCACCAAAATGATAAAATAATCGCTTGAAAAAATTATTATAAAATACTTTATAATATCCTGTCAGCTAATAGTGACCCATTTACAAAGCCCAGTATTTGGTGCATCAGATCGCGCAAGAATTATAACATGGGGTGCACTGTAATTGACGTACCAGGGATTTTAGATAATCTCAAGTATGTTTCGAAACATCGTTTGATAGTGAGACGTCCATATTGAATGACCTAGGCATTGGTCTATTTTTGGAAACGAAATGATGTCATAGGGCTATTTGAGGATCTATGACATCATTTCGTTTCCAAAAATAGACCAATGTCAAGGTCATTCAATATGGATGACTACTAGACAAACGATGTTTCGAAACACACTTGATATAATGTAAAATCCCTGGTATGTCAAGTACAGTGTCCCTCATGTTATAATTCTTGCGCGATCTGATGCACCAAATACTGGGCTTTGTAAATGGGTCACTATTAGCTGACAGGATATTATAAGGTATTGTATAATAATTTTTTCAAGCGATTATTTTATCATTTTGGTGGGCTAGGCAAATGGCTCACATGAGCAATGTGCAAATATTTTTGGCTTTGAAAAATCATATCCTTGTTATTATCCGTTCGATTTTTACGTTTGATGGCTTGTTTTAAAGACAAATGTATTGGCTTTGCCGTGGTATATAACATTGAATACTTATATGATGAAAACATACTGAAATATAATTTCAAACGGGATAGGGGATTGACCCCGTAACATCCCTTTACTTTTTTATAGTATATGGGGCTGGATCGTCGACTTCATATTCGTTTTAATCGCTAGTTTCGACAATACAAGCCCCTGTGAACTCAACAACACAAAGGACCATGCTCAAAGCGTTACACACATTATTACCCTGGTGTATTTAAGGACCAACATCGTTCCTTTTTCATTCTCAACTCCCTTTGGAGTATACAACCTGGGCTACCAATTAAGGTAGCTCGAAGGTTATCTGTCACATTGCCTGCACTTCCAAACCAGGTACTGGTCAATTGTACTGCTGAGTGAACAGAGGCACATTTCGAATAAAGTCCCTTGCCCAGGGTGACACCATGCGCCTCTCAACTCATGTCTCAGTTTTCATTCAGCAATGAGGCGGGTAACCCGCCCATCCAGCGACCCACGCCCGTTGTTGCTGAACTTAAGTGATAGCGGTCGACTGAGATATGCACAGGACCACGTGCCACCACGTGCCACTACGTGCCACCACGTGTATTTCTCCTACAAGCGTGTAGGGGCCGTTCCCAAAGATAAATAGCAAGTTCGTCTTTTATCATTGGGTAAGATTGATCGAACATCGGTTGATGGAACTTGACCCAGAGCCAGGTCGAGTTACACCTCAGAATAAAGTTTAATATGCAGTGATCGATAGAATCGCACTGCCAAGGAAATGATAGTGAAAGCAGGAAACAGAAATTTTGTGTAAAAACTCCTAAAATAGAATAACTGAGATGGTATAGGGTTTACTGTTTTTTTATTCATGAAAAACTCTTCACCTTTCACAAAAAGTTCAATGTTCACATGTAAATATTTATTTTCATCAAGACAAGAAACAAGAACGTGATTCGTGCCAAAATCCTGGAATAAACAGGGAACGACTTTATTTCCACGACGTTATTTGCTACTTTGAAAGAAGGTCTCTGTATTTCTTGACTCGTTTACCTTAGGTCAACTATGAGTATGAACTTCATAAGACATCAATTGAGTTGTTTATATCAAGCGCGGAATTCATTTAATGACAAGGTCGTTGTATAAACTATACGTCGTATAAATTATACAGACCCGTGTACAGACCGTACACATCTTGTCTATCAGGTATTTCGATTGGGCTTAAACTCATTTTAGAAGACAACTCACCATGTAAAAACACACATGTATTTCGATTACTGCAGTCGTTCAACAGCGAGACTAAGCGATTTGTATTGCACATTAACATTTTTCTGCATATCCTTTCTCCTATTATAGTTCTACTTGTCAACTATCTCGTATTATACTTCTTGTCAACTATCTGCCATGACACTACTTCTTGTCAACTATCTCGTATTATACTTCTTGTCAACTATCTGTCATGGCACTACTTCTTGTCAACTATCTCGTATTATACTTCTTGTAAACTATCTGTCATGACACTACTTCTTGTCAACTATCTGTCATGACACTACTTCTTGTCAACTATCTCGTATTATACTTCTTGTCAACTATCTGTCATGACACTACTTCTTGTCAACTATCTGCCACGACACTACTTCTTGTCAACTATCTCGTATTATACTTCTTGTCAACTATCTCGTATTATACTTCTTGTCAACTATCTGTCATGACACTACTTCTTGTAAACTATCTGTCATGACACTACTTCTTGTCAACTATCTCGTATTATACTTTTTGTCAACTATCTGTCATGACACTATTTCTTGTCAACTATCTGTAATGACACTACTTCTTGTCAACTATCTCGTATTATACTTCTTGTCAACTATCTGCCATGACACTGCTTCTTGTCAACTATCTGTCATGACACTACTTCTTGTCAACTATCTGTCATGACACTACTTCTTGTCAACTATCTGTCATGACACTATTTCTTGTCAACTATCTGTCATGACACTACTTCTTGTCTACTCTCTGTCATGACACTACTTCTTGTCTACTCTCTGTCATGACACTTCTTCTTGTCTACTCTCGGTCATGACACTACTTCTTGTCTACTCTCTGTCATGACACTACTTCTTGTCTACTGTCTGTCATGACACTACTTCTTGTCTACTCTCTGTCATGACACTACTTCTTGTCTACTGTCTGTCATGACACTACTTCTTGTCTACTCTCTGTCATGACACTACTTCTTGTCTACTCTCTGTCATGACACTACTTCTTGTCTACTCTCTGTCATGACACTACTTCTTGTCTACTCTCTGTCATGACACTACTTCTTGTCTACTCTCTGTCATGACACTACTTCTTGTCTACTCTCTGTCATGACACTACTTCTTGTCTACTCTCTGTCATGACACTACTTCTTGTCTACTCTCTGTCATGACACTACTTCTTGTCTACTCTCTGTCATGACACTACTTCTTGTCTACTCTCTGTCATGACACTACTTCTTGTCTACTCTCTGTCATTACACTACATTGTACTTAAATCCACATTATACATACCAAGGAGAGAGTATTCCAATTTGGAGAACATGTTCCTAATCTTTTTCTCTCTGAAGAACCTTTAATTTTGCAATTAAATTCAGCATTTAAGTAAAGCCTAGTTGAAACCAAAGTTCGGACAAACTGACGAATCAAACGCATTTGAAAAATCAAACCATTTTAAAACCAGTATCAAATAAAGTAATGTAACTGAAATATCACACAGACGTTTGGACCTGAGAATATAAAACACCATAATTGTATAGTGTAGGCAAAACCGGAACAAGAACTCATTTCATGACAAATATCCTGAAATAGATTGACAAAGAAGAATTCATTTCCAGGACGTTATTTGTCACTGTAAGAAACACCGGACATTAAGGTTTCTGTATTTCTTGTAGGAGATTGATTGGGGAGAAGATAGTAGGTCGATGGAGACAGGTCTTTACTTGCAGCAGCATGCGATTGATCTGCAGTTCAGGAGGAAAATCGAATCCCCCGCTTCAAAGAATTGGAGATTTACCCTGATTTCCTACTACTGTCAATATCAATGTGACCTTATAGTGGCTTTGAGAAATTCCAGCTGCGTGAAGTAGATTGAAGAAGATTGGTTGGACCATTTAAAAAATCAAATTGATTGAAAATATAATTCGTTTTGTTCGACCTTGAAAGAGAGATGCTTGGTGAAAACATGACTTGTCAACGTTTTTGTTGATGAATTACCTTCAATGAATAAAGTCTCTGAATTGGAAAACCTTGAGCATTACAACTTTTTAGAACTGGAATATTTGTAGCTGAGAGCCAATCAGTTTTCTTATTTGGGGAAGTGATTCAGTCAGCTTTATGGACTAGTCTCAATTGGAATTGATTTTTTTTCTGCACGATCTGTCCACAAATTTTCAGTGAAAAACAATGTTATTTGTAAATAACGTTTTTGTTCAAACTAAGTTTTTTTTAAATGTCCAATTTTGTCAGTTGTTCATGATCAGTTGTAGCAGAAAAAGGTACATTTTGTATAAATACGAAGCCTCTTCCTTAGCAGTATTTTTAAAAATCGGTCTTTGTATAGAATGTCCATATTTGTTCCCTCTTTGCCATTGTATTGTCGCCGCTGCTCGTGTTGAATAAATAATGACATATATTGTGACAGCCACAGCCATTTAAACATGTCCTCTAATACTTTACTGAGCTACCAAAAATAACCCAGGGCACGATATCTTTACCGCAATATATATATATATATATAATAAAATTTTACGTAAGTTTTGTTTGTTACTTGTTGTATACACATTGTACTTGTTTTATGGTAAGGCGAACGTTGATATGTTCGAGAATAGAGGTGATCTATAAAAGAAAATAGCTTCATTTTGTACAAAAGCCAAAGGTTTTAAAGATGTTAATACCATGTAGAGAATACAAAGCTCCCTAGCGTAATCAATCTCAAATGTTATTAGTTTTCACGTTAGCCTGGTTTACTAATGACGTTACTCGCATTATATCGTATCTCAAAATAATTTCCTTAATAATATCATTAATTAAAGAGATGCTAGAAAGTAATAATTGAATAAACAGCCCATTTAGGTCATGTGCTGAGAAATCAGAAGCTTTCATCGGAAAAACAGGAATATAGATGACCTATGGAATTTCTGCAGTTTGAAATATATCAATTTTAATATTCAAGTTTTTCATTTTAGGAAACAATGTGACTTAAAAAACAGAATATTCATCAGTGAGACTGCTGTAAAGGCATGCAAATATACCTACAGGTCACATTGCAATTACAAGTATTGATGATAAAATCTTATCTAAATGTTTCTCATTCTTCCTGCTCTATTCGTAATCTTAAAGAACTGTATCTGATGTACAAATGTACACATTGGAACGTGAAATTGGATACTTTTACAGTGTATAAACCCATGAATCACATGATAAAGGTATTTGCTCTTATTCTCCCCACATGATAAACAGTCACCTTTTTACTGACCCGAAGTAAAGTGTTTTGCGGTATCCCACGAAACTTCGAAGAGAGCTGTATTACCTCCCTTTGTTGCCAATATCCGGTAATGGCAAGTATTTACATAGGTCTATAGTCACTGAGCTATTGTAGACCGAGTGTTCAGCATTGACTGATATGTATATCGATATCTAGCATTATTCTCTTTGGGTATTGATAAAGAAATGGGGAATAACATTATCATAATGTGGACATTACTTTCTTCACGGTTATATTGCCTTTAATTGAAAAGGTTAGCTATTGTTCAACTGAATATACAAACTGTGGGTTATGCACGAAACATGTAGGCACATGATTTTATAAAATGTTTATATTATTTTCAATATATCATATGTTTCATGATATATCATGAACTTAACTGAAAAAAAACATAGTATGTATTTTGGTTTGAGAATACCGGGGTTAATATCAATGATTACTGTTTTGAGACAAACTCGTATGACCTTATATTTATAACAATAGACGTTTTTATATAGTGCACAAATCTCTACATTGTGGACTCTGGGTGTTCCAACGGAATCTAACCTGGGCTGTCGTAGCGCTCCACATTATTCACCAGATACCAGCTTACATCTGGCTTAATAGAGGCACACAATCAATAATTTCAGTTACCAAGGATGACAAATAAATCTTTAAACTCACGCCACTTTATGGTCCGCAATACAATGTACATTGGAAATTCGATTTGTGCATTCTGCACCCGGCAGCGCCAGTTAATGCATTGTTCTGTGCTGAGTATCAAGCAAGGCAGCAACAACTCACATCTTTTAACGTCGAATCGAACCCCGGTCTTCCGGGTGATGAGCGGACACTCTACCAACTGAGCTACATCCCCGGTTTGGCAGGGAATCACCCTTCAAACTCCAAGTACATTCAGTGATAAAGCGGGTCACCCACCCATACGGCGAGCCCATTGTAGCTGAACGTTACTGTTAGCGATCGACTAAGCAAAGTACAGGACCACGTGCCACAACCTAGCTATATAATTGGTAAAACCTGTAAAAGAAACTTACTATTACTTGCCTCTGATGGAAAGAAGAAACCACAGCGATACAAATAATAAAATTCAAAAACATATGGAAGTCTTCATGAAAAAGGTGTTTTCTCTGACGTTTCACTGAACCTCTATAATTTAAGACGAATAATCGTAAGACCTAAAACAGTTATAAAAATCACGAGACAATTGGACATCATAATTAACAGAGGCGTAGCAAAATTTGCAGCAATTATTGTAGGATGTTTCTGTAGTCGTTATGTCAGTAAAACCTACACCACGGACATCCTCCTGTATAAGATTAATGTAAATCCACCATACCTATAATCTTCGAGTTCTTTTGATGGATAACTGAAGAAAAAGAACGTTCTAGTGTTTCTTTTCTTCAGATAATTCAACATAATATTATTGTGATCGTGTATGGCTTATGTCTTATGGCTTACATGTATCTCCAAACGTTCTGTGCAATTAGAATTTGGGTACTTCAGTAAAATATTAATGTTTGTTGCCTAATCTTTCTTTATTAGGTGAAATGGTAGACGCTAGCTCACTGAAGAACATATAACAGTTGGGTCAAATACAGAGTATGATGAAGACGATGGTTTTCAACAATGATCCAAATGGTGTTCAGTAATGATGATCAAATGACTTATATTGCCGGGTGACAATTCTTACTATCGTCACTGATACCATTTATAATGTAAACATGTTACACATACCGATGTTTCATTAAATATGACCTCAAAACACGATTGACTATTAATTTCAATGAAACAGCCAATACACAGTTTCCTCAGTTTGTTCGTAAATTAAAGAAACTAGCTATTCTAATTTACACGAGAAAGTCATTGTCCATTGACATTGGAACAATATTTCTGCACTTATACATTGTACCAATGAAATTCGTTGGTGGAGAGGACCGCTTATTTAAAGAAAAAAGAACGAAAGGAAAATATAAAATATGGCTTTATGTGTTACAACTACAGCTTACTAAACATCGTTCAACAGAAAATACTGGAATCAAATTACTTGAATGACTCGCCACACCCTCATTGACACTTCTGGGTCCAACTACACAAGCGTGTTTACATGCCCGCCAATGATAACACATGCTACTATGCCATTTCCGTCTCATTCCGGAAATTGTTGCATGTGAAGTTATAATAATGTCACTGTCTGACAGATTCGGTTTTAATGTTCTTAAACTGAACTTGTTTACCAAAGAAGAAAAAAATATGCACTCTTTAAATCGTAATTGAAGTTATTGTAAGCTGTTAGGACAAGGTTTTTTCAATATACATGTAATCAGTCCTACTCCATTATTGCAATTACACGCGTACATGATGTCATTTAATTTCATTCATTTGCAAAAATTCTAGTTTAAAAAAGTTGCATGTAGAGAAAATACATTAATTTGATGGATCAATCATATTGATATGCTATAAATTGTTCAAAATATTCTAAATCATGAAGTCGTCTCAATAAGGCACCTGAAATGAGATGATAACACCCCTACAGTGTAGGCCTTCCTAAATGTAAAATGCAATTATAAACTTTTTCATTTCCCATATGGTTCTGAATAACCAAGTTATTATTTTCGATAGACGCACATGTGCACATATCATGTTTGCCAAGCAATCATTTTTTGAGCGCGCGTTCCCGTATTTATTCATCTGCGACATTATAAAACAATTGTTGGTGTAATTGTAGCCGTTCGTAACAAGAGAAGCTGGCCATTTTCTGTCTATTGTTTTGAGATTCAAATGGATTAAACGCGTAATAAAGAAATAATTTTAGTAGAAATTGGGTTGTATAACTTACACGAAACTCGGGCAATACAAAAATGCGTTTCGAATAAGTCATTTGACACTCTTCCTCGGGTAATAACATCTATATATTTTCTTTGTCCACTCAGTACAGACGCGTAAACGGGTGATTGACATATGTTAGTCTGCACTGATCACGAACTAGATGTAATGGTATTCTGGTCGAACACTTCAAGTAGCAGAGCAATCATCTCCCTTTGTTGTCAGTAATTGATATAGGTGTTCGTTTACATTGGTTAGTAAACACGATGAAGATGTCGATATCATTAATGTGAACCAATCAGTGATCACAATAGATGCTGCCAGTTATAATGGTTCCCGTATTTGTGTTAATGAATTCTACTTAAATAATATCAGCATGGATAGGTTTGAACATGTGATGGTTTGGGTACAATCAATGTAAGTCAATCAATAACCACAATACATGGTACGGGTACAAACAATGTTATCAATGCTTGTGTAAATTAAATATACTAAAGTAACAAGAGCATGTCATTCATTAAGTAATACTCTTCTTCTCTGTGAAATGGCTGTAGAGCATTAGATATCTTGATGTAAAACATTACTTTCATTTCCATAACTGGATCTTAAATCGATTTTTGTTCATTTTCATCAGATAACAGGATGTAAAATTTGTTTACTTTTCATTTTCATAACTGGATGTAAAGTCGATATTGGTTCAATTTCATCAGATAACCGGGTGAAATGTTTTTAAAATTTCATTCATTTCATTGTACGTTCGTTTTCATCAAATACATGGATGTAAAACCTGTTTCTTTAGTTTGTTGTGTCTTTTGTATCATGCTTTTCTTATGTTCACGTTTGACTAGTGAAGATAAAGTAATGTGAACATGGACTATTCATGACAATATTTTTTTAAATTACAAAATTTCTTGAATGAGAAAGACAAAAATGTTAAATATTCGAAAAATCCTTACAATAACATGAATATATACAATGGTATTGCTTTTCTTTGAAATAAAGTTACATAAAATCTTGGAATTTTTAGTTGTCCAGTCTTTTGCTTAACAATAGAGAACCCTATATCATTTCTTCTAGTGAGGCACTATGTCAATGGAACTAGTAATAAGGTCATTTGATAGATAAGCTTTCTTCCCATTTCGAGGACAATAATTAGGATACATCTCCTTCATATCTATGGTTATCTACTTCATATAGATTTCTAAGACTTCTGACTATTATCGTCGACAGTTACAGAATTAGTAGACGGAAAGCCTACTTCGAACGAACAGGGTCAGTAATGATGTAGAACGTTGAATTCCTAAATCTGGATAACTTCACTTAGTTGTCTTTATGTGTCGTGGATAGATCAGATTTCAAGAAATCCACACTGATCGTGTGCTTCTTGTGCTTCGTTTGCCCATGTCCTTACAAATATATTCTTTGATTGAATGACTCCAAAATCCTAAATAAGTAAATTTATGTTATTATGCTGTAAATTTTATATACATTATGCTATACTAATGCACCACCGATAGTGGAACATTGTATTAAGATAAACGAGTAATGCTGGCTAAATGGCGATAGTCTTGGTTTTCTCAAATCTCATTACTGCAGTGAGTCAGTTTTCTTATCACTGTTAAGTATCACAGAGGAGGTGACGTCAGTTATACAATGGTATAACGTCACTACCACGTCATCGCCGGTACTAACTCACCAGAAAACACTTAAGTTGGCCAAATTCTTATGGTTGTGTTTTTAATGTGTATTAACTAAGACTTGTGACTAACAATTATTGTGATATATAACAGAGGGCATGCAGTCAACTATAAAATGGTATGACGTTTTTTCTACAATCAACGTGACGTCTTCGCCGTTTTTGACCAACATTTTGGAAGCAAAACAATAGATTTACCCTAACCGTCTCGGGTGATTATGATAAACGGAACGTTTCGTGTTTTAGTGTGCTTTCACGTATTATTAAATTGTGACGGTTGGAAGCTCTTATTAGCACTCGTAGCTGCTACATGTAAGAACCTTTACATCAACTATTGTGACTGAAACAAGAACATTAAATGATAAACGTCCATCACAAAACTGAAAATTGAGATTCCCGAAGCCTGAATTACCATAGCCCCTCCAATAGGAACTCGGCTTCACTTATTTGTTTCCGGAAGGATCCTGACGCGTGTGTGTACAAAGAAACCATAACGTGTTTTCTTATTCCTGATCAAGAGGAAATGAAAGGATGGCTTCTGGACTTAGTCCATGAACAAATATTGGCCACGGTTTTCATTAAAGCCTAAGCATATGATGACTACCCCTGGATACCAAGTAGTCACGATGTTATGTTGATAGAGATTAGTTGTCCAAATGTTATTGATGATGGTTCTGATTATGCATGTGTCAGTATCTCCTTACTAATATACTACATGGACGAGAATTGGTTAAATACTTTCTTAAGTTCTTAAAGGATAAGATGCGGCTTCAAGCGCCAAAATGTTTCGATTTATAGCTCCACCATGTTTCAACGTTAAAATATATACCCTGGTACAGATAAGAGGCAACTCTACACTTGGTACTTATTAATGATAAAATTATTATCATTATTGTTTGGTATTGAATGAACATGAGTCAGCAATGTGCATGGATATATGCACTATATAAATGAACTATTGTTATTAATTTATTATTATAGTGATACCAACACCACATTGACAGATCATGAATGTTTGAAAAGTTGGAATATGTGCTAAACTTTCCTAAGTGACTATACATTATGGTTTCTGAACACATTGTACGAACAGTGGTGAGTTTTGTTATTGACATAGAACTTAGTTTAGGAAAAGCTGTAATAGTCCCCTTTGTTGTCAATGGATAGTGATGGCAGGTATTTACATAGGTCTAACCATATTTTGACCCTCTTTTACATTCGCAGAGTTAAATGTTTGCCTGGTGTCCAAAGTTAATTGATATGTATATTGATGTTTAGCATTATGCCCAAGGTTATTGATAAAGCAATATGTAATAATATTGTCATAAAGGAGACACTTTACTTTTATTGCATTTCTATTACTGTTTTATGATCAGTTTTGATTGGTACATAATACTTGACATTGTTGAGGCACCTATTAGTATAATGTATAAAGACTATGATTATTGACCATTGATTTGTAAGGAATCGGTTTCTATCCAATGTTCTGATATTCACGTCTTTTGTCACATTGATTCTACTGATTTGTTATAGGAATATGGCAGATGCATAGGCATGTACTTGATCTCTAGATATCGTTGAAAACAAATCAAAACTTATGATGTATTATGTGATTACAATGACTTTAAAATGTGTTTTATTTTCTCAAAATATGTTGTACATATCATAAGCTCGTAACAAAATATATAAAGTGAATAATATCAACCACACAATTTTATACTCAAGACACAGTAAAGTTTATTGAACTATTTATCAAACTCATCGAAAGTAATGATACACAAGATGACAACTTTGACCAAATGTAATATTATAAGGTATGGGTGAGGAAAATATCTTTAATTTAAACTGTACCCCAGGTCATAAAGGTTGTCGTCCCTGTTCAATAAAATCTCAAAGTTATGTTTCTGTTTTATTGACTAATATGTCGATTTGAATATTTTGTACTGAAAATATTTTTTTCAAGTATATAGTTGGTCTTTTACTTACTATGGCCATTACGCTCAAATCTCAGAAGGCCACAGATAAGTTAATAGTCAGAAGGCTATTGCTTATTGGTGAAATCAAGTGATTATACATATTACGCGTGGCGCCACCGTGTACCTGCCAAAGGGAGGTAATTCTCCTGTCAACCAACATCTGGCCACTGGCTGACAAACGTCGATGACGTTGGACCAAACGCCATATTAGGCGGTCATCTCTAGCGTTATGCAGACGAGAACGTGCAGGGATATTTGCACAGTCATTTTGCTTAAAAAGTGTTTAGCAATTATAACTTAATTCATTTGTGACTCCCGTCAACGCCATCCCGACTATCTGTTTTCGAATTGACATTAATGTCCGTTTAGGTAATGTTTTTTAGTTATCACGCTTACTTTCTGAGAGATAATGAATAATGTCACCTCCAGACATTTGCAAAACCAGTTTTCTGATACCGATTTTCGGGCATGATTTCAAGAGGTGTCATGTGAATGCGTGTCGTGGAACATGTATATATATTACCCATATGGGAAGACGGACACAGGGTAGTATTTTTCCTGTAAGTCACATGGGAGTTACACCTTTTTCTGGCTTTTGATTGGCTGTTACAGAAAAATAAGAATTTCATTGGTTGCCGGAACTTCTTCATTCATCTTTCTTACTTTTCCCGACTAGTAACTTTAGAAACTGTCTTCTGCACTTTAACATGTTTTATTTGTTTCCCGCAGTTGAAATTAGCGTTTTCGTACATGTGCCGACGCATCAAATGTCGGAGGAAGTATTTAAATTGTCCGAAATTTAAATAACTAGCGATTACTGCTTGACTGTATAACCACGGAAAGCTTCAAGAGCGACGGCGATCGTTCGAATGTAATGACGTCATAGGCGCGAGCGGTTATGACGTCACAGTGTCGATTTTAACGTCACAGGGCTTTTCGGTTTGAGCCGACTTGTTTTTGAGCTTCGCACACCTCTTGATATGGATGTTGCAATAACTTATATGTATAATCATGGATTGATAGTAATTGGCAGGAATACAAAACTCTCAACTAAAGCCACATCTTTCTTTTATTGTGAAAGACATTTTCGCAGGGGACATTTTAATCGTGCGGAGTAAACAAGGATAGGTACGTAAGAAGTGAATCCACGTCACACGCGTATGGATATGGAGATTCATCTCCTTCTCGGGTCCTTTTAGAGAAGCTATTGGCTTTTAATATTCGCGTTTTTACTTTAATTTGTCATATGGGTAATATAAACAATAACCAACTCGTGACGGGGAATGGCAGGTTATCTTTCCCTCGTTATATCAATTGTGTGTAATTCTCTCGCCAAGGCTCGAGAATTACTCAAATGATATAACTCGGGAAAGATAATCTGTCATTCCCTGTCACTCGTTAGTTATTGTCTAAATCCTAATTCATAAGATGGCTGTTGACGATACGTGCCGGTGGTAAACGACGTTTCACAAGGATACTCATTCCTGTGAGCATAGGGGTCTATTGGTGGCAACCTTTATATCCATAAGTATATTCTGGAAGCTTTTATTTAAAAAATAAGCCAAACCATCACTTTGTTAATTTTGAATTGGTGATCAATGTAAAACTTTGTGAATTAAAAAAAAATACTGCCTTTTGTGTTTAAAGTGAACGTCAATGTAATGGTTAATCATACATTGCATCTGAAAAAAGGCATTCAGAGCTTGTTCAAGTTTGACATTTGTTTTTTGGAGATATTTTCATGCCATTCGAAAACGATATTACATTGTTTCTTAGTCGGTTGTCAAAATACAATAACTCAAATAGAGACAGAATATTTATTTATCTTAAAATCGTGACAATTTGGACTTGTTAAATTAGAAACGTCAAAACACAGAACAGATACAGACATTTGTTCATTGATCCCGAGGTAGTCTTGACAGGTGCAATTTATATTTCTTGACATTTTCCCAACATATGGAATCCATCTTGAAGAAAAACTAATAATTGTTTTTATTGATACATGTATTCATTCAAGTCTGAAGCAGAGAAATTGCAACATTTCATTATAAAACATATCAGAATGACAGGGAAACATTAATTGAAATGATGAGACATTATTTTAAGTGGACACATCTCGAGAGAAGGCGTAGCATGAATTTGAGCGACTGAAATTAGTGAGTATGTGAATTTCGGATCTGATATGTTCCGGAAAATTATACCATACGTATTTTGTTCGTAGATTTACCGTAAATCCTTTATTATTCTATTCAATTATTGTTTATTATTCTATTCAAGACAGGCGTCTAATTAAGAATTTACGATATGTGTGTAATGAAAACTGACTGAGTTTAATTTGAAGATAGAAAGTGAGAAAGGCATGTGCATCCGATGCTATAGCTAAACTACGGGTTTAAACAATGACCTCAGAACAAGAATTCATACAAATACAACAACGTGATCAACAATAGTATTTATGTTATACTTAATAATACATAAACTATCATTATTTCTTACTGGAGATTGTATTCAATTCTCTATTTACATAAAGGTCAGGACGTCTGTTTGTGATAAGATTAATATTGGTAATATTAATTATTATCCTTTCTAATGGACAGATGTAGTTCATGAAATCACTACCATCAGATACAATACAATATAATTCGATTCAAAGAAAGAAATGTTACAGATCGGAATGGTTATCAAAAGATTGTTCAAAACACGTTCAATAAGGAAACGACTCAAAATTGAATACATGTACTTGAGAAATATAAATACCATTGCAGATGATTGTATGGATCATCCAAGCCCTTTGACACTACTTTGACACTACATGTACTTAAACATCACTTTAGTACCACTTGTACACTACTTTGACAGAACTTGACACCACTTTGACTCCACTATGATATACCACTTTCATGCTACTTTCGTACAATTTTAACACACCTTTAATACCACGTTCACACTACTTTGACATTTCTTTGATGCCACTTAGACGCTATGTAAACTTAGGTTTGATATTACTTTTGTCACGTGACTGTATGACTGTGAGTGATATGAAATGCTAATTGTGGTATTCTCTGTCCAAGATACTTGTGTTGATTTATAAATGTAAACATCACTGGAAAATAACTTAAACGATCTGCGACGCCCGTCATTGCCACTCACTTGTGTTAGCAGGCGATTTTAGAAAAGCAAAGTGAAATCAAGAAAAATAATGAAACAATGCCTTCATTTGTAAATGTAAATTTAACAAATCGATGACCGTCACGCCCTTCTATAACACTTCGTTAAGCAGTCACGTGACTATATTTGAATGGCTGTCCATGATAACAAATGCTACTTTGACATTTCCGTTTCCGCATTGTCACCACATTGTCGCATGTGAAGATCCAACAATGCCACTCTCAAATGGACTATTCGGAATTATCAGGAAATGGATGGAGTTCAGGTCTTGATAGCGGCAATAACTGGAACCGCTAAAAAAGAAGTTAATGGGCACCGCATAATTCATCAGCAAAGTGAAATTATATTGCCATCGAACACACAGCTGCACGGTGAACTCCCATAGTGGCTGTCGTTGTCGTGTATCATGTATGTAACATGTATCATGTACCTTCTAAAGTCATTGCTTCACTGTTTCAAAATGGTTCAGTTCTTGCTTTCACCTCCTTTACACGGAAGCAGAATATTGTACAACGTGGGAGAATGTCGTGAAATATTTCAACTACAAAAGTTACTTAGTGTTTCTATGTTATTCTGGCAACATGGCAATAATTGTCAAACTCAAAGCACTTACTTCGAATTGTGGTTCATTTGCTGGCAATATCAGCCATCAATTATTTATATCATACTGTTGTGTAAAAGGAACAGTTTCCAAAACATACATTCAGGACATATTGATTAACCAGACGGTGATGATACAGTCTATTAAACTATGTCTGCTGATGTTTTGACCTACAGATTTGACCAATTTATCCCATTTACAGACTGACCAGTATCTCCTGACCCCTCCACATATACAAGCATTAAACTGACGGACACCGGGTTGGTCGTATTGATGAACAAGATGAAGTGGTATTCTGGTCGATGACTTCAAGTATCAGAGTAATTATCTCCCTTTGTCAACATTAATGGGTATCGGTGTTCATTTGCATAAATATTGTGAATATCATGGTATAACAGCAATGTAAGGCTACCACGTACATGTACCACAATGAACTTCTCAATTGGTATTGATATAACATTGGTTAAATGATCTGTTTATATGTCATTTAACTCTTGTCAAATATCTACAGTTAATTTAATGGTTCACAGTTGTGAACATGCTTCCATATCATCTTCTCGTTCAATAGAAACGATCCAAATAAACACGTATGATGTTCAATGTATTCATCATATTGCTCTCTGTTAAATCAGTCATCTCAAAATATATAATCCAAAGAGAAGCACCAAATAAAAAAAGCAAAATACGCATGTCGGCATTCATAATGTAGACTGCTATTCGCTTTTCGTCAGTTTGAATGTCGGGAACGGCTTTGCTGTATACACAAGCATTGCCATCATTTTCAAACATAACATTGAGTATGGACTCGAACATCTCGTTGAAATATTTGCAGAAATTCATATCGACATTATATTTGTTGATACAATTTTGTTTATGATAAAGTACAAAGACAATACAAAAACATGTTTTTTTAGTCATAGGTCACATGCGACTACTATAAGGATTTCATTGTAGTCTGTTCCATACGCAAATCAATATTTGCAGTATTGTATGATAAATCAAGAGTCAGATAGATATTCATGTTTATTTCATGTGTCAAACTGTTGTCAATTTACGTATACGAAACATATTTTCCAACACGATTTGTTTATCAAGCGTGTTGTTTTTTATGCTTTTATTCATTATAAAAATAAATCTATTCGGTTCTTGGTAAAAATCTTTGACAATTACAAATAAATATATTGTCAAAATAGAAGATTCCCACACATGGCATCCATCTTGAAGGGAAAAGTTATTCAGTTTCCATTGATCTTCAGTCAAGTCAGCAACAGATAATTGAAACCTTGAAATATGAAATTGTTATTATCATGACATAATAAACATGGATATATCGAACCATTTATTTAAACCACGAGACCGTAGCTGGTTAATATAAAAGCATGTAAGATTCAATAAAAGGGGCGTGTCATGCCATTCATCTGTCTCCTTGTTCTAAGGCAATTTCTGCGGCAGTAAGAAGAATTCAACATTTTGTTTTAAAATTGAAGTTGCAATGAAAGAAAACATATCTATTAAAATTGACGTTCTGAAGCGGAACAACTGTTTAAGAACTCTGGTAAATACTAGCAAATGTATGATGGTGCATTTTGGATGATATCTGAATACATACCATTAACTATAATGCTCAAATATTTATATTACTAGGCGCTTTATCATGGCAAGTATACACAGTGTAGTGGAATCTCCCTAACGCAAACAACACCTACTGACAAGCTCATACAGTGGAATGAGGAGATAAAACTAGTTTGTTTGCAAATCATATACACATTATATATAAATATTTACCTTTTTTCACTTTTTCATTTTCTACACGGCAAATATGACTTATAGAATATATTTGCCCATGGTGTATTATGTCTTAGTAATATCCTTCATTAATTATTTACAAAATGGATGTGTAATGTGAACGTGTAATGTGAAAAACAATTAAGTTAATCCCTGAATAATAATTCTTGCTATCAATATCATGATTCCGCTAATAAGGTAATAAGATTACCATAGTCAGATGTCTTACGAATTATTAGTTCTAAGCACGTAATACATGAACTGTGCCACATAAATTGACTATTAATCACTTCAGCCGACACATCAGTATCTCTTGCGTGCAAATATCTCATGAGAAGTTACTCTTGCATCCATGTTGTAAACCATATGTAATGATGTTCAGCAATTAGATGACTTTTCTCCTTTGGAATAAAATACACTGAAGGTTATTAGAACAGTGTGTTTTACTCAACTTATATTCTTTTTTAGATGCTTGCAATACTATCTATATTGAAGATTTTCGTTTCAATTGAAACTGAATTTATACAAGTGTTTATCAAACAATGGATGGTGTTCTCGGCAGGATAAAGACAACGGATATTTTCGATATCCGTTTGGGTCATATACGGATAAAGATGGAAATTACAGAGGTCAAGTGACAGAACTACTTTTGAAAATGACGTCACACGCTTTAACATTAGTAAAGTAAATTGCTGCAACAGTTGAAACCGCTTCATATAAATATACGTGCTTAATGTAAATATACATTAATATGAGAAATAACAAAACAACCATTGTACAATGAAATGTGCGGCAAAATGTATTGTATGTCGATCAGTGCCAAAACATGTCCATCGCGAGCTGAAATCTACCGAGCAAACTCTTTATAAATACTCATATACTAGGTAACAAAGAAGTTTGAGACACATATTCATTTACCGAACGTCAATCTTCACTGTTCCATAATGTGGCTTGTGTAAGGGAGATTTTAAGATTAGCTGCTGTTAGCTTCACGTGTGATATGTGAGTCGCCATTTTGAGACTCGTCCAGTCATACGAAAGTGACAGGACGCGAGTTCGAATTCGCCGTCCTTACGTTAAATATATTTCATTTGTAAAACACATTTGTAAACATATTAAACATTCAAAATTAGGATCATGCCAAAATAACAATTATTTTGACTGAAATCATAATTTAGGAGGCATTATGTTGTGTCATTTTACCGTGAGAATAGCACGCTGTTCATTTGCATGTATCAATAATTTTACACACGTAGGTAAAGTTCAACTTTGAAATGAATGTTGCCAAGCTGTTTTACGCAAACTGAATGAAAAAAATAAAGACTATGTATTTAGCTCGCCAAGGCTCGCAAAATACAATGTTTATCCTAATGCAGGATATTGACCATCCCAAAACACTCTCTCATGATAACCTCTATATATCAGGTTCTGTATAGGGTCCATGTCGTTAGACATTTAACACATCCATCATTATAAGTAGTACCGTTGACGTCCTTCTGATATAAATAACACTAAATCAAAGGAGACTTAAAGCGAAACATTTGTTATCGAAACAAATCTGTTACCATGGATATTGGCAAATACCTGTCTTGACGAAACACATCTCACTAAAAATTAGTGATATTTTCAATTTACTAATGAGAATATACTTTTATTTGATATTCCCTTACACTGTCAGATAACTTTTAACAATAATCAAGAAACAAGAACATGACAATTGTCATTTAGGAAAAGAAACAGGAACTTGAATTGATTGCCATCAACTCGTAAGCGAAACGAATGCATGACATGTCACGCCCTTTAATGACACTCCTGTATGCTATTATACCATACGACCCTGACTGCATATCTGCCCTCTGTACAAATGCCAATATGCCATTTCCGTTTCCGGGATGTTTTGACATTGTCGCATGTGAAGATAAAACAATGCTACTCTCAAATGAACTCTTCTGAATAACCAGGAAATGAACTGAGTTGAGCTTTTGATAGATTCATTAACTGAACCGTTATAAAAACAAATTGTTAATGGACATCTCATAGTTTATTAAGAAAGGAAAATTATATTCTACTTTATTTTATCTTAAGTTAAGTTGAGATCAAATGCATCTGTTAGTTCAGACAGACCCAAATATTGCTGGAAATAAGGATGTCTGATAACTTGAACCTGTTATCATGTTGTTCCTATGGAGTCCACTTCTCAATGCATTTCAAAGACTTACTGCAACATTCATCAATATGAAGATGAATATCATCCATCAACAAGTATACTGTGGCCATCATAAATTGCACGTGTTTGTTCACACAGTTAAGAACTAAGTCTTTGAGGGGCATTTAGAAGAGGATTACATAAGATAACACCATTTTCTGGATAAGAAATACTTCATTGTGTAGATATACATGTACGTCGTTTCGGAGTGTATTCTACCATGCTATACCCCTAGCATAAACTCAAAACGTCCTCTATCTACACAATAAAGAAATTGTTATCGAAACATTTTGTTTTCTCAAATAATGTATTTCATGTTTCTAAATAGAAAATTGAGTCATTGTTTTTACAGACACATGAAGAATTAAATAATTACTACCACGTATTGCAGATAAGTAAACTATGATAAGACTTATTAAGTCCAATGGACCACTGTGTATACTGAATGTGTCCTATTTATCACATATACTCTCTAACGTCCTCTCAGAGACACGTATCAGCCTGATTGACACAGGGTTGTCTGTATTGACGAACTTGGTGTAGCGGTATCCCGGTCAAAGTGGCTGATCAATTATCTCCCTTTGTTAACAGTAATGGATAGACGTGTTCGTTTACACAGGTTGGTATACATCATGTTAGCATCAATATCAAATCATTGACCACTCTAGACATTCTGGCCCATACAAGTATGCTGTCTGGATTTGGATGTGAGCACATCGTTGATATATTTGCAACATTCTCTATGATCAATGCTTGTCTAGAATAATATAATACATATATAATTTATTTTTTTTATCTATGTGGCCCATGTGACCATCACTGAAACATCAGGTCACCATTCTGAAAAGGGAGAACAAATTAATAATACTTTAATAATTAAGTCATGAACACAAATGAAGACAAACATAAATTAAATAAAACATAACACAAAGTTATAAATCCTACCGATTATTTGAACTGTGAAGCATTTCTACAAAATGGCACAGAAAGCGATCAAAGGTACTCTTTCATTATATTATTAATAAACCTTAGCTTCATATTGTGTGACATGATTTCCTTACAAAACAATGAAAAACGCAGAAAGTCTTTCGGGGTACGACAAGATCGCATACATCCAGTGTTCATCACACAATCTCATCCATGTCCCTTTTCAAAGGTTGATGATTTCGATTATTTGTTATCTTTTTCACACTCTACATTATCCCCCTTGGGAAGTTGTTGCTTTCACATACGGCTCGTTAGAGAAGGTTTTTTTTAATAATGTTTTGGTACTACAGTTTCATCCACAGTCATGGTGAATGATTGATTTCGTATCCAATGAATACTATGCATGTAACATATTTTTTGGAAATTTAGATGTTGCTGCTTTGTGAATTTGTATTTATGTATTAATATCGTTTTGGTCATATTTTATTCATTAATGCAATAAGTTTGATCACCATGTTGTGATATAGTGTTAATCAGAATTGCATCATCTTGTATGGGATATACAGAAAGTTTGTAATAAAATTGCATTATGAAAATAAAGTTTGAAAATTAAAAACATCCACTAAAATGTATCAAAGAATTACTTCAATTTGAACGAAATATCGGTTAAATTGAGAACATATGGAGCATTATATTACTTTGGATTCTTGACACAACCATGTTTAAAATGCCTCATCAAAATCAAGTAATTTATAAACAAGTATGTATGGTTCACTACAAAATCATGAACAATGAAACAATGAGGTGATGCAGAAAGTATCTTATTCCTTGATGAGTTCAGTTCCGTGTAGCAGAGATGGCATATCTATGGTAGTGCTTTCACAAATCCCTTTGACTCTAATATATTCCTAGTAAATTATGGTTCTCCCAAAACATGACAACCATATCGATTTTTATAGAATATGATATCCACACGCTTGTTCCTACATTAATATAATTGAATTTGTCGAATTACTGCACATTATCTATTCCCTTTGAGACTTCCATAGTTCTTTTCGATTTCAGCAACGACTAGATTTCATTCTGGTAGAATGTTGATAACGAGCCAATGAAATGACTGCTTGGCTTTATGTCACATAGGCACAACAAGGATGCTACACGTGGTTGTTTTATCACATACGGATAAAGGATGGAATAGATTTTCTGTTTAATGCTGTAAGACTTAAATTAGCCAGTGATGGAGACTGGCGCGAATTACGCCTTGCAAAGGAAAGTTGCCGTAATGCATGTTATCCTACGCATGAGAGAAATAACTGATGTATATATGGCGTGGACGTATGGGGCGTTTAACGTCCCTCGGGACATTGTCTGAATTTATGAGCCTTACATATTCAAAATACACTCTCTCATGAATAAGTGTACTCGACATCCTATTGAAAATTACATGTATTTGGAAAGATGGAATTACATTGACACTACTCTGTTTTTGTTAAGTATAATTGAATGTCTAGACCTAGGTCATTATGTATGTGCAATGGGAATACAGAAAATGTATATTTTTCTACATTGAAAACACTCTTACGATTTCAAATATGGCTTTAAAAATCCAAACTCTGTTCACATGATATAACATATTTAATATGAAAATGAATATAAAATTGATCAGATTGTATAGTAACCTTCATGATATTTGCCATTATCTCCTATAACAAGGTGTATACATTTAAATCCTATTCGATATACTTAAGCAACGTGTAGTTTCATATTTTGATGTCGTTAAATCTGCTCAAGGCTTATAATAAGAAGCTGAAGTTTAGACCTGGATCAGTCTGGTAAATGCAGTCATCGTTAAATTAAAACCGAATGACTTCGTTGAAACGGTTGATGGAAGTTGGACATTAACACAGCTCAATTAACCGGCAAAATATAAAATGTCAAATGGTTATTATGAAGAAGAGAAGAAGAAATATACTTTATTAATGTGTCATATGTTGTTTTACATTATATCACATTATCAACAGACGTTTAAAAAAACAACATCCGGCCGAACGGCCTATGAGACCGAAATGGACATTTTGATACCATTAAAGTTTAAAATAGATGTTAAAATATAAGTCAAAACTGGATAAAATGATAAAACGATTTAGAGTGGGATACATTCACTATGACGCCCAAACATTGAATTAAGTAGTGCAGAGAGGGGAATAACAAGTTCGCTATTTACTAAAAAGATCAACTGTTCTACCGGTGAAAGATGACAAAAGGAGGGATATGCATCACCTATTAATTTCCATAAATCATATCTTAAATCAGAATAAAATTTACAGTTAATCATAAAATGAATTTCATCTTCAACAGTATTTGAATCACAATATTTACAAGTTCTGTCTGATAAAGGAGTAACCGGTTTGGAAAATCTACCAACCTCTATGTAATGGTAAAACACCACAACGAAATTTACTATATATACTACGAATTTTCCTATTTTTAATAGATGATACGTATTATGCTTGAATTCATAAACGTTCCCACGTGGCCAGGCGACGACGAAGTAGGAGAATTACTGATAGTGTTTACACACCCGAGGTCTGTCTGAAGATGATAACATAAGATCAGTTGGGACGAATGTAAATTTTCAATGTATTCATGACACACTGGCTACATAACTAAATGTTTTGAAATTAAACTTTGAAATGACATTTTCCTCGAAAAATAAGTGTCGAACATAAACATATATCACATCAGCAAACTGCAATTGTCTATTTGATTTTCCATAAAATAATGATTAGAAGTTATTGACTATCTTTAAACAAAACCAGAAGAAAACAAATTGTCAATGTTTTCATTGCTTATAGAAAACGTTGAGTTCATGGAACAATATACATATTTCACCCTAACAACACCAGCAGTGTCACTTGTCTGTACATTGCATGACTAGTATAATACAGAATGGTACTTTGACATATCAGCTTCCTCGAGACCTCGAGGTTAAGTATACAAAGTAAGAGCAATGGACTTTCCTAATGGAGTATCCGGAAACAACAGGAAATGAAGGGAGAGCTTTTTGGCTTCAAAACTCGGCAGATAAGACCGCCATAAATCTTACTTATTAGGAGCAATTAATTGCCAATTAGCACAGTGCTCATTAAAGGTCATACGTGCTTCTTTTGGAACAATCATGATGGGTTTTACTTCCTTTACTGTTGTGTTTTGTCAAATTTACTATTGATTATTGACATGGTTAGTATCGAAATAATCCTTATCTTTATGATCACAAGTGGTTCGGTATGAAGAAGACATACATGTACACTGTACATATACAACTGTAGGAAATGGAATTATCACAATATTTTCTTTTTCTTGTCAGAACTCACAAGGGACCATATAATCAGTTTCTACCTTTTATTTCAACTTCCTTACAAACTTATTTAAAAAAACAAGTTGGAATATCGTTTTCCGAATTTTATGTCCAAATTGGGATTATAATTTATAGATTTGTTAACCATCAGTTCCCGATATTAAATCCAGCAAAGCCTCATGAGCTACAGGGCAGCTGGTTCTTTTTTTTAAAACAAACACAACCTTATATCTCCCAAAACCTCAAAAATCAATTCATACGCTCTCCAAGGTGGTATGCAGTTATAGAAAATCGATGGATCTTGCCGCAGTAAATGACATTTGGTCCCGAAGTACTGAGAATAGTGTGAAGTTTGACATGCAACCACTAATCAAGTCACTTTCGTAGATCCCTCAGATAATGTGTGTAGGTACAGTGATTATAGTATTCACTCGAACCCATTATCTCCTCCATAACAATTTTATAAGATTGATAACGGTAATTATTGTCTATTTCAAACTTCCTTCAGCCTAATGGGCTCTGATTCTATTTCTGAAGCCGGAGTCACATCACACTCACGTACCCTTAAAACACATTAATTTGAATTTGATTTCAGGTATAGTTTGATTTGTGAACAAGGATGTAGCAAAGTGAATGCATATATTGAGAAAACTGAAGACATTGACAGTGAATGCATATATGTATTTGATGAAAAATGTAGATTCACATGAGACGTCCTTATAAACTAAATTTTCTGTAAATTCTGTTAATGACGTTGTGAATGATATTGTATTCTTTTTAGAAAAACACTCAGTTGTTCCCACTTAGTATTAGAGAAAACATTGACTGATACCCAAATCAACTATTGATAAAAGTATCTCCCTTTGTTATAACACATGATGAGGGTGTCCATTTACAATGGTTTGTTGACGCATAATATATCGCCGTTTAGTGCTCACAATACGATGTCTGGAATATGATTACTGGAGATTTGTTTATATTGGACAAACAGAAATAACGTATAATTGCCCAGCAATATCAATAACTACCGTATATATGAATATTTCTAAATGATGTTCATGTATGCGCTAGCTTATCTAATAATTAACCATGAAGAAATGGTTTACATGTATTAGTATATTTATATGTTACACACGTTGAGAACAGCTAACAGTTAAGTGCTTAATAGTACATGGAGGCTACTAGCAATCATGAACATTCAAGCATGCATTATAGATAAATTTGTCTCATTATTTGTATATGCCTTAGAAATTCAAAATTGATAACCAGGACTATTTGGTGCTCGTTGCAAAATTACGGCTTGCTTGAACATATATTCTTGTAAATATAGGTAATGTGTCATTATTTATACAATAAAATAAAATATAAGGATGTGGGAGTGAGTATATTCTCCTTAACGTCGTGTATTTTCACATTAAAGAAGTTGTTATCAAGAAAATTATCCTGTTTTTGTGTATGACATTTCTAAATGCCTTTCAGAGACCTTAACGGTTTCGTTGTCAATCTATACCTAACACACATTTTTAACCATGATAAAAATTCCAAAATGATAATCTGTCAATGAAATCAAATATTATCACCATTATAGATTTAAAGCAGTTATAAATTACTTCCATAAATTGTGTAGGAAACCATTAGGAACTGCGTGAAATTACATAAGATGTTCGCATTAACATAACTAGTCTTGTGGAAGTATTTGCAATGCAATATTAAGTAGCTTGTAATTATGTATAGCGACGTTTAATTTTAGCTTCTAACCTTTAATTTTAGCTTCTAACCTTCGTCATGACCTTTTTTTTGCACAATCACCAACATAGGCAGAAGAAGGATCTTGCACTCTTTGATGTTTTGGCATTTGAAGCTTTGTACTGTGTAATGTCTAATCTTTTATTCCTCACTGGATTGTAGTTTTATGTGATTATTATTGATTCTCTTTGTCTTTGAACCTTACATATAGCTAAGTTCAGGGAATAGTTTTGAGTTCACCAAACTGTTAATCAATGAGAAAATGAAGCTACAGTTACACGATATATAGTCTGTATCAGATTGTGTTGTATCGTTGCTTCCATCTTTTTTTTATTTGACCTCAACAAAAAATAATAAAATTTTTAATGTTCTAAAACAGGTTTAATTTCTTATTAATTTTCTATTAACACTTGCACATTTAAGCGTTTCTGAAATAATGTGTTATGGCCATAGATAGGTGTTACAGAGTGAAGACAATAGCAACTATTTATTTGACTTTTTGCGGTTGTTTGGAGTAAGAAACAGATAATTGATAACTTGATGAGAATCACCCGATAAAAATATTCATAAACGTTACATCTAAACGATTTGGATTAGAATATGTTCACAAACATGTATATACAATTCACAAACCACAAATTAAGAAACAAATGTTTATTTACAAAACGTCCTTGCTGATACAATTTCTGTTCAGTACCATCTGGAAAGTTAAGTTTTATCCTATGTGAAAATTACTTTCAGCTTATCTACATGTACACAGAATTCAAACTTCATAATTACTTAACTGTATAACTACATCACTGAACTTGATGAAACGATGAAGACGGAGACGAGGAAATGTATTTGTTTGAATATCCAGCTATACACTAGTCCATGAGCACCTGCTTAATTCACTCACAATGGATACTGGTTGCCATTGTCCCTCTATGCTGGGATCTAATTAAGACATATTGGAAGTTCAAAGAACAGGAATATTGCCGAGTTCTGACCAATGAAAGAGTTCGCAAAATGTTCTTTCTATCAAAGAAGACCTCACAGACTTCAGTCTGGAATACTCCTACTATATAACAGCGGTAACACCCTTAATTGTCGAAGGGTTATCACTGGGCCTATTTCAACTACAGTGAATGTATCTTACTGACATGGAATTAAACCGCCCAGCTTGTGGATAGACACAGTGACTCGGATGCAATGAAGACCTCTTTGAAGTTAATTGCAGTTCTTGTTCGCCTTTATTGGTATACCATCAGTCTTTGATGTCAGTAGTGGATATTGTATTAGGTATCTCTAGGGAACAAAGCACCCTAGCTATATATCACTTTATTATGGATAGATAGAACTGAATAGCAATTTATCCGTAAATTTAGTTTTATCTGGTATCTTTTATGAGATTAAATACTTTTAAAACATGTTTTTCAATTTAAACTCATTTTCGAACATTATTTGATGAATAAAAATTAAGTAAAGAAAATTCAAATCGGAAACAAATGAAAAAGGCCAACACTATTTCTTGAACTATAATTTGGAAGAAATTGACACACACTTTCTGTAAACGTTTTAAGTTTGGTACTGCAACGTCGATTTTCTCTATGATTTTGAGGAGGCAAAGGCTCAGCAAATCTGTCTACTGTAGAGATATGTCTTGATGTGATGTTACATTGAAGTTTAGTGCAGTATCACCAATAACTCGCTAGTTTCAGACTTTTTTTTACTGCAAATCATAGCAATAACAGCACTATTAGCACATATTAGCACATAAACAATGTATATATATCATGATCTAGATGAATCAGTCCACTCCAAGTTATCAGCGTATTGATCGCCAGATTTGAAGCAACCCCCAGACACAAAGAAAACGAAAACAGAAATGTTTAATTGGCATTTTAATCAAGATTAACATTCTACTTTGTAACTTTTCAAATTGGAAAAGAACATATGTTACGAAATAATAAAAAGTTAAGAGGTTCGTTGTAGGAGAGAATATTCGTTGTAATATATTTTCACATGTATATACTTTTCTTTGTCCTTGAATGCTTCTAAAAATGTTGAACGACTAGATTTTGCCATTATACATATATGGTTAATATTATGATAATTTCAAAGACATGTCACTTATTTGATGTTTTGTCACATAAATAACATACCCTACTACATGTTATCAAGTAATGCATTATACAAAGTGACAAGTGAGCAAAGACTTACCCGTACCCGAAACTTGTTCATTAAACTGTCAAACAAAAAGAACCCAATTGCCAATCTATCAAAGTCACATTAACTGTACACAACTGCCCAAGTGTTCAGTACCATAGTCAGTTAATGAAACAATAGATCCTCTTATTGGATCACAGCAACGTTGTAATAACATCATTGGCACACTTTTATGTATCTCCAAGTATTTTAGAATTCAAAGTGGATACAGACTCAATATGTTGTCCATAAACAGGATCAACTGGACACTGAACATGCATCAGCTGAATGAGTCAGATATTTTGGGAGTAACTGGTCCTTGATTACGTTCGTCTATATAAGAAAGTCTTACACAACACATTTACTATATTTCCCCTCGTGAGTATCTGGTGCTTCACAAAGGTTGTCTATATTGTCAACAGAAAACCATCATGATTGTCGTGCTTGGTCATCATACATTACAGAAACGCATACAACCACAATTCTACTTCTATAGTGGTATATATACTCATGGTAATAATGGTCGACACCCCCAAATTGTTATAGGAATGAAATGTTATATAAACAGCGTAACGTGTCAGGTTCGATTATTTTTTTGATAAAACATGTTACCACTGGATGTCTTTTTTAAAAATAATTTCCTTGAGCATCTGCTTCTTTTCCACTTGTACTTTAAAAAACCAAAGAAAGAGGAATATAAGAAAAATGAAATTTATACAAAAGAATTCATTCCTTGTGTCCTGAGATCTTGGCATTGATATATTGTTACAGTGTTTGAGTGTTCTCATTTTGGTTCTAATAAATAATGTAAAGTTGCACTTGAAAACAAATTTCTACTGAACCCAAATATACACAAAATCTTTCATGGAGTCTCATTCGCACACTATACATACATGGCAATTGTTATATATTGGACATCATGTCTTTGTGCCATTTAATTTCGAAAATACCATAATATCGAACATTATTAATTGTCCATGCATTTATTTGCTAAAATCAATTTCCTGTTTAGGGGTGTCAACCATTTTTACCATGAGTATATTAATTATATTTCAAAATGAAATGGCTTTTAAAAAGCTTAATATGATATTTTGGTTGATTTCTCCTGAATAAGAGAATTACTGTTCTGTAGGATCAGTGAAGTCAAATGTTGATATTATAATATTAATAATATTAATAAGCAGCTCCATACGTTTGTTGAAGGGAACCATGAAAACATGTATTAATCTAAGAAAGGGGAAAAGTTTACTAGAACTTAATCAGTGCCTTGAAAAAAATCATCGATAAAATATAAGTGGTGGTTTGAAGTGGTGAGGTTGGCTTACAGGCCTATTGATCAGTCGTCGTTTCATATTTGTGAACGTAAATACCGATTAAAATCAAATTAATCAATTTAAGTTTAATTTTTTATGCTCCAAATTAAGTTCAATACACTGTCCAGAACTATTTATCTGTATAAACAATCAATGAGCACAGACAGATCAGGAGGACAGAAACGAGTAATCAGGCTCTGTGTTTGTCAAGACAGACTGATTACTTGGTAAGACTGTCCAATCCAGACCCAAAGACCATACGTTTCAACATGTCTCGATCTTGCTATTGACTTTAGCTGTAATCTCCTTCTCACCATTTGATCCATTCAATCTACCCTGACCTCTGATGTGAACAAGAGTCTAAAATAATTTAATTTCCTAAAATGAACACATCAATAATGAATGGCTATAGAAAACCTTGCACATTTGATAAATGAAATACAGTTTTTCTTCACTTCTTTAAAATGGAATAAATACACCACTAATTGCCTTATGTCATTTTATGTTCTTTAACTTGTATTTTGTTCCTCTTTTGTTTGTTTAGTTGGTGGGCTACACTAATATTAAGTTAAGAGAAGCTTAACAGAATCTGATATGATAGTTGATTATTCCAAATGAAAGAGATTAAACTTGCTGATTCACTTCTACATACAACTACAGCTACATAAAGATAGCTTCATCTCTATGATTCTTTCTTTAAATGATTACTCTCTGTACATTGTTAAGAAAGTAATCATAGGATTACTAGCTTCCAGTGATCAAATAGCGACATGACGACGTTTTGAAGTTATCATTGGCAATATATGACCTGTGGAGGCATCAATGGTGGAAGAGAACACTAACAATAAGAGGAAGAAAATGAATAAATCTATAGATAGATAGAATTCGATTTTATGATTAAAATACATTTATTGAATTATTTATATGGTACACTGGTTCCGTGTGGATTTATGAAGCATATGCTCTGTAATACAAATAGAAGAGCTAAAGAAATCGATGAAGAAGGTAAGGGACTTATAATTATCTGAAACCCATTTCAATGACAGTACAAATTATTATATAGGTGAACTTAATTTGATGCATAGTAATACAATAAAAGCAGATTACTAAATATGCTACATTGTAGTATCACATTTATGACACCGTCATGCCAGGAACCGCAAAAGACCGTTTTGTGATGTGACAACTGAAAGAAGAATGTGAATATGAATAATCTTGTGTCATTGACGAAGCATAGTGTGTATCGAATAACACGATTATATCAACTCAATCAATGACAAGGAAATGGAATATTGTAATTATCCAATACGATTTTATAACATTATATCATAATAACATCGACCACACCAGCACACAGATAGAGACCATATGAAGTGAAAGTATCATAACATGAACACATCGAATAGGAAATGGTAATAAAATTACCAACAATCAAATTATTTGCAATCAAATCAGTGTAGAATGTAGAATCAATCAATGCAAAACCATATTGAACACAATTTTTATTATACACTGTCGGCCAAAAGAAATGTCTACCATATTTCTTATAATATTTCGTAAAAACTATAATGAACAGTTTAGTAATATTATAGCATTATGAATTTGTACCATTTCTGCATAACATATTTATATTTCAGTTGTCATGTAGCAAAAGAACGGCGATTGTTGAAATGAGACAACAGAATTGATCAGTTTTCGATCAGTGCTTGATCAGAAAAACTTTTGAAACATATTTTCATACAACCTAGAGCAACAATACAGGCACGCATTCGCATTGAAGTAGTGATGACGCTATAGGTGTACGTGGGAACGGCGAGCAAGTAAATCAAACAGAAATAGCTGTCTTCATTAGGCGTGTTTTCATGAATGTTATTGACTCGAATCACATTTTTCAAGGATTTCATTGGACTTAATTATTATTTCAGTATAACGTGGAGACCACTATGAATTATATTTCAGAAATTATTTCATCTTTCATTTTGAGAGAAACCAAGAAGGCGTTTCTTTTGGCCGACAGTGAACTATGATCATCTCATGCAGGCACTCTGAGAAAATCTGAGCTGAAAATTTAAAAAGTTAAAAAAGTTATGCCACTAATGGTTGTAATACTGCCAAAAGCGGCGCTAAATTCACTGGATCCTTTTTTTATTATACAAAGTTAGACTTCCAAAATCATCGCAACGATATATTCACACGATGTGTAGTAGGTACAGTAGTAAAACTATTTATGTGTGGTAATGTATGGTTTGTGTACATTAATGCAAATGTTAGCTTATCATTTTCAAGATTTGAGTTCTTTTATTACTGGTTCTTTTCGCTTCAGCATATATGTAGTTAATGTATATTCTACATGTAGGTACGAAAGTATGTCAGTAAGTACATCTGTTATCTCATTTAAACATCACAACCATATTGATCACACTAGTCTCACAGGGGAAGAAGGCAATTAGCGAAGGTCGAGCAGAATGAGAAACAGGGGTTAAACAAGGCTCATTGTTTGTAGAGACAGACTGATTAGATCAGAATAGTGTCTAGGTCTTGACCAGAGACCTGACATTACAAGGTATCCTTGATTGGTACAGCAGTAATCAATACACAATCAAAGGAACGTTTGACTCGTGAATGAAACACTGATATCTACTTTTATTTGAGAATAAACAAGTTTTAACAGTATCTGTTCAACTATTTGTTACACACATTGTCGAGAATCTGGCAATCAATCTTTAAGGAAATGAATTTGAAACTTGTGTCATATTTGTGACGTTAATAGATTAAACCGAAGATAACAGGATGTTTTCAGATTCCTTCCTTGTGGCCTGTAGCAGCTAATGTCTCCGACATTGACGTCATTTTAAATCTTAGTCTGACAAAAAGTATTCTGAAAGAAAAGAAATAGACATATACAAAGAAGAATACATCTGACCATTTGAAGTGTGATCCATTATTTCATGTTAATTATAGACTCATTGAACAGTCTGGCCTTACTTTGGCAAAAAAAACATCATTGAAATATTCCATATATAAAATGTAGTTCCATAAAAGAAGAAAGTGTAAAAAGTATTACGGGAGCGGTAGTGGCAAGTTTTGAATATTTCATATGTTTGACTTAGTTTGTTCTTTGCTGATGATATTGAGGCGATATAGACAAGTCATGCTGGATATGTATCTACAATGATATGCATATTCTGCAACTGTTCAAGATGTATATGAAGGGAACTGATATAAATGAATGAATGTTCGGTTTGTTTCTGTTATCTGTTACAAATACAAGATACAAAAAAAAATAAAAAATTACTTGCATGTTTTGATATGATCACTATTACCGTTATTACTGTTGCCATGTCTCATGGAATCTCTGCTCATCTTACACACTTCAAACAACTATTGGCAAGCAAATTCATCAATATCAAACTGAGGCCATTGCTGTATAGTTATTACCGTTTACTTGCCTAATGGTGAATAAGACACCATCTAAGCAGGATATAATGATTGGATATTATCAGTTCAGTGTTGCATGTGAAGAGATAACACGAGCTGTCTGCATTGGTCACGAGATGCTAATGTTTTCCACATTGAGGTTATTTTCTGAGAACATCTTTTAATATCTTACCCTTACTGGAAACCACAGAGATTTTCCAATAAATGGTTGAACATTTATTTTTCAAAAGGTTTTAAATTGATTAATTCTAAACCGTGTAAACAAGTTTCAATATTCATTTTTTTTTTTATAGTTTTCTTGCCATTATGGATATTTACAATCAATATTTTCAAATGAATGAATAAACAGCTCCGATTTTGCAAAAATTCGTTATTACAGTAAATACAATGGGTCTAAATTCTTTCACAATACAACAATGTCTATCGTTCATCTCTTTTGTAGCATCAGTAAAGTAAATATGTGACTCCTTTCAATTAGATATTAGATTACATGAATGATTGATTTGATCTGTGCGATGGTAAGTTCAAAAGACAAGTTATTTCAAAAGTCGTTTGATCTAACAAACAATGATGTTACCGCTTGATCTCACTTCAATGAAATCCCTTAAGAATCAACACTATTGTCAATTCCCCGAACAGATGGGATGTAAAGCTCGGGGCATGTCTTTGCAAACTGAGGATTTTCTCTATACTGAATATTGTGTAAGCTCTCTTAATTAATGAAACCGTTTTGAAGGAAGCTGATGAAAGAAATGAAAGTCATGTCATCTTTTGATCCAGTGCATGTTGCCTTTGCAAGATTCATTCGGAAGTGAACTTTAATTCAACAATTCGTTTGTGTCATCAAATCCTTCAAAGTTAATTTATCGGGCATTTTGTGGGGATGTTATTACAATTTGTAACAATTCATACAAATGATTATATCATCATTATTATTAAAGATATAACCATTGTTAATCAAGACATATTTTACACTGTGATATATGAAATAAATCTACAGTGCAGTTTGACAGAATGTAAAACAAATTCTCGTAGTATTTACATAACAATAATGTGACAAATATATACAGATTGCACAGGGAAAAACAACACTGAAAATCATTTAAAGCAAACAGTATATATATATATAACGATACATTCCTGAGATATACTGTGTTTTATGCTAAAAACATTAAATAAACTAATACAATGATTCTTAAATGCTAGATGGCTGCATATTAATAATGGCTGAAAATATACACAACATCTATATGTTAGGTTTATTAATAAAATCTTGCTTATGTAGGCAAAGTAAATCAGATAGGTATGAGCCCTAGGGACATTTGTTTGTCATTGTTTTGTGGAATAGGATACTTTTTTCTCTTGTCTTTGTTTTAATGGAGCCCACCCTGTCTCCAAATATAAACTATTAAGGCAAATTTCATCCAGATACTATTCTGGCTGCTTCAATCTGTATAAGTTCTATTTTGTTTTCATTAAAATCTGAACAATTGGTTTATATAACAAAATCATGAATAATGAAACAATGAGGTGATGTAGGGGCATTGCCATTCCTTGTTGAGTTCAGTTCCGTGGAGCAGAGATTTCATTTCAATACTGCTGCTTTACACAATCCTTTTGACTTGATACATTCCTAGTAAATTATGGTTTCACCTGAATAATGACAAGCAAATCGATGTTTATGGAATTTTTTATCCAACACCTTGTTCCTGCATTAATATAATTGAATTTGTCGAATTATCGCGCGTTATCTGTTTCCTTTGAGACTTCCATGGTTCTTTTAGATTTCAGGAATGATTAGATTTAATGCTTGTAGGATGTTGATAACGAGCCAGTGAAATGACTGCACCAAAGTTTGATGATACACATGGTTGTTTTAACGTATATGGATAGAGCATGGACTGCATTTCTATTTAGTTTATGAAACACTTATATTTTTTTTTAATTGTTACAGAAAATAAAAGAAAATAAACAGAAGGTAAAACATTTTGTAAATAACGTCTGCAACATAATATCATCAAATCATGCTTACGATTATATTATCTTTATAATTGTAATACTTATCTGCAGTGGGAGTACTAAAATAGTTACAGGAGAAAGTATCTCATCTCTGGTTTCTTGAGTGATGCATGTTATCCTATGCACGAGAGGAATAATTTATGTATGTATGTCGTGGAAGTATGGGGATTTGGGAGGCCCTTGGAGAAATGATCTGAATTTATGGGCCTCACACATTGAAAATACACACTCTATAGAATAAATGATCATGAATATGTGTATTTGACGTCCTATGGGAATTAGTTATATTTGAATGCAAAGTTTTATCTTTTGAAAAAACGATAATTTGTTAGTCTTAACTAGTAAAAAGGCTTAATGAACAAAAAATCCCATATAACGAACTTACTGAAAGTAAAGTCTCTATCTAACCTCCCCTGATTACATACATATAAGTAAGGTTCCTTAACTTTGATTGATACCAAACTTAACCATTGATAAAATTATCTCCCTTTGTTATAATACATGACGACATTACGTTAATGCTCACAATACGATGGAGTATAATCACTAATCTGTTTATATTGGACAAACACAAATCACGTATAATTGTCCAGTAATTTCAATAACTACCGCATTTTAGAATATTTATTAATGATGACCATGTATTTGCTAGCTTATTTTATAATTAACAATAAAGAATTAGTTTATTAGTTTGTTATCCCCCGCCGCGCGTTTAGCGCGAAGCGGGGGATATAGTATTCGGCTGCGTCCGTCCGTCCGTACGTACGTCCGTACGAAATGGAATAACTCAAATACTATTCACTGGATTCTTTTCATATTTTGCATATGGGTTCATCATGGGAAGAATAATGTTCCTACAGAAGTTTGTGACCTTGACCTTCATTTCAAGGTCACGACGAGACTTTGTCATTTTACCCTTGTCAGCGGGATATCACAAGAACCATTCACTGGATTCTCTTCATATTTTACACATAGCTTCTCCAAGGAAAGACAAAGGGCTGATTAGATTTTGGTGACCTTGACATTATTTTCAAGGTCACTACGGAACTTTGAATTTTTCGACATGTTAATGTACATGTAAAGCATGTCAGCGGGATATCTCCAGAACCATTCACAGGAATTCCATCATATCTTACACAAAGCACCTCCAAGGGAAGATGACGGGCTGATTAGATTTTGGTGACTTTAACATTATTCTCAAGGTCACAGTGGAACTTTGAATTTTTCGACATGCTAATGTACATGTAATTCTTGTCAGCGGGATATCTCCAGAACCATTCACAGGAATTCCATCATATCTTACACAAAGCACCTCCTAGGGAAGACGATGGGCTGATTAGATTTTGGTGACATTGACATTATTCTCAAGGTCACAGTGGAACTTTGAATTTTTTTACATGCTAATGTACATGTAATTCTTGTCCGCGGGATATCTCAAGAACCATTCACAGGAATTCCATCATATCTTACACAAAGCACCTCCTAGGGAAGACGATGGGCTGATTAGATTTTGGTGACATTGACATTATTCTCAAGGTCACAGTGGAACTTTGAATTTTTTTACATGCTAATGTACATGTAATTCTTGTCCGCGGGATATCTCAAGAACCATTCACAGGAATTCCATCATATCTAACACAAAGCACCTCCTAGGGAAGACGACGGGCTGATTAGATTTTGGTGACCTTGACATCATTCTCAAGGTCACAGTGGAACTGATTTTTTTCAACATGATAATGTACATGTAAATCTTGTCAGCGGGATATCTCCAGAACCATTCACAGGAATTCCATCATATCTTACACAAAGCACCTCCTTGGGAAGACAAAGCGCTGATTAGATTTTGGTGACCTTGACATTATTATCAAGGTCACAGTGGAGCTTTGACTTTTCCGACATGCTTGACAGTCGATTTTGCTGATTTTGACATTATTTTTCAATTTTGAAGTATTAATTTGCGGCGGGGGATTATGTCACCTTAGTGACAACCACTTGTTTATATTTGACAAAGATAAAGAACAGCTAACCGTTGATTAAGTACTTTATAGCACATGTAGGCTACTAGTAAGCATTGTATTATGAATAAATTCGTCTCATTATTTTTATATGCCTCAGCGATTCAAAACTGATGACAAGGACTATTTGCTGCTCCAGAATTGAAGACCCCTTGCGATGAAAATACGACTTGCTTGATCATACTTGTAAATGTAGGTAATGTGTCGTTATTTATAAAATGTGAAATAAAAATCAGGATGAAGGAGTGAGAATATATTCCAAAAAGGTCGTGTATTTTCACATTAAAGAGGTTGTTATCCCGCAAATACCCCTGTTCTTATGTATGCCACTTCTAAATGCCAATCAAAGACAGATTTTATGGTCAATGCATGCTTAACACACATCTTTTCATCGTGATAGAAACGTCAACATGATAAACTGCCAATGAAGCCCAATATTATCACCATGAACAATGTTAACCATATAAATTGATTCCATAAATCATGAAAGTAACAATTACGAGCTACATGAAATTAAATAAGATCTTCGCATTAATATAAATATTTTTGTGAAAGTATTTAGCTTGTAATTATATAAAGTGGTGCTTAGCTTTTGCTTCTATCCTTCCGTCATGACCTATAGTCACTAACATAGGCAGAATAATATTTGTGTTGGCATTTGAAACTTTGTATTGTGTAATGTCTAATTCCTCACTGGGTTGTAGTTTTATGTGACTGTTATTGATTTTCTTTCTCTTTGAACGTTATTTAATCTTTTGAAACACTATTTCAATTTATTATCAATTAATTTGAGTTATATATGTAAATTTAAGCGGTACAGAGATAAAAAGGTCACGCCAAAGATATATGTTGCATAGCCTTACTCATTAAATGTTGTATATACTCAATTTTCAATAGCAAATTCACAAATCACAAATAAGCAAAACAAATTATTTATAAAACTTCCTGTCAAATAAATTTAAATTCTGTACCATGAGCTTATGTTATCTTACCACAAACCCCAAGAAACCTGAAATGTGGACAGGAATTATGTTTTGTTCTTTATGGAAAGTTGACAAGATTACATATGGCCTTAAATTTGATCTAACCAATACAGAATTCACATTTCACAACCTCTTTCATATAGTAGTAGTATCTCTGCTTGAAAACCTCCTGTCTGAATTGGATGAAGCAATGAATATGGAGGAAATGTATTTGTCTGAATACCCAGCTACACAGTTCATTCATACCTATTTAATTCTGTTATAATGAATTGCCCCTCTGTGCAAGGATCTAATTAAGACATATGTGACGCTCAAACAACAGGAAATTATGCATTGTTGTATTCTGACCAATGGAAGATGACTTTCCATCAAAGAATACCTCACAGATTACAGCCTAGAACACTGCTACTATATATAACAGCAGTAACACCCTTAAATGTCGAAGGGGATATCGATGAGCCGTATTTCACCTACAATGAATGTATCTAACTGACATGGAATTAAACCGCCCAGCTTGTGGATAGACTCAGTGACTCGGACCCAATGAAGACTTCTTTGAAGTTAATTGCAGTTCTTGTTCGCCTTTATTGGAGTTTTGTAGAATAGCATCAGTCTTTGATGTCAATAGTGGATATTGTATTAGGTATCTCTAGGGAACAAATTAAATCACCCTAAATATTGTTCTTTTATAAACAGATAGAACTAAATAATGATTTGTTATAAAATAACGTCTATCTTATATGTTTATGATATTAAAGACTTTAAAAACATGTTTTCGAACACTATTAGATGGGACATGACATAAAGACAATGTATAGCTATTCGCTTCTATGCTATATATACTAAATATACCTTTAAACGAATATGTTTTTAAATAATTCATTTTTGATAAAGAGCTTTAATTGATATTTTGATAATAACAGAAAATAACTGTTCCATAGGCTCAGTATAATCACGTGTTGATATAGAATAAATTAAACATAATCCCCATCTCCATACTATGATGAAGGGAACCATGAGATGAAGACCTCATTCAACAAAATATGTAATTGATATTCTGGGAAGGCTAATACTGATTATAATCGAATTATTCACAATAAGTTTCATTCTTAATTCTCCAGATTAAGTTCAGTGCACTGTTTGAAACTAGTTGTCTTGATACCAAACTAATGAACTTGACATAGATATAACAGCAGGACAGAGACGATTCGCTAAAGCTCTTTGTTTGTCAAGGCAGACTGATTACTTGACAAGATTGTCCAATCAAGACGCAAGATCATTAGGTTCAACATGTCTTGATCTTGCAAATAACCTTAGCTGTAATCTCCTTCTCACCATTTGATCCATTCAGTCTATCCTGACCTATAATGTGAACAAGAGTCTAAACTTATCTCATTTCCCAAAATGAAAATATGAATAATGAATTGCTATAGAAAAACTTAAGATACCCTTTTCAAAAATAAATATTTCCAAAATAGAGGTGTAATATAATATATATATATATATATATATATATATATATATATATCTACGTAATACTATTTTACCGGACGTCTCAATGTAAAATGGGAAAACAATACACCGCTCATTGTTTTATATTATTATTTAAGGTTCTTTAACTTTTATTTTTATTGATATGTTTCTCTTTTGTTGGCCTAATTGATGGGTCTCACTGATAACTTGAACAACGACATGTATATGCTTACGCTGCAATGATGAATATTATATCAGTCTAATTTGTCAAACAAGATAAACAGTACAGATGACAAATTGCTATGCCTACATGATTTCTATAGAGAGAAGCTTGAATCTGATAACAAGACACTAATGAGTAAATTATTCCAAATGAAAGACATTAAACGTGCTGATTCATTTCTACATACAACTACTGCTACATATAGATAGCTTCATCTCTATGATTCTTTCTTTGAATACATTTAATGAGTTTATATAGAGATTAGTTTGGTTACAATTTGCTACCGTTCGTTCGGACACTGCCAGATTCGGATTATCGGTGGCCGGACTATCGTGGTTTGACTGTAATTACTCTATGTACGTTGTTAAGGAAGTAATCATAGGATTACTAGCTTCCAGTGATCTATTTGCCACATTATCCCATCTTTCAAGGTATTATTGGCAGTATATGACCTGTGGAAGCTTCAATGATGGAGGGAACAAAATAAGTAAAGAGAAAAACATAAATACATCTACAAATAGAAAGAACTCGATTTTATAATTAAAATGAGTTTATTGAATCATGTGTATGGTACAAAGGTTCCGTGGATTTATGAAGCATAGTTCAAAAGTGACATATATTAGTTTACTGTCTTCCACCACTAATTGATTAACAACTCCAAAGCAAGAATAGACGCCATGCCATTCCCTCCCCTTGTCATCATGTCATGAACTTGAACTCTGTAACTGCTCTGAAACATAAATAGAATAGAGAAATCTATGAAGAAGGTATTTTTCTCTTACGTATTCGAAAGTATATTACCATACTTTTGAGTTGAGTGACTGGGTGGTATCTAGCGTACTAAACCAGTTCATTCCCGAGTTTAATACTAATGCTTAATAAGATATATAATAATACATATTTAACATTGTGAAAATAAGATCAAGGAAATTATTATTGGTTTCATAATATTGAAATAGTTTAGTTTAGTTTAAACATATTTTATTTATGATGAAAAAGATTGGGAACAAGTTATCAAACTTAGGATACCCTCTCCTTGTTATTTACAATAACTATATTAAAAGAATGATAGGTACTGGACATGAAATATTTGTGAGGCCAAAGTTCACCGACAATAAGGATATTTTGTAGGATTAATAATGCCTATAAAGCTTAAGCTATGTTACATGCATTATATGGAATTTCAAGCAAGCAAAGACCAACCCAAAACCTGTTTATTTAACTAGTGCATTAAGACACCAAATCAATCAAAGTCACATAAACTGTACACAACTGCCCAAGTGCCCATTACCATAGCCATTTAATGAAACCCTTGACCGTCTTATTGGATCACACCAACGTTGAAATGAAATCATTGGCACACTTGTAAGTAGCTCTGAAGATTACAGAATGCCACGAGGACCACAATAGGCCAAGTGATGTCCATAACCAGGATAAAGTGGACACTTAACATGCATTATACTGACCAGTTGAGTGCCCACGCAAATGAGTCAGATTCCCGTTAGTAACTGTTGATCGATCAATGCAATTTTTCTTCTATTTCATAAAACTCATTGTTGTTATCAGATCTGAAACATGAACTTGGAAAGTACTTTAATTTCAATAAAACGGTTATATTTGACATTTTGATTGAAATCCCCTCACAGAATTTCTGTTCTTTAGACAAAGTGAAATTACTTTTGTTTTAGAATACAACATGTGTGCGGATGCTTCAATGATGGATGAGATGATAATCAATAAAGAGAAATACATTTTTTTTTAAACCCATCTACAATTAGATAGATATAGACTTTAAAAAGGGTTATTGGAGCAATTGTCGGATACAAACTGGAGGTTACTTTTGGATTGTATGAAGCATGGGTCCCATGTGACATATATTAGTTTGTTGTCTTCTGCCACTGTTTGATAAACAAGTGGAAAGCAAGAATAGAACTTGAACACTGTAATTGCTCTGACACACATTCACATTTATACTGGAGAAATCGACGAAGAAGGTAAGAGACTGATAATTATCTGAAACACATTTGAGTAAAGTTCAGTGATAGCAAACAGTCGGTCAAATTACATCAATCATTTGAAAATCTATGGCATAGTAATTCAAGATATGGAGATTAATAATCAATTGTGTCATCTACATGCAACTAAAAGCAAAATGCTGTTTCCACCAAACAGCAACATATGATTTGACAAGTAAAGAAGAATGTGAAAACTGTTTTGCCATTGAAGAACCGTATTCATTACATGATAACATGATAACACATATTCAATCAATATCAAGAACATGGAATATTGTTATTATCAATTACGATTTTATGAAGCTGTATCTTAACATCGAGCACATTTGCACACAAATGGGGACCATTCCAAATTGCAAGTGAGAGTATCATAAAAGGAACAAATCGAATAGAACATGGTAATAAAATTAAGCACACTCCAATTATTCATAATCAAATGGATTCACTGCAGAAATTCATATTGAATACAATGTCAATTACAGTATGGACATGTTGAACTTTAAATCTTAGTTGAAACTTTGTCTTTTAACAAAGTTAGACTTGCAATATTATTTCAGCGATATGTTCACCCAGTGGTCAACCAATACAGTAGTCACATGAAACATGCTCTGTCCTAATGTTGTTACCATGTCTTCTGCACATATTTAACTTAGGACCCATTACATGAAATGCACGCATAAATTCAAAACAAGAAGTTTGGAAATTCGATTTTAAAACACAACCTTTCTTTTGTCACATTCAAAACATGGACTTATCTATGTGTAGTAACCTATGGTTTATATATGTCGTGTACAAGTTGTGATTATGTACGTTATTATTTGTACAAAGTCACAACTTGACAGGACATATACATTGATGCAAGTATTAGAAATTCATTTGTAATTTGTAACAAGTTTTGTTATTACTGGTACTGTAAGTACTGTGACATTAATGTGTTATCTCACATGAACACCACAACTATATTGAAGCCTCACAAGGCAAGAAGGCAATAAGCGAAGTCGAACAGAATGAGAAACAAGGGTTAAACAAGGCTCAATGTTTGAAGGAAAATAATTAAAACTGCTCTCATATCTGTGACGTCAATAGTTTAAAGCGAAGATAACAGGATGTTTTCAAAATACTTTTTTTGTCTACAGCAGCCAATGCTTCCGACATTGACGTCAGTTTTAAGCGTAGTCCGACACAAATACTTTAAAAGCAAAGAAATAGACATATACAGAGCACCTAAATCTGACTGTTTGAAGTGTGATCCATTATTTACTATATATTATAGACTCATGGGAAAGTCTGGACTTACTTTGGCAAAAATTCATCATTGAAATATTCCATAAAAGATGTAGTTCCATAACACATAACAGAAGAAAGTGTATACAGTATTACGGGAGCAATAGTGCAAAGATTTTAATATTTTATAATCCTTCAATCAAATATTAAATTGTTTAGATGATTAAGTTTTGGATGGTGAGTTGAAAAGACAAGTTATTTCAAACAATTGATCTATCATTCAATAGTACTCGATCTCACTTCAATGAAATCCCTTAAGACTCAACACAATCATCAATTCCCCGAACAGATGGGATGTGAAGCTTAGGACATGTCTTTGCAAAGTGAATATTTTATAAGCTCTCTTAATAAATCAAAACGTTTTGAAGCAAGTTGATGAACACATGAAAGTCGCATCAGCTTTTGATCCAATGCATTTTGTCCTTGGAAGAATGCTTAAATGAATGTGTAATTTTTGTCATCAAATCCTACAAATTTAATTTATACAGAAATTCGTACAGATGTTGTCGTTACAGAAAATGATCCAACCAATTGTTCAATTAAATAACTAGCTAAAATATAATGCATCAGATAAAATATTTATTTGAAAACCAGACAGCTCATAAAAATCATATATTGATATCTATAACCATCATAATGCATTCGAAGCATGACAAGTGTCATATTAATCATGACACCTTGTCTTTGCAACCCTTATCTTAAATATGGCCGTTTTCCTACTCTTCGTGTGATCTATATGGAATAACTCAGTAATAACGAAGTTATCACACATTGGAGTGTATCATTAAACCAAAAGTAAAAGTCTTTTGACACACTCTTTCATGTAATGACTGTTGTATTTTTAAATTCCGAACCAGCTTCTGACATCACTAACTTCAAACATGAATGACCAAAGCAAACATACACATGTGTAGATTCATTCAATCTTATATGACAAATCAAGCTGAACTGTACAAGGCCTAGATGTCTAGTTGTATTTTGAAAACAAATTAAACTTTGATCTTTGCACATAATTATGTATTCTATATTTCTGAACTTTCATTGACCTGACATAACTTTTTCAGTCATATGTAAATGAGAGTCCCCACATCCTCCGGAAACCGCAATTGAAGGCGAGCATCACTTTTATGTTTTAACATCATTTAAACATCATTTAATTTTCAAAAGAGTTATGTCTCGCTGTTTTTATTGAAACCACAAACGCGTCCTCGGCCATTGATCACTTGATGTACATATACATGTAACCTACATTTACTGACAGTTCTTAACATCAACAAATACATGGAATTATCTGGTCTGGTGAAACCTATTTTATTTACATAAAGGTCAAACTGATTAGCCACACGTGAGACACTTACTATACCTTATCCTATATACAATTGATTATATCTTCAATATGATAAATATATAACAAATGTGAATCAAAACATATTTTACATTATGATATGTGCAAGAATATTCGTTGCAGTAAGATAGAATGTATAACAAATTCTTGTACTATTTACATAACAATAATGTAATAGAAAAACAATATTGACAATTATTTAAAGCAAAAGTTATGTATATAGCGATACATTTCTTAGGAATACTGTGGTTTATGCTAAAGACATTAAATATAATAATACAATAATTCAAAAATTCTAGATAGCTGCATATAAGTAATGACTGAAAATATAATCAAAATCTATAAGTTTCTATTAATAAACTCTTGTATATGTTAAAACAAGTATAATGTTTACTTCTGCAGTAAAAATTAAACTTCCTTACAAAATTGTTTCTAATATTTGATTTCTAAAACTAGAATTTTTAAGAAACATAGATTCTTTCATGCTGATTTATCTTACTCGATAAAAGAATGATGAGCATTCACATAAGATATTCACAAAAACAAGAAATTTCATCTGTTAAATTAACTCTGAAAAGGTCGTTGAATGAGGGAGCTTTCATATAAGTGGTTGTTATACATATTTAAATTTCTGAAGTGGATTTTTATGTCTGGATATTTTCACCAAAGTATATATTGAATACATTAATGAATTGTAGTGGAGACGTTCAAGCGGACGGTTGTACTAAATTGCACTTAAAAATTGTAACTAAAAACAGTAGACAAAGTAAATCAGATAACATGTGTTTGTCATTTTTTTGTGGAATATGATATTTTTGTTCTTGTCTTTGCTTAATGGAGCCCACCCTGTCTCAAATATAAACTATTAAGTCTATAAAGGCGAATTTAATTAATCAAGATACTATTCTTGCTGTTTCAATCTGTTTAAGTTCTAGTTTGTTTTCATTAAAATCTGAACAATTGGTTCATATAACAAAATCATGTATAATGAAACAATGAGGTGATGTAGGCGGTTTGTCATTCTTTGTTGAGTTCAGTTCCGTGTAGCAGAGATTGCATTTCAGTGCTGCTGCGTTAAACAATCCTTTTGACTGTAATGCATTCCTAATGACAAGCAAATCGATGTTTATGGAATAAGATATCCAAAACCTTGTTCCTGCATAGATATAATAGAATTTGTCGAATTATTGAATGTTATCCTTTGAGACCTCCATGGTTCTTCTCGATTGCAGGAATGAATAGATTTAATGCTTGTAGGATGTTGATAACGAGGCAATGAAATGAAATATGGATGATACACATGGTTGTTTAACACATATGGATAGACCATGAACTGAATTTCTATGAACTGAGTTTATGAAACACTTAATTATTACAGAAAATAAAAAAGAATTAACAGAAGGTAAAACATTTAGTAAATATCTACTAAGTCGTAGATGTCTGAACCTTAGTATCATCAAATCATGCTAAGGATTATATTATCTTTATTGTAATACTTATCCGCAGTAGGAGTACTAAAATAGTTAGGCTACAGGAGAAAGTATCTCATCTCTAGTTTCTTGAGTGATGCATGTTGTCCTATGTACGAAAGGAATAACTGATGTCTGTATGTCGTGGAATTTTAGGGCTTTGGAAGGTCCTTGGAGACATGATCTGAATTTAAACCTTCAAAATACACACTCTATAGAATAAATGAATAAGTGTATTTGACGCCCTATGGGAATTAGTTATATTTGAATGCAAAGTTTTATCTTTGAAGAAAACACCAGATGTTAATCTTAACAAGTAAAAAGGCTTAATGAACAAAATATCCAATATAACGAACTTACTGAAAGTTAAGCCTCTATCTAACCTCTCCTGATTAAATACATGTAAGTAAGGTTCCTACTTAGTTTAAGAGAATGCATTGATTGATACCAAACTAAACCATTGATACAATTATTTCCCTTTGTTATAATACATGACGACATTACTTACGTGCTCACAATATGACGGAGTATAATCACTAATCTGTTTATATTGGACAAACAGAAATCACGTATATTGTCCAGCAATTTCAATAACTATCGCATTTTAGAATATTTATTAATGATGACCATGTATGTGCTAGCTTATTTTATAATTAACCACAAAGAAATAGTTTAATAGTTTGTTTATATTTGACAAACATAAAGAACAGCTAATCGTTAATTAAGTATTTTATAGCACATTTAGGCTACTAGTAAGCATGAACATATAAGCATGTTTAATCAATACATTTGTCTCATTATTTGTATATGCCGTAGCGATTCAAAACTGATGACCAGGACTATTTGCTGCTCCAGAATTGAAGACCCCTTGCGATGAAAATACGACTTGCTTGAACACACTTGTAAAGGTAGGTAATGTGTCTTTATTTATAAAATATGAAATAAAAAATCAGGATGAAGGAGTGAGTATGTATTTTCTCATTAAAGAGGTTGTTATCCCGAAAATACCCATGTTCTTATGTATGCCACTTCTAAATGCCCATCAAAAACCTTAAAGGTTTTGTAGTCAATGCATTCTTAAAGGTGCATCCATTGTGTTTCAAAACAATTATTTTGCCTTTAATACATGCCAACATACAGAATGTGCTGATATCAGTTCAATGAAATTCACTCAACTTGCATATTCATCCCCAATCGCCAAATATATAATACTTACTAGTTTCCAATTTAAATCGAGCAACATCATTATACTTGTGCAGAAACCGAAACTACACGTTTCATTTACATACACAGTAGTTATATTACCTATTAAACATTATCAAGTTAATATTATCTTTTAGTATGTTGTTAATAACTTTCCAAAAGTACGTTTGACTAATTGACGCGCGCCGCACGCAGTGCATTGTCCGGTTTTCGTTCAGAAAACGATACTTTAACCTTTATATCGTCGATATACTGAGCCGACTAAGGTCAAAATAGCAATTTTCGGCAAAAGTCAGCACTTCTCGGTAAAATAACACAATTTATAACGTTTAGCATATGTGACAAACAACACAATGGATGTACCTTTAACACACATCTTTTCATCGTGATAAAAACGACAACATGATAAACTGCCAATGAAACCCAATATTATCACCATGAAAAATTTAAACCATATAAATTACTTCCATAAATCATAAAGGTAACAAATACGAGCTACATATTCATGAAATTAAATAAGATCTTTGCATTAATATATTAATATTCTTGTGAAAGTATTTAGCAATGCAATATCAAATTGCTTGTAATTATATATAGTGGTGCTTAGCTTCTATCCTTCCGTCATGACCTATAGTCACTAACATAGGCAGAATAATATTTGTTTTGGCATTTGAGACTGTGTATTGTGTAATGTCTAATTCCTCACTGGGTTATAGTTTCATGTGATTATTATTGCTTTTCTTTCTCTTCGAACCTTAGTTTAGTTCAGGAATTGTTTCTGTTCACATAACTGTTGATCAATGGCCAAACGAAGCTCCAGTTGCAGGGATATATAGTCTGTAATACAATGTTCACTATCGTTGGTTCCATATGTTTCCATTTGACCTAAACAAAAACGATACAATGTCCTTAAATGAGAATTTCTATTTTAACACCGTACTGTGATTTTCCCTAAAATACACTTTTATCTTTGGAAACGCTATTTCAATTTCTTATCAATTATCTTGAGATATATATGTACATTTAAGCAGTGCAGAATGTCTTAATACCCATCTATACACAAGTTCATTTATGCCTACTAAATTCACGTTTGATGAATGCTGATCTATCAAAGGATCAAATTAAGACATATTGGACGTTCAAAAAAGGAAATTATGTATTCTGTTCAATGTCCTTTCTATGAAGAAAGACCTCACAGACTACAGCCTGAAGCACAGCAGTAACATCCTTAAATGTTGAAGGGGTTATCGATGAACAGTATTTCACCTACAATGAATGTATCCTACTGACATGGAATCTCCAGCTTTTGGATAGACTCAGACTCGGACGTAATGAAGACCTTCTTTGAAGTTAATTGCAGTTCTTGTTCGCCTTTATTGGTATAGCATCAGTCTTTGATGTCAGTAGGGGATATTGTATTACATGTACGTATCTCATGGGAGCAAAGCACCCGATATATTGCTCTATCGTGGACAGATAGAACAGAATAGTAATTTGTCCTTAAAATAACGTTTATCTAGTGTCCATTATGGAATTAAAGACTTAAAACATGTTTTTCGATTTCAACACATTTTTTAACACTAGTTGATGAGAGAGAGAAACTACAAATCAGAAGCATATGAATAAGAACAATCTTCCTGAATAATTAACACGTACTTTGGGTAAAAATAATTCCAAATTTGTATTGCAAAGTTGTTGATTTTTCTCTATGATTTTTCGAATGTGAGTCAAATGCTACCAAAGGCTCGACAAGTTTGTCTCCAGTAGAGCAATTTTCATGTGATACAACATTTAAGTTCAGTGTAGAAGAACCAATAGTTCGCTAGTCCAAGACGTTTTCCTGCAATACATAGCGATATTAACACATATACTCAACCTCTTGATCTGACCGAATCATCCGAGTCCACCTCACCAGTGAATTGATCGCCAGATTGAAAACAACCTCAAGGCACAAAGATAAGAAAGCAAACATTTCTAATTGATTTTTAATCAACAATAACATTCTATTTTGAAACTTCTGAAACTTGAAAAGAAAGTGCGTTATGTGTTCATCAAAAGTTTAGAGGAAGGAGAGAAGAGCCATTGTAATATATTTTTATATAATTTTCTGTGTCTTCGTACCTTCGATCTTTTGAAAATGCGCCTCGAATACGACTACTTGTTGAACCACTTGATGCTGAAATTATACATACCTTAAAACTGTCTGATTAGTATTATAATAATTTCAATGATATGTTACTTGGTTGATGTTTTATCGCATTGATAATTTATGCCATGTCATGTTGTGCAGTGATGCATTATACGAAGCGAGGCAAGCGACAAGTGAGCAAAGACTAACCCAAAACTCGTTCATTAAACTGTCATACAAAAAGAAGCCAATCCATCAAAGTCACACTAACTGTACACAATTGCCAGAGTGTCCATAGCCATAGTCAGTTAATGAAACGCTAGATCCTCTTATTGGATCACATCAACGTTATAATCAAATTATTGACATCGTTTTGTGCATATCTAAGGATTTTGGTATGCAAAGTGGAATCAAACACTAAGTGTTGTCCTTAAACAGGACCAACTTGACACTGAACATGCAGTCACACTGGTCACTTGAATGAGGTAGATCATTTGCTTGACCAAGGACGTCCATATTGTCATCAGAAAAGCATGAATAAAGTCGTATCATTTACGTTATTTCTCCTAAGTTACTTGTGCTGGATCATCATGACTTATAGAAACGCATACAACTACTTCTGCTTCTACACCATATATACTAAATATCCCTTTTCATGAATATTTTATTTTATTCAATTTTGATAAAGAGTTTTAATTGATATTTTGATGGATTTTTCCTGCAGACAATTACATGTTCCACAGGCTCAGTATAATCATGTGTTGATATATAATAACTAAACATAATCCCCATCTCCATACTATGATGAAGGGAACCATGAGATAAAAACCTTTTTCAACAAAATATGTTATTGATATCCTTGAAGGTGAATACTGATTAAAATCGAATTAATCAATATAATTTTCCTTCTTGATTCTCCAAATTAAGTTCAATGCACCTTTTGGAACTAGTTATCTTGATATCCAATTGATGGACTTGACATAGACAGGACAGAGACGATTCACCAAGCTCTTTGTTTGTCAAGGCAGACTGATTACTTGGTAAGTAAGTTAACTAGAACTTAATCAGTGCCTTGAAAAAAATAATCAATGAAATATTAGTGGTGGTTAGAAGTGGCGAGGTTGACTTACAGGCCTATTGATCAGTCGTGTTTTCATATTTGTGAAGGTAAATTCCGATTAAAATCAATTAATCAATATAAGTTTCATTTTTGATGCTCCAAATTAAGTTCAATACACTGTCCAGAACTAATTATGTGGATAAACAATCAATGAGCATAGACAGATCAGGAGGACAGAAACGAGTCATTAAGCTCTGTGTTTGTCAAGACAGACTGATTACTTGGTAAGACTGTCCAATCCAGACCCAAAGACCATAAGGTTCAACATGTCTCGATCTTGCAATTGACCTTAGATGTAATCTCCTTCTCACCTTTTGATCCATTCAATGTACCCTGACCTCTGATGTGAACAAGAGTATAACACTATCTCATGTCACATCGTGAACATATGAATAATGAATTCGAAAGGCTATAAAAAAATAGGTGAAAAATTGTACCAAAAAAAAATTGAAAAAGAGTACGAAATACTATCTTGCCTCACTTCTCACTTTAAAATGGAAAAAAACACAGCTCATAGTTTTATATTATTTTATGTTCTTTAACTTTTATTTTTGGAAATATGTGTCTCTTTTGTTGGTTCAGTTTATAGGTTACTCTGGTGATAACTTTAACAACGATATTTACACTATTATGCTGCAATGATAGAGAACATAAAAGTCTAATTTGTCAAACAAGATAAACTGTACAGATGACGAATTATGATTACATGGTTTCTGTAGAGAGAAACTTGAATCCGATAGCATGACTCTGATATGAGTATGAACATACTAGTTAATTATTCCAAATGAAAGACATTAAACGTGCTGATTCATTTCTACATACAACTACTGCTACATATAGATAGCTTCATCTCTATGATTCTTTCTTTGAATAATTACAATCTGTACATCGTAAAGAAAGTAATCTTAGGATTACTAGCTTCCAGTGATCCAATCGCGACATGACGCCATCTTTGAAGGTATCATTGACAATATATGACCTGTGGAGGCATCAATGATGGAAGAGAACAATATCAATAAGAGGAAGAAAATTAATAAATCTACAGATAGATAGAATTCGATTTTATAATTAAAATACGTTTATTGAATTATGTATAAGGTACACTGGTTCCGTGTGGATTTATGAAGCATGGTTCACATGTGACATATATTAGTTTGCTGTCTTCCACCACTAACTGATTAACAACTCCAAAGCAAGAATAGACGCCATGCCATTCCATCCCATCATGTCATGAACGTGAACTCTGTAACTGCTCTGAAACATAAATAGTTTTAAAAAGAACTAGAGAATTCGATGAAGAAGGGTTTTTTTCTGAAAATTAAAGTTTAGTGAGATACAATGTAAATTAATCGGTGCATTTGCATTGGTAACAGGTAATCTGAGAAATAGAGAATATCAAACTCTACACGTATATTACCATACTGATGAGACGAGTGACTGGGTGGTATCTAACGTGCTAAACGTTCATTATATGAAGTTGCAAGTAGGCAAAAACTAACTCAATTCCCGTTTATTTAAATGGCTCATAAAGACACCCAATCCTTCAAAGACACATAATGTGTACACAACAGTCCAAATGTCCATTACAATAGACATGTATTTAATGAAACACTATACCATCTTATTGGATCAGATCAACGTTGTAATGAAATCATTGGCATACTCTGAAGATTACAGAATACCAAGAGAAACACACGCCCAAGTGATGTACAGAACTAGCTAGGATTAAGTGGACACTGAACATGCATCATTCTGGTCAGTTGAGTGACCACACAGATGAGTCAGATACCCGTTAGTAACTGTTGATGGATATAGATCACTGGCCGTCCACAAATGAATGCAAATTCAATTCTTCTTCTATTTTTCAATTCTAATTATTGTTATCACATCTAATACATTACATTGGACTTCAATTTCAATAAAACAGTTATTTTTGGACAATTTCATTGAACTCACTTCACGGAATTTCTTTAGACGCAGTAAAATTAATTTTTGATATCACAATATAACATGCGTGTGGATGTTCAAATGATGGAAGATATGAATATCAATAAAAAGGAAATAATAATTATCTAATATCTATCTTATCTAATAATAATCTACAGATAGATATGAATAAACTTTTAAAAAGTGTAATTAAATCACTTGTCGGACACAAACTTAAGGTTTCGTGTGAATCTGTATGGAGCATGCATGTTGATCACATGTGACATATACTTCTTGTCTTCTACCACTAATTGTTAAACAACTCCAGAGGAAGAATAGACGCCATCACAACAGTGTCATCATGTCTTCAAATTGAACTCTGAATTTGCTCTGAAACACAAGTAGGTTTAGCAGAATTAGAGAAATCGATGATAAATGTTAGGGACTTATTATTATCTGGTAGTAAAGTTCAGTGATTACATCGGTGCAAGTGCATGATCATTGATAAGTCTGTAGCATAGAATGGAGGTTACTTAACTTGAAGTTTTGTAATACCACATGTGTGAGACCATGCAATATTAATGAAACGCAAAAGACCATTTTGACAAAAACAAGAGTCACATGTGATATGACAAGTGAGAGGAAAACATGAATATGGATACACTTGTGTCATCAAAGAACCATATTCATTACACGATAACATAATAAAATCAACTCAATCAGTGTCAAGCAAATGGAATATTGTAATGATCCATTACGATTTTATAACAGTATTTCAAAATAACATCGAGCACACTGTCAATCAAATGGATACCATTCCGAATAACCATCAAATAAGAACTAAGAGTATCATAACATGAACAAATCGGGGAAAAAATGCTTATCAAGTTACGCATACTTAAATTATTCATAATCAAATGACTCCAGTGTAGAACGTAATATTGGACATAAATTCCCATTACATTTTGGACATGTTGAATTTTAGGATCGCATAATCTCAACTTTAAACCTGAGCTACAAGTTTGTCATTTGACAAAGTTAGACGACGCAACGATGTATGCACACAGTCGTTACTACAATCAGTAGTAAAATACTACATGGTCTTCAGTTAAAACCTTGTTGGGTGTTCAATTGTGCATTACTGAAAGAATTGAGTCCGTGTAGTTTAAGCATAGTTAATGTAGATTCTACATGAAGGTACGAAAGTATGTCAGTAAGTATCTCATTTAAACATCACAACCATATTGACCACACTGGTCTCATCACAAGGGAAGAAGTTAAGGCAATTAAGACTCAATATTTGTAGAGACAGACTGATTAGATCGAAATATTGTCCAGGTCTTGACCAGAGACCAGATAGTCCAAGAGTCCTTGACTGGCATAACAGTAATCAATACACAGTCCAAAAAACGTTTAATTCGTGAAATAAACACTGATTAAGACGTTTTAGCAGTATCTGTTCAACTATTTGTTAGACACATTGCAGAGAATCTGGCAATCAATCTTTTTAGGAAATGAATACGAAACTGGTCTCATATATGTGACGTCAATAGGCTAAACCGAAGATAATAGGATGTTTTCAGATTACTTCTTATTGCCTGCAGCAGCTAATGTCTCCGACATTGACGTCAGTTTTAAGCGTAGTCCGACAAAAAAAGAAACAGACATACATATAAAGCCTAAATCTGACCTTATGAAGTGTGATCCATTATTTCCTATCAAGTATAGACTAATGGGAAAGTTTTGACTTACTTTGGTAAAAGAAACATCAGAGGAATTTTCCATACATCACGTAGTTCCATAACAGAAGAAAGTGTACCAAGTATTACGGTAGCAGTAGTGGCATATTTTGAATATTTCATATCTTTGACTTTCTTCTCTGCCGATAATACTGAGGCGATGTAGACAAGTAATGTTTGATATGTATCTACGATTATTTATCACCCAAAACCGTGTTCCACAGGAGATATCGCTTGTGGGAGATCAAGCGATATATCTAAGAAGATATCTTTTTGGCAGAAGATTTTGCAAAATGCTTTTGCGTCATCGAGTAATGACATCACAATGCTATGACGTGATAAACATGATGACGTCACAATGACATGACCGCATCGCACTGGAAGTCAAATAGCAGAAATGTACTCAGAGATGTACACTATTTTCACTTAAACGTAGTAGGAATGATTTTGGATGATAAATAGAATCTCACCCTCGTGTCTTCTGATATCAAATATATCAACACTCGTTGATAAAAGTGAAATATCTTCGGCAAGCCTCGGATAGTTCTAACTTTTATCAACTCGTGTTGATATATTTGATATCAGAATATACTTGGGTGAGATTCTCTATATACATATGCTGCAACTGTTTCATATGTACATGTACAGCTATAAATGAATATATACCGTATTTCCTCTAATACAACCCCGGGGTTCTATTTAATTCAGCACCCCCTCACCCCCCGGGTTCTATTAGAGACCCGGGTTGTATTAGAGGCCCGGGTTGTATTAGAGGAAATACGGTAATCGGTTCTGATCTCTTATCTCTTACAAGATAAAATAAGGATAAAAAAAATTTTAAAAAGGACAAATAACTGGCATTTTTAGAATGATCACCACAACCTTTATTACTGCTTCCATGTCTCTTGGCATCTCAGCTCATCTAAAGATACTTCAAACAACTATTGGCAAGCCAAATCATCAATCTAAAACTAAGGCCGTTGCTGTATAGTTACGGTACCATTTAATTGCCTAATGGTGAATAAGACATCACCAAAGCAGGATATAATGATTGGATATTATCAGTTCAGTGTTGCATGTGAAGAGATAACACGAGTTGTCTGCCTTGATCACGTGATGCTAATATTTTTCACACTGAGGTTATTTTTGAGAACATATTTTACCTGCATATGAAAAAATGATTTTCGAATAAATGAATAAATTTCAAAAGGTGTTCTTGAAATGATAACTTCTAAAACTAAAAAAGTATAAATATTCATGTTTTATAAATTTCTTGCCGTTAATTATATATATACTCGTATGTTTTCAAAATGAATGAATAACAGTGAACAGTGATAGAAAAACTAAATTTGGCAGTAATTCGTTGATTATAGTTCATAAATTATTTGTAATTATTTATAGGTCACTTTCACAATACAATTTTTCTTTGTTCATCTCCTCTGCAGCCTCACTAAAGGATAAATATATTAAATCATTTAGATGATTTACTTTATCAAGGTCTCTTTTGCGCGAAGTTCAAAAGACAAGTTATTTTAAAAGTCGTTTGATCTAACAAACAATGGTGTTACCACTCGATCTCACTTCAATGAAATCCCTTAAGACTCGTCAACACAATTGTCAATTCCCCGAACAGATAGGATTTAAAGCTTAGGACATGTCTTTGCAAAGTGAGTATTTTCTCTGAACTGAATATTTTGTAAGCTCTCTTAATTAATGGAAACATTTTGAAGGGAGTTGATGAAATAATTGAAAGTCGTGTCATCTTTTGGTCCAGCGCATTTGCCTTTAGAAGAATCATACTGAGGTGAACGTTTAATTCAACAATTATTTTGTGTCATCAAATCCTACAAATTTAATTTATCGGGAATCTTGTACAGAGGTAATTACAATTGTTAAAGAAAGTGTTCCAAGTAAATGGCTAATTGAATAACTAACTAATATATCTAATGCATCAAATAAAAGATTTTTTAAAACAAACAGCCCATAAGAACTTATATTGAAATTTATAACCATGACCAGTTTCATTTTCATCATGACACCTTTTCTTTGCAACCATGAGCAATAACGAATTTATCACACATTGCATTTGGAGTGTGTAATACATCAACAAATAAAAGTCGTGTGGCATACTCCCTCGTGTACTAACTCTATTTATGGTACTTTAAAAAATCTTAAATCAAGTTCTGACATCACCAACTTACATAAACATGAACGGGCAAAACAAACGTATATTCATTCGATCGTATATGACAAATCGTGCTGAACATTATGCAAGGCCTAAATGTCTAGTTTGTATTTTGAAAACAAATTAAACTTTGATCTTTGCACATATGTATTTTATATTTGTGACCTTTCATTGTCCTGACATAACTAACAATCATATGTAAATGAGAGTCTCCACATCCTCCGGAAACCACAATTGGAGGCGAGCATCACTTTCACGTTTAAAAAATATATAATTTACTCTTTAAAAAGCTGTTTGAAAAGATTTATGTCTCGCCTTTATTGAAACCACAAACGAGGCCTCGGCGTTTGATTTCTTGATATATAACCTGCATGTAGTGGTAGATGGTAGATTTTCAACAAATACATGGAATTTTCTTTATGTTTTAATGAATACACATTCAAGTTGATTTATTATTATACTTCAGGTATAAATATATTTTGAAATGTATGCTGAAATATTCTGTTTGTTCAAAATAAAACATTGTTTTAAAAAAAATAATTCTGTTGTCTATTGCAAATTTTAAAAATAAATTTCAAATTCAATTCAATTTCAAATAATTCTTTATTTCAACTTAATAGCGTTTTCGTCAATATCATACATTCATCGATACATGCAGATGTGTGTCACGGTATGAAATGAAGATTTCCCATGGCTTGAGCCGAGAACTAATTTGTAATGATTCTTTCCTAAAAAAAGTTAGCTGAAGATATCAAAACCTTGTCCCAAAGGAACATATCCTTCGGTCAATTGACAACACAACAATCTGATTGGTCCAACCGAAAATACATGAACCCAAAAGACGAGAATCTCGAGAGAGGCCATGACCTTAACACAAGGTGTCAACACTCAATTAAACAGAGAGTTATCAGTGATTGCATTATTCCACACTGACTAAGTTCAGTCACAGCGCATTATGCTCAGCTTATACACACCATTGCTTCCCTCGGTGTGTCTGTCTGCAGTCACATAGCTGTGGAAATAATGCATGCTTGTTCATTATTTCGTCTTTTGTCGCTTGACTTTTTACCATTGGGACACTTTAAAACAGTCACGTTATCACACTTTATGGCTTGTTAAAGGCTCATACTGTCTGACAAATTGATGTCGCACCAATGATGCGTCTGGTTGTCTGGCATTTCTCATTTTCAGAAAGGTTTTGGAGCGGCATGGTTTTAAATAGTTTTTCGCCATTTCGTGTTCTATAGTGTCATCCATTTTTCAATTGCTTTTATACTACTAATGCTTATAATACATGTGAGTAAAGACCTTTAAGGCATTGTATTAATTATCCGTAGTCAAAGAAAACGGTATAAAAGTTTGAAAACCTTTTACTAATTCGAGGATAGAAAATTAATCCACGTTGCATAACCGAACCATAACCATTTGTTTTAGAACTCTACTTATTGGTTGAGTAGGAGTGTTTTGAAATTCGGAACGTTTCTTTTCCATTTTGTGAGATCATTTTATTTCGATTACAAAACGTACTACAGTCCCTTTAATGTCAGATTTGTCTGCAATATTTATTGTTCGTTGTTGTTACAAAATATTATAACATTTCGCTTTGATACTAAATTGCCATTCACGTTGATGAAGAATGAAACTGCTTCCAGAGATATGTAGCTTCTCTGTTTTTGTATAGGCGACGTTTCCATGGGTATTTAATGTCGGTGTCAAAGAATGGAATCATTTATTACTTGTCAACGACATGACAATCTTTGTGGGAACTTTGATATTTTATCATTTTCATTTTTTGAGCAACTCACAAACTTCTGCCACCCAGTGATAGTGACTCACATAAAGTTTATTAGACCAGTCATTATCTATTATCAGCGACATTAACATTCACTCACGACTCAATAGTGTCTGGTTCGCATTGGTTCTTCCCTCAAAGACAATGAGGCCATGCATATACAGTCATACAAATTAAGTTGAAAAGTCGACGAGAAAACGACTGCGGTTGAAGTGACATCTAGAAGAGTTTGTAGACAGGTAGAGTCTGTGGGTGATATTATGAACAATATGTGTGGGTGATATGTCAAAAATATTTTGGGTGGTATGTCGAGAAGAGCCTATGGGTGGCAAGACAAGTAGAGTCTGAAAAGACGAGAAAATCATGTGGATGATATGACGAGCAATGAATTTTGGTGAGGTGACGAGAAATGTTTGTTGGTGATATGACGAGAAGAGATTATGGGTGGTATGACGAGAAATGTCTGTGTGTGATATGTCGGTGATATGATGAGAAGAGATTATGGGTGGTATGACTAGAAGCTATGTTTGCGATAAGACGATAAAAGTATGTGGGTTATTTGACGAGAAAACGAATGTGGGTGAAAGGACATCTAGAAGAGTACGTGATGATGACGAGGATACTACACATATGTCTCTTCGAGCATGTACGGATGCCCACTTCAAATGCTCTACCATGTCCTGATTGTCCTTTGTGTTTGAAGATACATAGCCAATTATGATTCTGAAGCCTCTTTTGGAATCCCATGACTTATGTATACACTGTCCATAAGTCTATTTAAATTCAATCTGATATCTTATTAAAACAAGTTATTCGTTCTCATGAAGTGATGAAAGATTAGATATCAAATCATTAACTTTTTGAGTAAAAATTGCAAAGAACACAAATTGATGTATTTTTTAAAAATATGAAATTTTCATGTAGCAATCCACTGCAACGATTATAGGATGAAAACATTACCCATGAAAAACGTGCTGAAGAGTGATAATCTGCAATGAAAAGTCATAGTACTGTTAAACGAGACGGAGAAGTGACAAGCGCTGCTATTGACCATCTGTTCCATGTAGTGACGGTTAGTCACTGCTTGCTCTTGCTAGAAATGTTATCATCGAATTGTATTCTACAGCAGTGACATTTCATTTGGTATAATTTATATTTTTTGTAATGCGACCCGTCACACGGTTTAGTCATGAAAGACCCGTTGGATCATATCATCTTTGAGTGATATTTGGTATGCCTTTCCTATTTCCTTCAAGATGCATCCATTGTGTTTCATAATACATTTTATGCCGCTTTAATACGTGCCAAAATACCATATGTGCTAATTTCAGTTCAAATAAGTTCATGCACAGTAACGATATAACCTACTTAACATTATCAAAAGATTATCAACTTAAATTTGTTTTTTGGCTGTTGTAAATAAAATTCCAAAATTATGTTTGATTAATTGACACGATTCAATCGCGTTGCATTGTCCATCAGTCAGTACTTCACGATAAAATAACACCTTTTATAACGTTTGGCATGTGTGATCCCAACACAATGGGTGTACTTCTAAACTGCTAACCACCATTTTAATACTGTGAAAGACGATAAAGGTGACTGATCATGGGCCGAGTCTATGTTTTTAAATGTCATATATCATTATTATAGTATTTCATTTGACGAACATTCCTTGCTAAATTGATTTGCCAACGGAGCAGTTATCAGTGGCTTGTATTGAGCTGTCGATAATGGCAGTGTGAATGTTATGGGTTGGTGACATTTTCATTAAAGTTTAAAACTATATCCAATTTAACGAAGGAAATTCAAATTACATGATGACATTTATTGAATTGAGTCTCAAGATATCTATCCGCTTTATATATGAAATTGAAACTGCAAGAGACATCAAATGGCTTGTCATTGAATTGAAATGAACAAAATACTCCAGTTCAATAATAATAATAAATTTATGAAAAATAGAAATATCAAAACAATTATATATTGCCAATCATTATCAAAGTACTGAAGGTAACACTATAGTTAATATAGAATGCAATTAACCTTTCAAAGAATACTCATTTACCCAGAGGCAGTGAATTATGTTATGTAACATTGTTATTGTTTGTATTGCCACAATTTACAATCATGTTAGTATCAACAGAGTTAATTTGTTCTTGGTAACACCGTTCTTATCTGAGTAATCACAAGTTCCTTCCAGTACTTCAGAGCTAAAGGCAAATGTTAAAAAAGATCTTTGAGAACAAGAATATCAGACTTTTTTCTTTGACTCTTCCGGTCTACATCCGTGTATGCAAAGCAAGGTCACGTGGTCATCGACGATCTCTGCTTATCTCCCCTCACACGAGACTGCACTGATAATCTATTCAGAGGAAGATGAATCTCCATATAATGACACGTTATGTACCAAACCTTTGATTGAATAACAGATATCAGGGATTACAATGCCGTTATCTCTGATAAATTCGTGAAACTGTAACAATTTAGTCAATGAAGTGTATACACTTTTTAAATAATACAATCTTGCTCTGTTTTTAACTTTTGTTTTAAAAATTGTGTATTCAGAGAGCATTAGTCTTTCAAAAGTTCATTTTAAAAAGTATAAAGTATAAAAGTCTCATAGATTTAACATAGTCATGTTGCTGATTTCCTATGAACTTGTGAGCTTGATATTTTTACTGAAATTGATTTTGTAAAAAATAAGGCTGTAAATTGCTTCTCTTAATTTTTATCAGGTGCTATTTACAAGAGGATTTATTTTTCAAGTCTACCAAATTTAGCAAAATTGTAAGATGATTTATGAAATCAAGGAAGATGGAAATTTGAAAGTGTAATGAGAGACCGAAATGCCAACTCTTGTTAGCATTTTACATCATGGACGGGCAGCTCATTAAAACAATTATTTCATCATTAGTTGTTAATGTAGAAAAAATTTGATAAGTCACTATCGAAGCACCCTCTGACAATTATCATCAGCGAATTTATGATTGGCATCGGTAGTAAATCTAGAATTGTAGCTTTGCGATGTCCAATTCAAGATCATTCACACATTATACTGGAAACTTAAACCCAGTAACCTGAAAAGTAGACCAGTGTGTGACTGTCAAAGGAGCGAAACGTGATTAAAGACATCCACCGCCGCACTCTCTTGTGAATTAAAGCAAGGGTTGGGTGTTGTGTGAAGTAGAAATCGTCTACCAAGTGCTAATGAAGAACTTATTGATTGTGGGTCAGCCAGGGCAGTCTCATTTAACCACACTTATTGTATAAAAGAACATGGAAAACAACTTTGGACCTGTCGTGGCAGATTGCACCATTTTATTGAGAGCAACCTTTGGCATTATTTAAGTGTTCATTGTGCATGAAACATACATTTGAAGCTCACGTGTATGATTGCACTGTTGAGTTGATGTCAACCTTTTGATACCTATTCTTGACTGAAACATGTGACTTTTGAACTATTTAAGAACTACAATACAGAAGTTATCCTTCTATATATGAGCTATGTATCCACTTCACCTCACAGTGGTAAGCACGGTCGATGAATGAGTAAGAGAAAATATATGCAGTTTGGTTTTCTGTAAAGAACTGACGCAGTACATTTGGGGGCCATTTTTCAGCCTCTGGCTACAGTCGAATTTAGTTGGTTTCAAGTCAATGTAGTACACTGACATTAGCTGTTTCTATGTAAACAAATACTCTTGATAGCTACCAAAGTCGCAAATAACGTTTACACCCAATCTAAAACCGTTTTTGCTAAATATACTGAGCGAATATATAAAATAAATAACATCCTATCTTTTTAGGAATCAACGTGCGTAATTGACTAAACATTCCAATGAGAGTTATGATGCACACATCCTCGGTTACCCAGGGTTTTAAATATGCTCCGTTAATCTCCATTATATAGTGGAGAGTAACGGAGCATATATAAAACCCTGGGTAACCGAGGATGTAATGCACACCACGCAAATGTTAAATAATATGGCTTCATAAAACAATGCATCCTCGAATACTGACTTTATTCATTGAATCTGTCAAAATCATGTGAGTTCTTTCTTTTTCTTTCCTTCAGACCGAGATTATGATATTGTCAAGTATCTGAACGTATGTCCCTTAGAGACCGAGGGACGTCAAACTAGTCCACATATATGCGAGACACATAATGATTAAAATAATAAGAAACAGCTTTGAATGGGCTTGTTTGATTTCACAATTGTATTGTTTGAAACCTAAAACCGTATAGCGGTAATTTTGTACGGTACAATCTGCGGGTTAGGAAATCGAGTAATTTTCAATTATGCAGATGGCGAGTGATTGTTTATATTTGGACGGATTCAAACAAAATAATCATATACTTAGAAACTGTAATCAAACATGGGACTGGACTGTGTGTTTTTCAGTAAAATGGTTTGCGATTCTGTCAAAGCGAATGTGTCCAACTTGTTATATTAGCAGCTGCCTACCGAAAGTTTGTTCATATACATGTGTATCTCAGTGCAAATATCATGTAAATTGGCGTTCATTGTAACGTCAATATTATTACATAACCTACAATGAAATGAATCATCATGTATCCATGTGTAAACGAATCATTCTCCCACATATCTTGTGATCGTCACGTCAGTGGTGCATGTTGATGAAATTTGGCATAATGAAAAGGACAGAAGGGGTCAAATTTTGAAAATTCAAATTTCCTTAATTTTCGATTAAAAGTTTTTATATCGACTAAATGAGAACAATTTCATCACAAATACATTGAATGAGTATATAAGAGGAAATATATGATGTTTGTTTTACCAAGTTGAAAGAAAATAAAAAATGTAGTTTTGAAAAGATTGACCCCTGGTCACTTCAAAGAGCTGCTAAAAACTGTAGCTGTTTACTATGATGTATGAAATCAGATTATTTTATGAAAAACTGTCTTCTTATAATGCAAAGGTGCAAGATGATCGCCCTAGTTTTCGCGATAATACAATGCTTCAAAGACATGCCAAATTACATGGTATTTACACTAAAATGCACAAGTAGGAGAATTAAGTGAGAGATATACCCATAGTTTTCCGAGTGTATCGAATGATACCCTACACTTTTCCCCGTGGGGCCCTTACGAGGCCTGTTTGTTTTCATTTCATCCAACATTTTCTCAAAAACCTAACATTATCTCCAAGATGCTTGCTGGTGGAAAAAATCAGTTTATTTTTCGTTTAGGCTATTGACGTCACAAGGATGAGAGCAGCTCTATATTCGTTTCCTTCGATATCGATTGGGGGATTTCCTCAAAACCCTTTGAATAAACATCGATGTTTTGATTTTCTGAAGCAATTTCTGTGAACGAAGGTTTTTATTCCGTTTCGAAATCAGTAATTTAAAAAGCTCTTTAAATGATACTTCCCGAGCTACAACACTAGTGAAGCCTTAATAGTCTCTAAAATGACAATTTCATGAAAACTTTTTCAGAAATATAAATAAATGAAATAAGTGTCTCTGGTCGAGATGATAACAGGGGCGGTTCTTTGATGTTCGTTTGACATAGAGCATAGTTAGACCTCTCTTGTACCCTGCTCTGGATCTGTGGACCTCTGGATCCGCCATTAAAGAACCTACGCTCATTAAAGACCAAGCGCTTAACAAAAAACAGGCGCTGCAACGGAAATAAACATCAGTTATTTGGAGACCCATGGTCTATTGAGCAAATCGGGTCTGCCTGTAACTCCCAACAATAAAATTGGATGAAAACGTTAAATACGCTTGAAAGCTTCCTGCAAAACAATGCGACAATATTCTCCCTGATGAGTAATATTTGACATTATGGCTTAGAACTCAAGTATAGATACTCGATACTACATGTATCTTGCAACCCTCGGATTGCTGCGACCAAAAACATAACATCATGTCAAGGCAAGGATGTACAAAGAAGCACACGTGTACAAATCATTATAATATATAAACAGGAATATTCAAAAACGCTTATGGCTGAAATTAGTTTTTTTTAGCTTTGTGAATACATATTCTACGTATTTATCATATTGAGGTAAGATATGGGTTAGACTGGACTTCAGGTTGACTCGAGCCTGGCCTGATTCACCATTCCAGTCAAGATGAATCAACACACACAACAATACACGGGAACGACATCAATGGAACTCTTTTGGGATCACATGTCCAAACTGTTCTGCTCCTAGATGTCCACTTGTCAAACTAGAACAATTAACAGAAGGATGTATTTTTTAAATCGTTAAAACCAAGACAGCTTAAACTTGGATGGGTTTGTGCTCCACTACGTTGCATGTCAGTTCTAGAATTGGGCCTATTGGCTATAGGTATCATACATATGTCTTTGAGTTGATAAGATTTAAATGTGGTATCGTATGACTATGTAAATACGAAATTAAGTTTTTTTAAATTTATTAAAGGATTGTTCGTAATCGTAAAACTGTTATGAATATTCTGCTCATTATTGAAGTCTTTGGGTTTATGTTCTTAGTACGAAGGCATATGTTAACGTTTGACGTCATTGCAGGTTAATTACATGTCCACTATTTATTGCTTCAATGTATTATGTACTATATTATGAGTGGCGTAGTATTTCGGTGAAAATTATTACTTTTCTATTCCATCTAATTAGTATCGAACTAATCGAAGAAAACCAGAAATAAAATTAAAAAACAGAATTCGAGCCCTTGGCATGTCAGGTGAAATAATAAGGAACTTTTTCCTCCTGATATGTCCTAATGATGTCTTCAACATGGACAGACACTTTACCATTCGGTACTTGAAACCTCTTGAAGAGTGTTTGCCAAACATAGGTGTGATCAAGTGGAGATCTTCATCCTGTAAATGGCGTAATTAGGATATCATTATTATCTCAGGTACCAATTTTTATTCCATTTATTAAGTGAATATTTTAAATAACTATCAACTAACCAACGTTTTTATATAAATTTCATTACAACATCATTATAACATTATTTTTGCCCAGGAATATGCAGGAAACATATATTTTAGGAATCACTTCAGCTGAGATGTTTGTATTTAATCGGCACACACTATTTACGAAACACGAATTCATTTGCAAAAAGTTAAAATCAGTTCATTATATAGCAATGACCGGTACAATACACCAAATACAGAAAGTGTAAGAACCATCTCAATTTTCGATTTGGAAATGTCGTGTTATGATCTATATGGTGTTGTGTCGTGTACAGAAAAACACATGGCCATTATAAAGTACTTTGTGTTGGTTTTGTTGAACAACTGCCAATGCAAATGGGTGTTTTTATATAAAGCTAAACTAATGTCGTCACATAGTCTTTAGCGGAATTGAGTCAAACAAAACTTCCACTTAAAAGCGTCAAAACATTAATGCAGGTAGACAGGTATTGATTAATCCCGTCAGAAGATTTTACATTAGGAGACCTCAGAAAAACGTTATTGGAAAACACACTTCGTGTGTTTTCCTGAGGTCTTGTTGTTTCTGCACGATATTAATCGGAAAGTAGTTATCAGCAGATGTCTGATAGTTGATGTGGGTTGGTGAGTGGGCATTGTGCAAAATACTACACAAAACTAATAATCACTATGTTATTGGAATGATAAGATGAAAATACATAGTTAATAAGTACTATCATTTGAAGAAGATCCCATGAACACAAACTAACAAGTTTTGATGCTTAAAAACTTCTACGATCCAAATTACTATCTACATTGTATTTTTTTTTTTTTTTAATTTTGAGGATGTAATCAAAGTTCTTTCAGTCATTGATCATATTCCATTTCATATTCCATTGAGTGCTCAAGTTGAATGCTCTGTGGAACTAACTTTCCGTACAAGCCAAAAACAATGATAGTCGACTGCTGATCGGCTGTTTCCTCCCTTGCTGTAGTCTCATGCCTTTTCCTTTTCCATTAACGGGACTTATTATAATAGAAACTCACAATCCAGAAAAATGCCTGTTTCTGGAGTTGGAAATTAAAGCTTTAATCAAAATCGTCAACTGAGAACTTTACAGACCGATAATTCGATAAAGCAAGGCAGCTATGTCCACGAAGCACCGTCGACAAGCTCCGACGTTTATACCAATCTGACTCTGACTTTTCACATCGTTTATATGAAATCTTTATCTTAAACAGTATTTTTTAATACGTTTTGTTTTTTTGTTAAAATTGTTAAATTTATATTTCTTCACCAGACTCATTTGAAAAAGCGAAACCGTGTATATAAGCAAGTGAACAAATACATTATGAAATATATTATTTATAAATTCAGGGATGTTTGGACACCTAAGTTTAATTGAAAAATATAAATAGATGTAAAACAATTACAGTGTTACAGTACAGTCTTGTCTTGGGTCAGTCGCTTTAACCATGCATTTTTTGCTTATATGCAAAATCATTATTACCACTACGGATAATTAGTTTGTGTAATAAGATGATTGACCCTCTTAAGTTAATATAAATGACATAAACAATCATTATAAATAGGAAATTTGAAAAAATAGAATTGAAAAAAAACGTGTTCCTGCCCCTTTAAAGTGTTTCATGTGATTGTTTACATTCATCACATTCTTTAAAAAGACTGTTTAAGTATCATGACATTTTCAGAGTGCAAGTCCAAAGCATACTGACATATTGAAGTGGAAGTTTCTATTATTGGTTTGGAGGAGGTAATCATTTAGTGGCGCCAGACAGTTAGTGTCAATCGACATTGCCATGCGTAATCCCTACTTTTCTGTCATTCAGTTGTTCGTGCAACAAAGCGTCTTTCACTATGGTTAACATTAACCCCAAACCTATAACATTACTATGATAATTATTACCTAAGTAACTAACATCGGTACTTATGATAGGAGGTTAAGAATAATTCATATTTCAGATTCTTTAAATTATGAAACTCTTTTTACGTATCCAGACGCTTCGACTACAAAATCAAATAACATCCTTTATAATCAAGAGATGCAATCCAATAATGAACAGAGATCTATGACATAGATAGAGACACATTTAGAACTTAATTTCTTAACCAAGGTGACACCATGAGTCACAATCAACCCTTCAAACTCTTCAATATTAGTACACTTTGAAAGTTTTCAGACATGATCATTTTAAATGTTTGGCAATAAATGACAACATTATTACAGTAAAACTTTTACTGAAACCATATTTGAAAAAAAGTATTTTGTTGTGCAGACAGATTTATTCAAACAGGACTTCGGTTATTTATAGAAATCTCAGATTAGTCGTCAATCAAGCGGAAACCTCACAACATGGCCTGTTGAGTCGTACTTATAGTCAAGTATCGACATGTTTCAAGTGCTCAATGATAGCCTGTCTTCATGCGGACTTCATGTCGTTCAGTGGTCGCACGGAATCGGTGTTCTTATAATTACTTCCTTAAAGCTGTACAGGTAGTATTGGGCGAGGAAAAAGAAAAAGCCAAGAATTACGTTTGATGTCGTTGTGTGGTCATTGAAAGTTATAATAATCCTCATTGACGTTTAACTGGGATTATAAGTCAAATAACATTTATATTTATGTATAGATACATTAGTTAGACAAGCTATCTGAATACAAATGCAGGTGCTCGTCAGATTTTGATCACTTAGAAGTAGAGTTGACCATTTAGAAGTAGAGATGACCATTTAGAAGTAGAGTTGACCATTTCGAAGTAGAGTACAGAATATTAGACCATGGCACCTTTATTGAAACAGTGGTCTAACCAACACAACACGGACTTTTTATATGATTCCGATTTTTAAGTAGTTTCAGTGTCTCTTCAAATACTTGTAATGAAAGAAAAACATCAACATTGGGTGTATAGTTTGAACAGCTTAGGGAAGTCATCAAATATGTACAGTGTTGTCAGATTAAATAAAATGGAATTAGGTGGTTCTAATCCAACATCCGTATTCACGCTCGCGTTCTAACCAACCGTTTCAACGACAAGAGAACAGGCCCTCGTGGTCGAACTATTACAAATTCAATTCAATTCAACATATGTACTCATGTGTTTCAATCGTCTTGATTAATATTCTGTATAAATGTACCCCAACTAGTTATACCCAACATTTCATCTTATGATGGAGTAAGCACATACTCCGAAACGTCATGTGTGGTCACAATATGATGTTGTTATCCAAAAAAGCTTGTATTCTCACATGTCTCATATCATATCTTTTGCAAAACAAAGTAAATCTGTTTAATTTCAAAACAAAACATTTCAAGCAATAGTTAATATAATAGAACAGAAGCAGAAGTGTAGTTGCATGCGATTTTATAAGGCATGATGATCAAGCACAATTTACCCACGAGGAGTAAATATGACTGGAACGACGTTCTTGACGCTTTTCATAGTCAAGCACAAATTACTTTTGAATGGGTCTGACTCATCTAAGTGGTCACTCTACTGGTCAGTATGATGCATGTTCAATGTCCAATTGATCCTCCTTCGGGTAACGATTGAACCTTTGTTTCAAATTCGCAGCCCGAATCCTCAGAGATACATAAAATGGTGCCAATGATTTCATTATAAAGTTGATGTGATCCAATAAGAAGATCTAGTGTTTCATTAACTGGCCATGGTAATAGACACTCGGGCAGTTGTGTACAGTTTGTGTGACTTTGATCGATTGGGTTCTTTTTGTGTGACAGTTTAATGGACTAGTTTTGGGTTAGTCTTTGCTCACTTATCACCTCGAATAATGAAATATTCCATAATATTTTGAAACGTCATGGTATTCACAATTTTATGGTTTAATAAAAACGGAATAATTTAATGGGATAGCTTGAGTTTGGTTTTGGAGGAATCGAAAATTGTAATATCTAAACGTAGAGTTTTCTAATCATGTCTTTATTTCATAAATGCAAAAACGACAATGTTATGTCAAATGTCATTCCATTTCAGCTTTCAAGAGGGATATATTTAGTCCGTGCTTGGACGTACTGCGTGTTGGATTCAAGTTGTGTATAAGTCCAGAGTTCATATAACTTAGTGTAAACATACACATCGACTAGCATACGTCTTGTGTTGTTCTTCAGTGTATTTTTTTACATGAACCAATCAAAAACATGTATGTGAACCATGATTTGATCTTTCTTATAAAGCTTATTAGATTGCCTATTATTAATTTTAGAGTTAAGCATGTTCAAACTGATTAAATCTTTCTGCTAAATGTCAACATCAACGAACATTTCATGGAAACTTGTTCTATAAAAGGGAATAAGAATTCGGTTATACCTGTCCACCTAAAACACCGACAATCTTGGAACTATTATTTGATGGATATCCCTAAATAGGTATGCTACTTCAGTGAAAATACTGAACTTATTTATTATGTAATAAGCATTCCAGAATTGAGTTTTATGTTATCATAATGTCCTTATTCCTCTTGCCCCAAGATTCAGTTGATTATGTCTGACACAGTGTCAATGTCCGATGTTCTTCTGTCAGAATATTTAACAATATATAGGTTGATTTGTTCTCCCCTGATACCTAATACCATATCAACTGCAGACATCAAAGACTGATGCTACTCAACACAACTCCAATAAAGGGGAACAAGGGAGGCAATTAACTTCAAAGAAGTCTTCATTGCATCCCAGTCGCCGAGTCTATCCCAACGCACGGCGGTTCAATTTCCATGTCAGTAAAATACATTCATTGTAGTTGAATGATGTTGGAAACATCACACTCCGACATTCAGGCAGGGCGAGGTAGTTAGTTACATGTACATAGCAATCCTATTCAAGATTGGGGATGCTTGGATCTTTTTATCGTAAGAGGATACATGTATATGTACATTTCTTTTATACCTCGACATAACAAGGCCTGCGTGATAGCAACCAGTGAAGTTTAGCAACATTAGTCGCAGTTTATAACAAGATGGGTGACCTTCTTCATGGCTGGAGAGTTTGAAAGGTTGAATCCCTGCCGCAATTAAAATTTAAATCTTCCAGCGACATAAATAACATTTTGGTTGTATTATCCTCAAAAGGCTGAGAGAGAATTCAAAGAACTGATCATTATAATTCATTATATAGCATAACTCATTATTATTACTCGTTATTAAATTCCTCGACCAGGGTACCCTACGTGTATGCAATGCTTTCAGTTGTCAAGTCCTGCCAAAATACTAAAGAATGTGAAGTCTGAAGAGCATTTAGAAGTTGCATGCTTATTAACAGGAATATGTTATGGATAATAACTTGTATTATTTCACATTAAAGATGACGTTCTCCAGAAAATCTTCCTTTTCATAGAAAAAATGTGAATTTTGAAAATAATTATTTCAAGGAATGGTTTGTTACTCAGGTATTGTAACATACATATACATTTGATGACTTAACGTGCATGTTAATACAAAGTATAACTTCGTGATAGTTACGCTCGTACATACACGAGTGCAGCTGAATCCATTTCCTGTGGAAATGATGGATTATATACACCACACTGCTCGGTGTGTAATGGTCACCACTACGGTCTACATAAACATCAGCGTTATTTTTCTAAAATAGCTTGACCCAAATGTTTTTTTTAATACGAATTTAACATTATATGAATCTTATATGTTATGATGTTATATCGTAACCATTTTCAAAATGTTATATTGTTTCTCAATTTCATTTATTCTTATAGCATATGGTCTGTGAATGGGAATACAATATACCAGGTTAAGTTACTCTGACATTATGGCGTCCTGTCGTATGGAAAGGTAATTATTGTCTATTCTGGGTTCACACCTGGTATTCAGATACAGACAACGTCAACCGGATATAAAACCACGTTGACCTTTACGTTGTCCAACAACCGTTACCTTAATCCACTGAATATATTTGATGGACAAGTTATGAAACTTATAGAAGCCCTCTCTACGTAATCAACAACTATTTGACAAGGCTAAAATACATATGACAATATATGCAGAAGAGAGTAAGAAATCTACAAGTGACGAAGTGGGTAAACATGTAATATACATTATTAAGGCAACACACAATTAGAAATGTTATTCTTATGACAAAATGCACTTTGGATATGGTAAATACGTACATTATTATTTATGTATTAATTGAACCGTTGACTTTTTCCAATGAATTTATGAACATGGTGAAATATGTTTTCATTGACTGTTTGTGGAAGATTTGGATTTCCATACAGGATTGTATTAAGATCAAATCGTGCCTTTAAATTATAGAATTACTGACTATATTGTGTTTTATTATTTTCAGTTGTGTACCAGTTTCATTGTTGCAGTTTTGTAAAGAGTAAAGTTTATGTTTCATCAATGTTGTTAAAGGTAATGCAATCATAAATCACTTTTCCCAGTTAACGTTAGAGGAGGATTTAACACACATCATCACACAATCTGTGAATAGCTCTATTCTGTGTCCGACTTATGCTTTATTAACCATAACAAGTTAGGAGACTTTCATAATCATGAGATTCATGATATAATTACTTATTATCTATGTGTATTATAACAGAATCTATCAGAACAACAACTTCCTTTAGACAGTTATCGTTGGGTCAGTGTTTTTGCTTCCAATGTCCTCCTGAGACCCAGACGTACCACCACTATGTCAACCAACAGAGTATAACTGCTTATATGCTTATAAACTACCGGGCAAAAGAAAGTATATCAGTCAGTTGTATTTATCATATGTATAATTTTCAAAGTCAAATATCTCGAGTTTTCGACGTCGTATTAAAAAACAGACTAGTTTGTGAAATAAGTCCAAAACATTAAATCAGTCAAAGAATACCTCTACGCGGTTTGAATTTTTTTAATTAAAATTTAAAATTTAAATTTTTAAACACCCCCAAATTAATTTGGATAAAACACAACTGTTCATCGACATATAACACATACTCTGTGTGAAAATCAATAAATGTGCTTCGTCCTGCACACATTTTACAACATGTTGAACATGGTAGGGGTCATGTTGGTGTGAATTTGATTTCTTACCCCTGTCTACTTTAAATAATGATATTTTAGTTAAAAAATAAAACAGTCACCAATTAAGTCATTCGAACTACTGCCGAAAGGTGTTATTGTATCGTGCCATAATCAAATGCATCTCATTTCTTTAAAATATTGAATTAATCGAAAATAAGTGAGTGTTATACTTTCTTTTGCCCGGTAGTTTATGTCTTAGCCTTTCCTGCTCATCTTCCCCAAGGGGATATTTTTGGGGTCCACATTTGTGAACATTGTGACTAAGCTTGACAAAAATATTGTCCATGTCCATGTGTGTGGACAGATACATTGAATACGCAACATCGTGATTTTGCATTATTTGTGCACCAATGAACTTAAGTATGATAAAACACATATTTGATAACATGACAAATAAGGTTTCAAATGATCGGGTGTGGAAGACTACCTCTCAACTCATCTGTGTGCTTCATCAATACCAGACTGAGGACCCCTTTTGGGGGTTTGTGTTTTTGGTCATTGGCACCTTCTGGACTGTTGCTTGCACTTGATTTTGGTTAGACATTTACATGTTGACACATTTTAAGACACATTAACACGTGACTCATTCGAAGTCTTCATCTCTTGTCTTTATAGAGAACAGCCGTGATATATCCGACCAGGATAAAAATGTAATGGGGACCATTGTGGCCTTCGTCTTCACGAGACCCAAAGGATTCCGGCTGATCCGATGCATTTATTATATTTCTACTTAGAATTTAGATATATACCATCTTGTTCATATCAGTTATCATCAGGTCAGTGCAATTGTTCAATGTGTTATTGATAATTGTGGGTTAACAATGTCCTTGATACACAGATGTTACTTCCTTCAGACTTTCTATCGTAGGGAGTAATCTCTGTGAGAAGAGAATGGTGATGCCCCGATAGTGACGGCTCTCTGCAGATGAACATAAGGATGGGTCAATTACCAGGGCTCCGTTCCATAACAGCGAGCGCTTATAATCGCTCACTGATTGCTCAATTAATGTAGCGCTCAAGTAGCGCTCAAGTAGCGCTCATTCTCTACTGAACGACAAGGTGCAAAACCTCAAAGTTCGCTCGCTTTGTACGTAGCAACGTAGCGCTACATTGAGCAATCGCGTTCAAGAGATTAAAAGTAATAGCTAAAGCCCCTGTCACAACCAATCGTGCGTGCAATTCGTTCGTACGTTTTTTGGGGAGGCCACGGTCGCTACGTTTTTCTGAAAACGTAGGGTGGATTTAAACGGCTGTCACAACCCGTCGTACGTGCAGCTGCGTGCTGTCTACCGACAAAAACGTGAGGTAAATTGGGGAACGTGCTTACTCGGCACGTTGTACGTGCTTACTCGGTACGATCGACGTGAGTTTTCTTTAATTATTTGATAGTTAAACTTTGGACGTGCCGAGTAAGCACGAACTACGCACGTACAACGCACGTTGTACGCACGTGCAACGTGCGTCGTTCGTACAGAAAGTGTGAGTGGGTAAGCTTGAAAAAAACGCGCGATGTCGGTGCGTTGTGCGTGCGGTTGTCGTACAGGGCACGTACGTCGATCGTACGGAGGAAAATTCGCAGCCCGTTCGTAGACTGCACGCAGCGAAAGTTCTGCATGCACTAAAAGTTCTACGACGAGTCTGCGTGCTCCAAATTTGTCCAAAATCGGTACGGCGTCGGTACCGAGGACGCACGAATTCCCCAATTTACCTCACGTTTTTGTCGGTAGACAGCACGCGGCTGCACGTACGACGGGTTGTGACAGCCGCTTTTATGAGCTTAAAACTGTGTATACTATCGTTGGAGAGATGACCGTTATGCCTAGAACAAAATATGTTGTTTCTTGTGAGGTTACTCATTCAGATTTTCTATCGTAAGGGAGTTACCTCTGTGGGAAGAGAATGGTTATGTCCCGATAGTGACCTTTATTTTCAAGAAATCTAAAAGATGATTAAAATTATTTCTTCAAATAGGAGAAGGTTTGCAGATACGAACAACAATGGGCCAATTGCGTGTTAACGACACCATGGTCCACTCATTCATTTCTTCATTGTACAACGACGTTTCTTCTATTGACACTCAAAATAGGATACAGCGTTACATTAATTCACCATGCTTTGGCGGATATGATAAATATCAGTTTGTTTTTTCTCGTTATGATGCCATTTGGACTTTTGATTTCCACGGAATCCGAGATGCCATTCAGAACTGTTCCTTTCTATTCGTTTTATTGGTACTCCAAACTGGAAGTTAGTGATTCATCATCGTTGTATTGTCATGGATTGCTGAGCCGTGAAGTACAATCAGAAGGAGTCTGATTAATGTTGTGTTTTATCTGTCCTCAGAATCACCCAGATGTTCAGTTATGTTTTCTAGTGTGAAGCTTCTTTTGAAATTACGTGGTTTTATTGTTGATTTGGTCGCCTTTTCGGTTCGTGACATCTTAATATTGTGTTCATATTTTAGATAGTATTAGTTCACAATTTTATAATAACAAATTATTAGATTTAATAAAAATGTATTTTGTTAAATGATGACATTTTGATTATTTTTCGTTTGTTTAGGTTACAATCAGTGACTGACTAAACACGTATTGAATATGCGCAATTTTTCTAAACTATTATACACCGTAGCTGTCCACAATACCAAGTACCGTTAACGTTGTACTTCTCACTTTTATCCATTATCACCAACAAAATGGATTTACACCCAATACCACATTAACTCGAGAAAGCATTTAACACCTTTCTCTTGGAATATCGAACTCCCTGCAATTATCGAATATGTTCCCACATTTCTTTATTCATTCCAGCATGGCATAATTCAACAACAGGAATACTAACGTACTTAATTGATTTTTCTCTTTTTTTGTGAAAGTCGTGAATTATGGATGAAGGTTTGTGGTTTTTACCGTCAGCATCATATTCATATATTCATATCGTAATGTGATTAATTGTTGAATGTTGACAATAATTGATGTCCACGACAAATTCATTTGTACTTAAACTAAATTTTCTCCGTTATAAACGACTTGACGATTCAAATGTAAGTTCTTCAAGCATAATGATTATTAACGACCTAATAATTAACCATTGACCATAACGTTATTAGTCTCATATCAATTATTTGAAAATATATTAGGCTATTGTGACAACACAAATTGGACTAGTTTATTTCATTTCACATGACATGTCTATAGATTTAAGTCAAAATATGTCTCCCCAGATGAAAGAAGCAGTTTATGTATCTTTTGCTGAAACCAAGGCAAACCGCCGATAAGGCGGATAAGTTGTCTCCCATATGCTGATTTTATTCAATTTTCAAAATATTAATTAAAAACGGCCCTGTTTCGAGAAATAAATCTCCAAAATGTTGGATACGAACTTGATTTTATAGACTTCTCGTCGAGGAAACCTCCGAACGATTTGAGTTCGTATCCCTTTAGACACATAATTTTGCAACTTTTATTCCTCCAGAAAATATTCTATTTAAAGGCCCTGTAGCACGTTTTGTTTAGTGAAATAAAGTGTTCTCACGAAAAGGACTATAAGTGTTACCGGTGACTAAATAAGTCTCCTGAATCGATAAAAAAAAAGAGTTCCAAAACGAATGTAAATGGTTCAGTTAAGCCATGCGAGTGTGTCACATTAAAATGGCAGCTTGAAGCTAGTTCAAGTGATTTGACTGAGTTAGCGATACATAAACACTCAAAGTAGAACTTTAAATATGGTACAATGATGGAATGGTCAAACATTATGCTGTCTGAAATCTCAAAATTGCATATATCCTACATATGATCTCTCACGCTGACGAGTTCCATTAAATTGTCGCTTCATACCATTATACGTCGCACCATTTTCATTCAATCCTGATAACCGTTTTCTATGAAGAGTGCTTATCAGGTTGTGCAATGAGATGTTTTACCCTCTAATGTAACAATATATTGCATAAACTTTAATAGTAAATGACAAATTTGCGAAAAAATAATATGCAAAAAAACATGCTACAACCACTTTAAATCAGACTGTGTCAACATAGTGACTCCCTCAGCCATCCCACTTCCCCAAAAATACCTTATTCCAAATATCTTGTAACAATATATAAGCACAGAGCTCTGCACCTGTAGTCAATATGCTTAGATGGTTGATAAGGCAATAGCCAATACACACCACTGTGAAGAAAGGTCAGTGAATTACAGATCGAATGTCTCCATTTTCCTTTAAGTGCATGATCACACTTACCATTTTATCTTAGTCTTTAAAGGGATGCACCACTTTAAATTGAACCCTTGCCACACTGTTACTTCTAGCAGTAGGGCAATGAAATTTGAAAATCTTAGATGACATTTTCAAAATTTTAACTTCTTGCACACCATGGAACAAAGATTTGAACTTCTTATGCCAAATGGTTTGGGAGAAGAAGTTGTTTCAGAAGTTTTCAGGCATAATGTCTGATACACCAATATCTCAGATTATTAAGGATCAAATGTTTCCACTTTGATACCCTAGTTGCAAGGCCCCTCCCAACAAATTTGAGCATTGTGGGTGCAACACTTCTGGGGGAGAAGTAAAAACTTTGAAAAGTTTACAGGTAAACAAACCGTCAGAAAGTGGCCACGTGCGTGACGACAGCCCATGTCATAAGCCAATCTGGCCTTAATTAGCTAAAAATCAACAAAAACTGTTTTCTTTAACATTGATGTTTAATCAGATACAATCTCAGACATTCACAGAATTCGAGATCAATAGAATAATAGAATACAATAATTCAAATATATTACATCTCAAATCATTTTCTTATATATACATATCAAATACAAAAAGATATAGTGTCACACTCATGTTTTCTCATTAGCAATATTCATGAAATTGAAACAGCATATAATTTCAAAACATCAATGTCAATATTATTTCATATTTCACATGTGATCATATAGAAACAAGTGCCTATTTCTGAATCTTATTAAATAGATTTTGCCATTACAATTGTAAAACATGATTCAAGATTCGTGATTAAAGAAAAAACATCTAATTATTACCAAATATCATTTATTATTTATTAAAAAAACTGTTTTTGAAGATATTTTGTTTTAAGTCATTCAACAAACTACACACACAACATTCATTCATGAATATCTCATCTTAATTTTATATTTACAAAAGGTATTAATAACAAATAAGTTTGGTTTCACTTCAAATCCTCAAAAAAACATGACGCTTTTTTAGCATATATACAAGAACTTTTTATACTTAGTAACAAATATAACTTTATAATAATTAAATTTTAAAGCATCAATTAAATTGTATGAGATATAATTCTTCATTTTATTTTTTAAATACAGCTTTTTTTCGATACTCTAAATTTTCAATATTACAAACATTTCCTGTGTCTTACCTCATTATAATTGGATTAATATAAATTTACGTTATTGATTTTTTATCATGTTTTCCTAAACTATTCTTTGTATAGATCTTAATGTTTTTACACAAAAGGTATAACAACAATAACAAGTTTCAAAATTTTAAGTAAAGTGTGTATACGTGGAAAAAATATGGCGAAATGGGTATATGAGTAGCAAAAAAGTATGTTATAAGCACCTTTTTTAATTCGTCACAATATTTTTTTTAATACGAATTTAACATTATATGAATCTTATATGTTATGATGTTATATCGTAACCATTTTCAAAATGTTATATTGTTTCTCAATTTCATTTATTCTCATAGCATATGGTCTGTGAATGGGAATACAATATACCAGGTTAAGTTACTCTGACATTATGGCGTCCTGTCGTATGGAAAGGTGATTATTGTCTATTCTGGGTTCACACCTGGTATTCAGTTACAGACAACATCAACCGGATATAAAACCACGTTGACCTTTACGTTGTCCAACAACCGTTATCTTAATCCACTGAATATATTTGATTGAAAACATATTTTATTCATTTAAGAAATGGATTGGGACAAGTTATGAAACTTATAGAAGCCCTCTCCACGTAATCAACAACTATTTGACAAGGCTAAAATACATAACACAATATATGCACAAGAGAGTAAGAAATCTACAAGTGACGAAGTGGGTACACATGTAATGTAATATACATTATTAAGGCAACACACAATTAGAAATGTTATTCTTATGACAAAATGCACTTTGGATATGGTAAATACGTACATTAGTATTTATGTATTAATTGAACCGTTGACTTTTTCCAATGAATTTATGAACATGGTGAAATATGGGCCGTGTTCAAGATAGCGATTACTTTCAAACCTCTCTTGAACGCGATTGCTCAATGTAGCGCTACGTAGCAAGGCGAGCAAACTTCGAGGAATTTGCACTGTGTCGTTCAAGAGAGAAGAAGCGCTACATTGAGCGATCAATGAGCGCTACGAAGCGCTTCATTTTGTTGAACCGCCGGATGTTTTCATTGACTGTTTGTGGAAGATTTGGATTTCCATACGGGATTGTATTAAGATCAAATTATGCCTTTAAATTATAGAATTACTGACTATATTGTGTTTTATTATTTTCAGTTGTGTACCAGTTTCATTGTTGCAGTTTTGTAAAGAGTAAAGTTTATGTTTCATCAATATTGTTAAAGGTAATGCAATCATAATCGCTTTTCCCAGTTAACGTTAGAGGAGGATTTAACACACATCATCACACTATCTGTGAATAGCTCTATTCTGTGTCCGAGTTATGCTTTATTAACCATAACAAGTTAGGAGACTTTCATAATCATGAGATTCATGATATAATTACTTATTATCTATGTGTATTATAACAGAATCTATCAGAACAACAACTTCCTTTAGGCAGTTATCGTTGGGTCAGTGTTTTTGCTTCCAATATCCTCCTGAGACCCAGACGTACCACCACTATGTCAACCAACAGAGTATAAATACTTATATGCTTATATGTCTTAGCCTTTCCTGCTCATCTTCCCCAAGGGGATATTTTGGGGGTCCACATTTATAATTGCGTACTTATATTGGGCCTTTTCAACACCCTAAGGTATGCTCAAAGCGCTACAATTATTACCCTGAAGGAATTGTACTTTCAGAGCTGCTACTTAGCGCTTCATCAGTACCTCCCATATTCGGGTACCCATTTGTACAGCTGGGTAAACTGAGTGCAATGTGGATTAAGTGCCTTGCCCAAGGACACAACACAGTATTCGACCCAAGTCACAAATCTTTGGTGTCTCCACCGGGATTCGAACCCGGGTCGTCGGCGTGAGAGGCCAGCTCCACATTTGTGAACATTGGGACTAAGCTTGACAAAAATATTGTCCATGTCCATGTGTGTGGACAGATACATTGAATACGCAACATCGTGATTTTGCATTATTTGTGCACCAATGAACTTAATAATGATAAAACACATATTTGATAACATGCCAAATAAGGTTTCAAATGATCGGGTGTGGAAGATTACCTCTCAACTCATCTGTGTGCTTCATCAATACCAGACTGAGGACCCCTTTTGGGGGTTTGTGTTTTTGGTCACTGGCACCTTCTGGACTGTTGCTTGCACTTGATTTTGGTTAGACATTTACATGTTGACACATTTAAGACACATTAACACATGACTCATTCGAAGTCTTCATCTCTTGTCTTTATAGAGAACGGCCTTGATATATCCGATACAAATGTAATTGGGACCATTGTGGCCTTCGTCTTCACGAGACCCAAAGGATTCCGGCTGATCCGATGCATTTATTATATTTCTACTTAGAATTTAGATATATACCATCTTGTTCATATCAGTTATCATCAGGTCAGTGCAATTGTTCAGTGTGTTATTGATAATTGTGGGTTAACAATGTCCTTGATACACAGATGTTACTTCCTTCAGACTTTCTATCGTAGGGAGTAATCTCTGTGAGAAGAGAATGGTGATGCCCCGATAGTGACGGCTCTCTGCAGATGAACATAAGGATGGGTCAATTACCAGGGCTCCGTTCCATAACAGCGAGCGCTTATAATCGCTCACTGATTGCTCAATTAATGTAGCGCTCAAGTAGCGCTCAGGTAGCGCTCAATCTCTACTGAACGACACGGTGCAAGACCTCAAAGTTCGCTCGCTTTGCTATGTAGCGCTACATCGAGCAATCGCGTTCAAGAGATTAAAAGTAATAGCTAAATGAGCTTAAAACTGTGTATACTACCGTTGGAGAGATGACCGTTATGCCTAGAACAAAATGTGTTGTTTCTTGTGAGGTTACTCCTTCAAATGTTCTATCGTAAGGGAGTAACCTCTGTGGGAAGAGAATGGTTATTTCAAGAAATCTAAAAGATGATTAAAATTATTTCTTCAAATTGCAGAAGGTTCTTTGCAGATACGAACAACAATGGGCCAATTGCGTGTTAACGACACCATGGTCCACTCATTCATTTCTTCATTGAACAAAGACGTTTCTTCTATTGACACTCAAAATAGGATACAGCGTTACATTAATTTGCCATGCTTTGGCGGATATGATAAATATCAGTTTGTTTTTTCTCGTTTTGATGCCATTTGGACTTTTGATTTCCACGGAATCCGAGATGCCATTCAGAACTGTTCCTTTCTATTCGTTTTATTGGTACTCCAAACTGGAACTTAGTGATTCATCATCGTTGTATTGTCATGAATTGTTGAGCCGTGAAGTACAATCAGAAGGAGTCTGATTAATGTTGTGTTTTATCTGTCCTCAGCATCACCCAGATGTTCAGTTATGTTTTCTAGTTCTAGCTTCTTGGAAATTACATGGTTTTATTGTTGATTTGGTCGCCTTTTACAGTTCGTGACATCTTAATATTGTGTTTATATTTTAGATAGTATTAGTTCACAATTTTATAATAACAAATTATTAGATTTAATAAAAATGTATTTTGTTAAATGATGACATTTTGATTATTTTTCGTTTATTTAGGTTACAATCAGTGACTGACTAAACACGTATTGAATATGCGCAATTTTTCTAAACTATTATACACCGTAGCTGTCCAAAATACCAAGAACCGTTAACGTTGTACTTCTCACTTTTATCCATTATCACCAACAAAATGGATTTACACCCAATACCACATTAACTCGAGAAAGAATTTAACACATTTCTCTTGGAATATCGAACTCCCTGCAATTATCGAATATGTTCCCACATTTCTGTATTCATTCCAGCATGGCATAATTCAACAACAGGAATACTAACGTACTTAATTGATTTTTCTCTTTTTTTGTGTGAAAGTCGTGAATTATGGATGAAGGTTTGTGGTTTTTACCGTCAGCATCATATTCATATATTCATATCGTAATGTGATTAATTGTTTAATTGTTGAATGTTGACAATAATTGATGTCCACGACAAATTCATTTGTACTTAAACTAAATTTTCTCCGTTATAAACGACTTGACGATTCAAATGTAAGTTCTTCAAGCATAATGATTATTTACGACCTAATAATTAACCATTGACCATAACGTTATTAGTCTCATATCAATTATTTGAAAATATATTAGCTCATTGTGACAACACAAATTGGACTAGTTTATTTCATTTCACATGACATGTCTATAGATTTAAGTCAAAATATTTCTCCCCAGATGAAAGAGGCAGTTAATGTATACATAGCTGAAACCAAGGCAAATCGCAGATAAGGCACCAAGAGTTGTCTCCCATATGCTGATTTTATTCAATTTTCAAAATATTAATTAAAAACGGCCCTGTTTCGAGAAATAAATCTCCAAAATGTTGGATACGAACTTGATTTTATAGACTTCTCGCCGAGGAAACCTCCGAACGATTTGAGTTCGTATCCCGTTAGACACATTATTTTGCAACTTTTTTTCCTCCAGAAAATATTCTATTTAAAGGCCCTGTAGCACGTTTAGCTAAGTGAAATAAAGTGTTCTCACGAAAAGGACTATAAGTGTTACCGGTGACTAAATAAGTCTCCTGAATCGATAAAAAAAGAGTTCCAAAACGAATGTAAATGGTTCAGTTAAGCCATGCGAGTGTGTCACATTAAAATGGCAGCTTGAAGCTAGTTCAAGTGATTTGACTGAGTTAGCGATACATAAACACTCAAAGTAGAATTTTAAATATGGGACAATGATGGAATGGTCAAACATTATGCTGTCTGAAATCTCAAAATCGCATATGACCTACATATGATCTCTCACGCTGACGAGTTCCATTAATTTCTCGCTTCATACCATTATAACTCAATCCTGATAACCTTTTTCTATGAAGAGGGCTTATCGGGTTGTGCAATGAGATGTTTTACCCTCTAATGTAACAATATAATGCATAAACTTTAATAGTAAATGACAAATTTGCGAAAAAATAATATGCAAAAAAACATGCTACAGCCACTTTAAATCAGACTGTGTCAACATAGTGACTCCCTCAGCCATCCCACTTCCCCAAAAATACCTTATTCCAAATATCTTGTAACAATATATAAGCACAGAGCTCTGCACCTGTAGTCAATATGCTTAGATGGTTAATAAGGCAATAGCCAATACACACCACTGTGAAGAAAGGTCAGTGAATTACAGATCAAATGTCTCCATTTTCCTTTAAGTGCATGGTGCCTATTTTAAACATGATCACACTTACCATTTTATCTTAGTCTTTAAAGGGATGCACCACTTTAAATTTAACCCTTGCCACACTGTTACTTCTAGCAGTAGGGCAATGAAATTTGAAAATCTTAGATGACATTTCAAAATTTGAACTTCTTGCACACCATGGAACAAAGATTTGAACTTCTTATGCCAAATGGTTTGGGAGAAGAAGTTGTTTCAGAAGTTTTCAGGCATAATGTCTGATACACCAATATCTCAGATTATTAAGGATCAAATGTTTCCACTTTGATACCCTAGTTGCAAGGCCCCTCCCGACAAATTTGAGCATTGTGGGTGCAACACTTCTGGGGGAGAAGTAAAAACTTTGAAAAGTTTACAGGTAAACAAACCGTCAGAAAGTGGCCACGTGCGTGACGACAGCCCATGTCATAAGCCAATCTGGCCTTAATTAGCTAAAAATCAACAAAAACTGTTTTCTTTCACATTGATGTTTAATCAGATACAATCTCAGACATTCACAGAATTCGAGATCAATAGAATAATAGAATACAATAATTCAAATATATTACATCTCAAATCATTTTCTTATATATACATATCAAATACAAAAAGATATAGTGTCACACTCATGTTTTCTCATTAGCAATATTCATGAAATTGAAACAGCATATAATTTCAAAACATCAATGTCAATATTATTTCATATTTCACATGTGATCATATAGAAACAAGTGCCTATTTCTGAATCTTATTAAATAGATTTTGCCATTACAATTGTAAAACATGATTCAAGATTCCAGATTAAAGAAAAAACATCTAATAATTACCAGAATATCATTTATTATTTATTAAAAAAAGTGTTTTTGAAGATATTTTGTTTTAAGTCATTAAACAAACTACACACACAACATTCATTCATGAATATCTCATCTTAATTTTATATTTACAAAAGGTATTAATAACAAATAAGTTTGGTTTCATTTCAAATCCTCAAAAAAACATGACGCTTTTTTAGCATATATACAAGAACTGTTTATACTTAGTAACAAATATAACTTTATAATAATTAAATTTTAAAGCATCAATTAAATTGTATCAGATATCATTCTTCATTTTTTTTTTTAAATACAGCTTTTTTTCGATACTCTAAATTTTCAATATTACAAACATTTCCTGTGTCTTACCTCATTATATTTGGTTTAATATAAATTTACTTTATTGATTTTTTATCATGTTTTCCTAAACTATTCTTTGTATAGATCTTAATGTTTTTACACAAAAGGTATAAAAACAATAAAAAGTATCAAAATTTTAAGTAAAGTGTGTATACGTGGAAAAAATATGGCAAAATGGGTATATGAGTAGCAAAAAAGTATGTTTTAAGCACCTTTTTTAATTCGTCACAATATTTGAAGCAAAAATATTATAAGCACAATGTTAATTGTTGAATGTGGCTACTGTCTCTATTGTTGCCATAGTCATTTTTTAAACGGAAATTCTATTACACTAGTTCAAGAATAACAACATATTTTAAGAATTATCAGATATAATAAATGTAATTGTATAAAACAAATTTAAATAATTTTTAAAGTAAGCCTATTTAAAAAATGTTTCATAAAACATATATTGTCTAACAGGTTAAATAGATATATTGTCTATAATACTGATATTGATAATTCTATAACAATAAGAAACTTAACAAGGAAAACAATTAAATGATACTAAACCCATTATCAAAGATTGTTTATCAATCATGAAGTGTTAAAAACAAAAGCACTTAAGCACCTATAATCAATGATAAAAGTGTTCATATATACTAGATTTTTTTTTATGAAATAATGATGCTTTGAATCAACTGATCAACATTTTAGTTTTTTAGTTATTCATGCCAGCATGAAAATAAAATAATTTATTAAAAACAATTTTTAAAATGTTGACATTTACAACATGAACCTGAACTAATAAAGGTATCAAATTCATTCAGGTACAAATGTGATAAATCCTAGGTATGAAGGGAACACAAAACAATGTCTACAGATGTATTTTAATGTGTCAAATGTGATTGATTATCACTTTATATATCACCTTGATAAAGAGTATAATTAATCTCTGCTCTATTTTCCTATCAATTTTCAAATAGTAAACAAATATCAGGTAACATAGAAAAACACTTGTGAAAAAAGATTGACAAAGTTGACAAATAATTCTACAAATGTAAGCCAATTAAAACATTTGTAGGTTCAATATGCATTTGCATTTGAAGAAATGCAGAAATACTTGCTATTATATATACACAAACTTTTAATATATATATTTATATATATTATGATATTATATTCATAAATATGCAATATGAATATGTCACTTTTATTGCAAAACTCTTCACATCACTGTTTCAACATTGCATGTATATAAAGGCAAAAGCACTCATTTAAATTCCACACAGACAACCTGGACAATTTTTAAAGAAACCGTATGACTAGGGTAATTTTTGTTGAGACGAAATTTGAGGAGATATCTTTTTTCTACTTATATATGCTCTCAAACTACCCTCCGATACAATTACTTTCAAATCAAAGTTGCTTTTACTAATATGCATTAAAAAGATAGACACAGAAATATCCAAAAACTAAAATGATTAAACATGCCCTAGTCCTACTATTTCTTTAAGAAGGTGATGTGGTTTTAAGGGAATCAAGGATAATACTGTTGTCGCTTTAACCTGATGATTGAATTATGACGACATATAGCACTGAGTTCATTCATAATTATATTGTACAACATTCAGAAACTGTCAAGACTTCACAGAATAACAATATAAGTGCATAACATTGTCTAACAAAAGCATAGCACTTAATATTCTCATTCAAAAGAGGTATAAGAAACTTCCATTTCCAGAAATCACTTTGTCTTTAGAAGACTGCCTCCCTTGAATGATTATCTCCCTTTATAGATTATCTCCCTTGGATAGGATTGTCTCCCTTTGTCATGATTGACTTTCCTTTGAGTTCTCCGGATTGTCTGCGTTATTTGCACTGCAGTTTTCATTACTATTTGAAAACCCGCTGTCAGTGTCACGTAAACACGGTTCATCACTGCTCTTGCTTGAGTCACTTGGATGACTATTTGTCGAACTGACGTCACTTGCACAGGTATTGCCCTCTGACATGTCACCACTACCGCTGTTGCTACTGACGTTACTGACACTCGATTGGGAAGACAAACGTTGAGATTCATCAGGCAGTTCCAGTCTAACCATTTTCTCCAATACTCCAATCCATCTGAAAAATTATAAAATATTTATTACGAGTAATTAAATTAATTCATGAATAGTTATTTCTTAGGATGAACGATTGAGTTCATGCCCTTGAGATAAATGGTAAATAAATAAAACTAACCCTTTACTTCTCTTCCGTAGCAAGTATGTATTATTTATTAGATTTATCTGGATGCTTTGCTTACTACTACATCACGGTGTACTAGCATAGGGGTGGAGACGATCTCATTCGGTGAGCAACAGGATGATGTATGACACTTTGTCATTAAGAGTACCCCACTAATTGTAATTTATGACAATTTCAAATCTGTACAATTTCTGTGTACCTTCTATCTCAGATTCAATTTAGAAATTCGTAATATTAATATCAAAGTCACATGGAACTTAAAAGCTCTGCTCATACACTTACTTTAGAATAGTACACTTCAACGCTTACTTTAGAATAGAACATTTACACACTTACTTTAAAATAGAACACTTACTTTAGATTAGAACAGTTATTCACTTACTTTAAAATAGAACACGTAAACACTTACTTTAGAAATTGAAACAATCACAAATATAAATTTTAAATTTACTTACTTTCGCAAGTGCTTTTCATGATCGGTTTGGAAGAAGTATATCTTCTTGTTTTTATGGTGCACTTTGAATGTGTTTGGTCTCTCTACTGCACCTCCTGCTGCCACGACCTCCACGTTGTAGCCCGGCAGTGGCATCGAGGTCAGGGCCGACACATCCTGCAACAAATTGTATAATGTAAACAAATATGTCGTAATAGGCTTAATAAACATATCCTCCCTAATATAGTCGCTATCAAGCATGTACCGGTAGAAAAGTAAGTGATCATCCATAAAGTATGTAGTGTATTGACATTAGTATAAGGCCATGCGCTCTACTGCTGTGTCAGACTGAGAACTTATTATGAGAGTTACGTCCCCTTGTTCACTCTTCACTGTATGAGTTAATAACAGTCTAGCACATGTTTTAGCAGACCCCATTTCTTCTGTAGTAATTGAGACGTTTGTCCTGCCAAATTAAGAACATAACACAGTACACCTTTGAATAATATTTCTACCGATATTAATAATTATGTTACATTCACTTTTTGACTCCATACGTTAAAGCCATACGTTCCAAGATTGGCACATGTCTCACAAATATTGATATTGAAAGTATGTTACATTCACTTCTTGAATCCAAATAACAGATTTTATTCTCTCTCTACTGTATTAATCTGATCAACACCTTTGGGAGAATAACATGTAGTTACAATCAGTTCTGAAAATTGATTTACTCACATGATGTGCCTTGAAGGAGTACATGACGAAATCATCGTGGACGGCAAACCAACGCTTGGTCCACGTCCGGCCCTTGTCCGAGCTCATGTAGAGATACCCTGCTATCACCGACTGGTCACTTGCCTTCACCTGAACACAGAAACATTGAATGGTTACTGACGTGACTCATAGCTTTCTGTGTTCATCATTAACCTTATAGTATTGTTAACAACTAACAGAGGAGTGCAGTTGTTGCACCTCATTTTGGTTGCTTAACCAAACCATAACTTAACATTCGTTTTGCAATTTCGTTTCCATCTTTAGAGATTTCTTTAATTCAATAAGTAAATGTGCCCCTTTAACCCCCAGGTAATGATTTGAGGAAGGGTTAACTGTACCATCAATGCTGAATAATCTTGTTAGATTTGTTAAGTTCTCCTAGTGCTAAGATGACTAAGTAAGCAATAAGTGAGCTTTGAAATGCTAGGCCCTTTTTCAGAGGTATTTGTGGAATGAATTAGGTTTGATCTGAATCAGCAAGTTTTTACCAGTGTAACAAAACACTAACACAAATTCACAAAGTTTTTCCCAGGCCAAACATTCCCCAGGGAAACTTTGGTCAAAGACATTTTGTCACCGGTGAAAATTTAGAGCATGAAAGAAGTGGTCTGCAGTAACATGTAGGTACATGTACTTAGAAGCCCTTCCACGAGGCATTTTTATCAATAAGATCAATAAATACTGTGTATAAAATTAAATGTTGCATTTGTGATGACTATTTTCCTTTTCATTATGGAATCATCCCTGCGATGCCTAGTGTCTTCCAAACAATTTAAGATCACCCAAATACTCAATATTCATGTTTTATATGGATCATTACTATTTTAGATCAACATCAATATTGAAAATTGGGGTGGTTCTTTGCAGTTTTGTTGATGGTACCTCTACTACGCTGTGTGTACAGGGGTTGCTGTATAAGCCATCAATTAATGCAGGCAAACACAGTGTAGAAAAGCAAATGGAATTGATATAGTAAGTACATGACAAAACTGACAGCAATGTTGTCTTCCGATAGATGATAATGTAAAAATCATGCTCACTATAACAACACTGTCCTGCATGATAGATATTTTTCACTTAAAGATGTAAGATTTGTAAATTCCAAATTAACTATATTTTACATATCCATGTATTTAGAAGGGTACAAACTTTTCATATTTATAGTATGAGAGTCAACTGCCAAAGCAAAAATATTGACATTTCATAATTATTTTTTTTAAAGCAAATAACTCTTAAAAGATGATAAACATGATTGTAGTTAATTCTCATTGGTTTAAAAAATCTCTTTCCTCTAAATACCATAAACTCTAAATCAACACAATTTCTATTTTTGATATGTCAACAAACAAATCTAAATATTTACATGTATAAATCCAGTTTTCATTTCCTTGTTATGGATAGTCTGATTGGCTGAATATAATCTGTTGCCTCTTAGTACAATACCTCTCACAGTATGAATCATTGTTTCCCTGTTTACAAGTACAATACAATAGTTATAAGTAAGTACTTCCTCGTTGACTAACTGTTTCCTGCATGGCATACATGTTCATAAAGCAAGTGTTTGTAACAAATAATTTTTCTCTGAGAGTTACAGTTACATATCCAGAGGGTTGTTGGTTGGAGGGGGAAGGGTAGCAGATGTCAGAGGGTTGTTGGTGGGAGGGGGGAAGGGTAGCAGATGTCAGAGGGTTGTTGGTGGGAGGGGGGAAGGGTAGCAGATGTCAGAGGGTTGTTGGTGGGAGGGGGGAAGGGTAGCAGATGTCAGAGGGTTGTTGTTGGAGGGGGAAGGGTAGCAGATGTCAGAGGGTTGTTGGTGGGAGGGGGAAGGGTAGCAGATGTCAGAGGGTTGTTGGTGGGAGGGGGAAGGGTAGCAGATGTCAGAGGGTTGTTGGTGGGAGGGGGGAAGGGTAGCAGATGTCAGAGGGTTGTTGGTGGGAGGGGGGAAGGGTAGCAGATATCAGAGGCTTGTTGGTGGGAGGGGGGAAGGGTAGCAGATTTCAGAGGGTTGTTGGTGGGAGGGGGAAGGGTAGCAGATTTCAGAGGGTTGTTGTTGGGAGGGGGGAAGGGTAGCAGATTTCAGAGGGTTGTTGGTGGGAGGGGGAAGGGTATCAGATGTCAGAGGGTTGTTGGTGGGAGGGGGAAGGGTATCAGATGTCAGAGGGTTGTTGTTGGAGGGGGAAGGGTAGCAGATGTCAGAGGGTTGTTGGTGGGAGGGGGAAGGGTAGCAGATGTCAGAGGGTTGTTGGTGGGAGGGGGAAGGGTAGCAGATGTCAGAGGGTTGTTGTTGGAGGGGGAAGGGTAGCAGATGTCAGAGGGTTGTTGGTGGGAGGGGGAAGGGTAGCAGATGTCAGAGGGTTGTTGGTGGGAGGGGGAAGGGTAGCAGATGTCAGAAGGTTGTTGGTGGGAGGGGGGAAGGGTAGCAGATGTCAGAGGGTTGTTGGTGGGAGGGGGAAGGGTAGCAGATGTCAGAGGGTTGTCGGTGGGAGGGGGAAGGGTATCAGATGACAGAGGGTTGTTGGTGGGAGGGGGAAGGGTAGCAGATGTCAGAGGGTTGTTGGTGGGAGGGGGAAGGGTAGCAGATGTCAGAAGGTTGTTGGTGGGAGGGGGAAGGGTAGCAGATGTCAGAGGGTTTGACCCCCCCCTTTTGAATAATTTTGCATGTAAATTTTATAAACACCCTGGGTGAATCCTCCTTTTTCAATAAGTAATCCTCCTCCCAACCCTCCCCCCCTCCCAACACCCTCTTGAAAATTCCTGGATCTGTCTATGTAATTCAATTAAAATTTATATGGTTGTTTAATCATGCATTAAATGGTGGTAATATCTGAGCTGTCTTTCGCAATGTTCACCACCTTTGAACAATTTTGTATGTAAATTTTATATTTAAAAAACTGGGTGAATCCCCTTTGTCAGTAAGTGACACCCCCCTTCCCCCAACACAGATGTACACACTCATCCCACCCCTTTGAACATTCCTAAATGTTATGTAATTCAAAATCATTCTGCTATCAATGTTTATTATTTTAAAACATCCATATAGGTATAGGTTTCAAAATGCATGGGTCTGACTTTCATCAGTATTTTGTGTGTATCTCTCATCTCTATCATGGACCTTGATGGGGAGCAGACAAATTTGGGAAGTTTTGACCCCAATTTATTTTATAGGACCTTTTGGATGGATCAGATCAGATCAGATGAATTCAGCAGATTGAAATACGAATTTTGAAACATATTTCCACTTAAATGTTTTTAAATATTTGAAACACAGTATATTCAATGATGAAACGTTTTTTAGCCAGCGAGGAATGATTTGGGACAATGTGAATACAGGTTGGGCTGAAATTACATAAAGGTACTCTATTCTATAACTTTTCTTACAGAAAAAACACATAATTTATTGGTAGGTGAAGCATATGAAAGGTTTAGGAAGAGAAAACATAATTGTGCCTATTATTTGAGACTTTTCTCATAGAAAAAGCATGTAATTTATACTGGGTAGGTGAAGCATATGAAAGGTTCAGGTAGATAAAAGGCAAGAAGTAATGAGGAGGGAAGGGCAACCATTAGCATGCATGCAGATTATTTACAGTATTCGTGTTTGAAGCTCCTAGCTACTATAAACAACCACCACAAAAAAGCAGAAAAACTACAACATATTTTATTGTTAAAATAACAAACAATCATTCAAAAGCACAGTGAAAGACATACATAGACAAACACAGATATATACATTCATGCTATTAATAGAATCAGAAATGAGTTGGTGGTTTCGAAGTTATAAAAGGTACCGCATTATCTCAGGTATAAGACCAGTGGGCCAGGTGGGAGAGACCCCAACTCAGATAAAAATTCATACCGGAGACCGTCAGACAGTCACAATAGGTTTTATGTAGGTTTTTGACACTTAACTTAAAATAATATTATAGATTTATGTAATGCATGACCATTGAACATCTGTCAAATTTGGGTTTGGGCTATAACCTGAAAATAAACCCAACCAGTACAACCCTGCGCAAAGTTCATGGGGCTGGTCTTAGGCTCAATGTGGTCTTATATCCGAGAGAGAGTACGGAAATATGAAATACTGTTTATGAAAGAACAGTAAAGTAAAACTGTAGAGCTGAGGCCATGTTTAATTTACCAAGTAAATTGACAAAATACATTTTTCAAGCTTACTAATACAGCGATAAATGTGCAAACATCAAAATGGCTGAGCAAGGCTTTTTGAAGTAATAATGTGACAAATGTCAAATTTAGCTTCTTACATGCAACCTCCTTTTACAAATTTAATTTCAAATAGTGATGAAACAAAGATGACCCTTTCTAATAATAGTTTAGAATAATTATACCATGAAATGAAAGCAGTGTAAAAAGTTATACTATTTGACAACAAAAAGTCCCATGGTCAAAGCGTTGTGTAATCACAATAGGCAAGGGAAGCAATGTGAGATTCAGTGCACTGGGAAAAGTCTGGGAAAATATAACTCTCTTTTCTACTCTCATAAATAAAAGGGGGGTCATAGCCAGATAGTATAAAAAAAACAACAGTAGAAATTTAATACTGCATGAATATTGCAAACAATTCTTGGAAAGGAGTGATGAGGCAAGAACGAAAATTTCGATGAGGTAGCAACTAACTTTAACAACATAAATTTGTATATTTAAAATATATATACACAAACAATGTTAACATAAACAATAAAATCACAACACAAATGATGATGTCACAACAGAAATGATGATGTCACAACAGGAATGATGATGTTACAACAAAACGTATGAAGTCACAACAGGAATGATGATGTCACAACAAAACGGATGATGTCACAACAAAAATTATGATGTCATAAGAAGTTGATGATGTCTGATAACAATGATAACGCCACAAAACAATGCAAAACTAACACAAAATTTTAAATATATAAACATACACTCAACCTCAAAAGAAACGTCACCATACAAAATACAAGATAATTCAATCCAAGAGTGATAAACACGACTGAAACAGAGATGTATAATATCTTCAGAAGCCAACAGAACGAACTTTGAAATTATGAATTTCAAAACAGTTTTTGTTCATATTTCGAGAAACAAACGTTTAAAAATAGTCGTTTTCGTATCTCCTTAACTAGACGAAATGGGAGAGTCAAAAATGGCTTGCTTAGCTTGTTTTACGACATTCTACAGTAAATATGCATCAACATATTTAAGCCGAAGCAGGTTATATATGTTGACAACATCTTTTATTAATTAAATTTCTACATTTTTGGAATTTTTAAGTTATATCCCAAACATTCTGAACACAAAAAATATTTTGAAAAAGCGATTTTAACACCCCAGGTGTACTTGAACAGACATAAACATAGAAGTGTTATACTCTCATGTATGAAATTGCAGGTACCTCTTAACATGTCACTATAAATAGAATTAAAAATCAACTCTCTCCGGCAGCAGTATTTCTGTTTGTACACTGTTGAAAGTGTGGTGTTGTAATTATTGTGCGGTTGAGTGTAGATTATTCATAATAATCAATGTTAAAATTTGTAGCAAGCCAATGACGTACATCACAAAATGAAAATAAAATGAAACAAAAAGATACACAAACAATAACAAGAACTGATGTCATGGCAAACTGATGATTTCTGAAAATGATGATGATGTACACAAAATCAAATGAAAATGATAGAAAAACACTCATCACACAAAACGTGACAAATTATCTTATGTCACAGCTTCCTGAAGAATCCTAACCTGTAAAACTCCCTTCTTCTTTTTGGTTGTTCCCTCATCACTTTCCGGGGATGACGCGATGCCTGTCTTTGATTGGACGATGATTCCGTAGCATTTGTCACAGACACGCTCCAGCTTGTTCTGCATGTAGGCCAATGGAGCCTTCCGACAGCATTTGCTACAGATTACCTGCAAAATGAAGTTCATTTTTATGAATATTTTTAAAAACTTTATTTTGTTTACTTACTTGACAAAAAGTCAAAATTTCAATTTTAATACTTGAAGTTTTTGTGCATTCATATTATGATTAATATGATACTTAGATATTGGTGTTCCTTATAACTTTCTTGTTGAGTATCAGGTTAACCTAGCTAAGTTGATTATATCATTTAAACAGTAAGAATTCCTTTTTACTCACACTCTTGTTTTCTTAATGGTAAGGAAGTTGTTAAAATGAAGAATAAACACATTCTTTGCAATTAAAAAGTTGACTACTTCTATTGAAGGTTACATAAGGATAGTGTTATAGGAAAATTAATTTGTCAAATCTAATTAAAACAAAAAATGCTGAAAGGTGTATTATTTTTCATAAACTTAATCATAATACAATAACATGTACTTTAATCTACATTGAGAGCCATATTGTTTCAAAAAAGAAAATAATTGGTTCCACTGAAGAGTGAAGAACACAGCAACTCACCCATCCACATGCTCTACAGTGGTGCCTCCTCCTAAAGGGAGAGAACCCTGCCTGGCATCTCATACACATGGTGGCGGCATCGTCAGGGATCCACCGCGGAGCTCGCTTGCCTAGGTCATTGTCAGGAACCTTAAATATAAATAATAATCAGTATCAATTTTTTAATTTGTTTATATTTTTTTAAAATTTTTATTTATTTCATTTTTATTTTGTATTTTGAATGCCTTCAATGGTAAACATATTCATATTCATCATATGATGTACTTGGGCTACTTGTGGAATACCTTACATTTTTGTTACATTATTGTAAACATAAGGACACTCATTTTAACTAGTTAGGAAGAAAAGTTCAATAAAATAACTCTTAGCCATTCTTAACCATTCATGCAAATACTGCCTTAAACGGGCAGTAGCACGTTTCTTCGCTCAAATAAGTCGATGAAATGTATTTGGAAAATAATGTCACCAATAGTAAAACATCCTTTTCTCTTTGAAAAATCAAGTTAAAAAATGAGTGTACATGGTTCCGTAAAGCCAGGAAATAGTTTTTGTCATTCGAAATAATAAAATGTGTTCACAATAAAATGGCTGCCATGCAATTTTTGCTTTATACCCAACACTGTTGTTACCACTACGGATAATTGGTTTGTGTAATAAGATGTTTTACCCTCTAAAGTAAATTTAAATGACTTTAACTATCATTATAAATGGGAAATTTGAAAAAATAAAAATTGCAAAAACGTGCTACTGCATGTTTACGAGTGTGGATATATGCGCTAGATAAATATGCACTTTATTATTATTATTCAAAATAATCTTTTACCTTACTTAATCAGATAAACATAGTATTTGTGTTGGTCAATATCTCCTCTCTAAAAACGTACCTTTGTTTCCTGGTATGTTTCCAGGGCTTCCTCGCTTTTGATCACTCGTGATTTCTTCTTATGTTGGAAGTCATCAACAGCTTTCTCAATTGCCTGGAAAATGATGATATTCAACTCCAGCAATTAATTTGAGGCTCATTTACAAAATAAAGTAAACATTACATTAGTTTTAATTTAGATTTATCCTTGAAATTAATAAGAGCTACCTAATGACACAAGCTTAATTAATTGATGCAAATAAGGGAAAATTAATTAGAAAATACTTACATTGAACCATGTAGGGCCATCTCCAACAGTCCTGTTGAAAAGAAATGGATTAATGTTTATTTTAGATGATTAAAACTAATTAACATTGCGAGTTAAACGTTCCTGCTTTTACATGATCGACTTATAAAATACAAAACTGTACTTTATTCAAGGAAAATCAGTTTTACAAATTTGTGCCAAAAGAGAATGAAAATCAAAAATGGTTTACTTCCAATATTTACCATATTGTTCTTCTGAATGAATGTTTCCTAATTTTACATAGTTTTATTAATGGCCTTCAGAAATTTGGCAATATTTCAGAACAATTGTAACTAATTACAAGTAACTTTAGACATATTATCTAAAAACGTTAGTTTGATATTTCAACATGAACTTACTCATGGTCAAGGAGCTCTATAGTTTTTTGACGACTCATCACACAGAAAGTGTTGGCAATGCTCAAGTTTTCTCCATCTTTAACCTGTGAATAAAAATAAATATCATATTTAGTAACTTTGTAAAATGTTCATTAAATATAGTTGAAATTCCATGCATTACTACTTGTGTAAGTGGCAATCCCTTTCTCCATTCAAATCATGTTTCAAAGCACAATAATAAAATGTTTTATCTTTTATGCGATATACACATGTACATTTTTTATCAGTCTTCTATTTGGTGATCAACATTAGAAGAATTGTTCATTTAATCTGATTGAATTTGTAACATTTAATGTTTGTGTCAATTCCAAAATCATATATAAAAACACAATAATCAAATTGTCTTTTACATGTATATGAAAATGTAAATTTTTATCTCAGGTCTTCTATTAAGTGATATTATTTGATATTTGATGTTGATTTTTAACAATTTTCTATTTATGTTTCAGGAAGAAAACCTGCAACACCACTCTGGATATGCACTGCAATTAAACTTTTGAGCCTACCAAGCATGGAACGTATTGTACTGTATTGCAATACATTGCCCTTAATTCAGTACAAGTAAACATGTATTGAAACTTAAATTTTGATAAGAAATTGAGATAATCATGATAATTAACAAGTACCTGCATTCCGTCAACATCCAGCTGAGCACGAACACGGAATGTACCAAGTAGGGGTTCACTGCAGATTAACATCATGTCGTTGAACTGTAACAAATAACAATCATCAAGATCAAGAGAAATATAGAAAGGAAAATATTCAACATAATACGAGTCTTTGATGTCATTTACTAACATGAATATAAAATCTATTCTTTCAAATTTGCAAAGTCTAGACTAGATACAATGGACTCTATATTTTGGACTGATGTTCTGGTTTGTCAATCAGTGCCGTCCCCTTCCCATCAATGATTATATGAGCCATGAAAATGCTTAAAAACAAAAACAAAATTTACATACCAAAAATATATATCGGAGTTGTTTCTCGCCGCTCCGGGCCGAGATCTTGGTGACGGATCCTTCGCGGATGAGTTCTCGTGTTGGGCTGATGAAGTCAACGTTGATCCCTCGCAGAGACTGGTGAATCTCTAACAGCTTACGAAATTTCTCCTGAAACATTAATACAAGATAACTTAATTACAATTGTGCTTATAGATCTTTAAAACCTTAATTAAACTTAACAATTTCATTTGAATTGATAAAATAAATCCCCAAAATATTTTAGTAATACCTTCTATTACAAAGATGCTTAGGTATGCATGAATTTAGTTAACAGTTTTATCTGAAGTAGATGAGCTGTCACTCTATTTAGGTTTATTAAGTACGTTACACAGTTTTGATAAAAATATAAATAATTTTGTCGAAAATCATATAATAAATTGCATTTTAATTAAAGTTTTCATAAATTTTAGGATGTGTACAAATACATGTAAATCATAAATATGTTCATAATAAAATCATGGTACATTCATCATCACTGTTTCACAAAAAAGATCCATGAAAATATATATTTAATGTTTATCACATCACTTACAATTTTCTTCATAGCTTCATTGGAATGTTTGGCAGCAGTAGTGACAAGATTGAGGGCAGCTGGAAAAATATTAATCATACATTTCAAATTTATTACTGTCAAGTATAACATTTCATACATGTTTTCATATTCTCAAATTAATATTATGTTTATTCATGCTTACTAATTAATGAAGGAAAATATTTCACAAACCTTGAGCATCTGGGTGATCGGGTGAGTCTGGTGGAAGAACTTTGATGTAATCTGAAAATATAACAATAAACAAAAATCATGAAAAGCATTTGGCTTCACTTTTTAAATATCAACTACTGCTGATATAATATATCTTTGATATCTTAAATATCTTCAATATTTCTATATCTTTGATGGAATATGGAACATCAAAAGCCATGAAAACTAAAATCAAATATTAACAAAATATTGAAAATATTGGATGGCAAGCTAAATCCAACCGCAAAAATATCCTGGTAGCTAGAAACAAAATTTCTTCCTTTAGTTAATGTGAGAGATATTTTATTGGAGATTGAACATCAAATGTTTTTTTTTCAATCTTTTCTGATTAAAATAATTATTTAAAAAACGATGTCACACCTTTGAGCAGCATCTCGTATCTAGGAACTCTCTGTATTGGCTCCAGCATGTGATGTTGTAGAGATAGTGACCCACACTCTCGCATTTGCTGAAAACAAATGTGATTATGAATAGTAATAAATATATATGAATATGTAAATATTGAAATATACATTCTAAATGAATACCTGCAATCATTATAGACTTTTATGATAACATTCATAATAAATTGTTGTATTCAAATGAAATAAATTATAATATTGTGTGCTTTATATATATATATATTTTGAATCAATAATATATGGTACAAACAAATCTTTAGCCAATGTTTTCAAATTTATTTCATTTGAATATAACTGCTAATTATTAAAAATTACCAAATACACATCATGTGACAGTGGCGGATCCAGAAATCTTAAAAGGGGGTTTACTCAATGAAAAGTAGGGGGTTCATCTTTGGGGTCCATCAAATATTGAATAGTTTAACAATGATAAATGTAAATAGAAATATGACTACAGTACAAGTAAATACAAATATTATAAAATCATGTTAACTGAACCTTTATCAGATGATTTTATTTTGTGGGAAAACTAATCAAATGAAGATGTCTTGAAAGATTCTTAGCATTTTGATCAAAATCATTTTCAAAAAGTCAGAAAAGTTATAACACTATTTATCAAGCACTCTTTCCCCAGAAATGGTCCAACCTTACTCCAGAAGACAGGTGAGCGCACCTCAGTGTAACGTTTCCTTAAAGAACCTGAAGTCGATTAGTTTCTCGTTTCCTCCTCTCTTTAAAAATAGTTGCACTTAACTGTTTCAATTAGACCCAGCTTTCTAACCTCAGTCCCTCCCATGCTCCCCCTTTCCACAAACAACACACCTGTATTTCTCCCCCAACGACCTAGTTTGTGTAAGAGTTAAACTGTAACACCTGGTCACATTCTTGAACAGTTTTCATGTTTATCTTTGTTTTTCAAAAGAGGCATATTTGTTGCTCAAATTTAAACAATGACAAACCATTTTGTTCCATCCATTATACTTGGACATATTAATTATTGCTATTTTTTGCCTACTTTTAAAGAGGGGTCACAAGAAAATTCCTAATTCAGGCAAAAGTTGCATTTTTGACATTTCTAAAGTTCTTGTCCAGAGTCTATTAAAAAGCATTGATGTATAAATGCATCCCAGAGGTGTTTTCACCTACTGCTGTACCAACTTCCCAATTCAAGGCATAACTCTTGCCAGTCTCCATTACTGGCTGATTTAGGCCTTGCAGTATTTCCTTAAGAAATCTGTGTTTAGAAATCCAGGCCCACTATGCATTTCTAGTGTAGCGATTCACTATCTTGACACAACAAAGTGAGGGAAATACCGCAAGGGTTAAATCAGCCAGTAATGCAGACTGGCAAGAGTTATGCCTTGCGTTTGGAAGTTGCTGCTGTACATACTAGTACAAATATGAGGTAATTTCTGAAAATTTTTTTATGATTTGTACCAAAGCAAAAATCACAAGGATCCATTTAGTTCAATAACGATAATTAAATGTGTTTTTACATATGTTAATACCTTAATTAGTTCATTTAGTTTTAGCAGCTCATCAAATCTCCACTTTTTGTTTTCATCTTATATATTCACATGCCTAACAAGTTTCTCTTCATAATTCTCACCTGTATTTCCATAATGAGGGCAGCAAACTTGACAGACTTCTCCTTCCAGGTGTTGATGAGAGTCATAGCATTGTCAAAGTTTTTAACATAGTCTGTGTACAACTTCAGAAAGGGTGCATTCTGCTTCATCAAGTCACCGATCTTTTTCTTCTGCTCCCTGGTGACAAAATAGAAAAGAAACATGCAATCAACTTTACCAAGAAGTTAAATTAAATATTGTTTGTATAGTTATAGAAATTAATGTACATTCTGTTTAATCAAATCACAAATTGTCTTCTTTTGCATCTTGCACATAATTATGTTTCTGTAGACATACCGATACATAATAATAATAAATGTGTTTGTTCATAATTTGTTTATGTTGTGGATCTTTCATATCATTAAGACGAAGGTCAACAATTCTTTTTAATTTTCTATTCATTTTATTTCATAATTGCCAAATGATTATTGATATCAAAATGTCCATTCTCTGATTTCCTCTCTCTCTCATACAATGTATAGCACGATGCATATGAATTTGACACTCTGCAAAAGCCATACTACCTTATATCAAACATTTTCATTACGCATTTCATTACATATCTCCATTACGCTATTGACAGGTTAAACAATATTTCATTTTAGTAGAAGAGACATAGGTGGGGTAATAAAGAGAAAATTAAGCTGATCATATAATCAGTGAAATAAAATAAAAACTTCTCAGCGCCAACAAGAATAATATCTTTTACCAGGAGATTTCTAAAACCAAAAGGCTAACAAATTTACCATTTAAGTACTTTTAAGAAGAACTATTAGTCATACAAAAACCGGTCATCACTAATTAACACATTATCTCACCACGACTGTAAGAAATCTAATTAGTACGAATCATTTCTCATACAGAACATTGCAAGATTTGAAAAGCAAAGATCTGAAGAGCATAACAAGAAAGAAGAAATTTGTTTCAATTACAGATCAAATATCATCTCTTTACTTCCCAATCAAAGCATTCTGTTCCCTAGGCATTTACCAGGAGAGTGGTCTGATCATCACAATCCAAGCATTTTACTTCACAGCCGGTGACTAAGAGGTTAGGTCAGGTCAGATGGTGGGCTCTATGCAGACTATATCTTTGAAGGATATGTAGAAGTGGATACAAAAGAATACAAGATTGTCTAGATAACTACTTTCTTGTTAGCATACACTATGTTTCCGATTCTGAGTTATGCTTACTCCTACATCAGGTGAAATTACATGATGATGAAGAATTTGTTATCCAGAAAATCTTGTTGACTACCGTATATTACCGGGTATAAGTCGACCCTCGGTATAAGTCGACCCCCTTTCTCAACTACCCAAATACTGGTCAAAACCCTATATCTCATGTATAAGTCGACCCCCCTTTTACCACGTGCTGACTGACACCGAGTGAATAACCGGTGAATAGTTAAATTGTTACCTAGTAGAAAAAGACGTAAAATGACATTACTTTTACTTTTGAGATGAGAAGTGACAGGCTTTAATTAATGTTAATTACTATCAATTACTGTTAATTAAACATCAAAGCTTAGATAATTACCGGATGCGCTAATGAATCACTACCTTGACTGGCAATTAACAAATCTCTTCACAACCTTACTCACACGTCTGTCTATTAACCAGTATTGAATATACACTATTATACAAGATAAATGGTGAACATCTCAGTAACAATACAATGACAATCGGCAATTTATGTTTCTCTAAATATTTTTGAATATATGCTATTATGTTAGAACATCTCAGAAATTATACGTTTACTCGTACCCGTAATTTGCACTTCTCACTGCGTAAACACTTGATTATTTTTTCACGAGGATCTATCTCGCATGTCACCGGCTTCTATGTAGAATCTCATTGGTCCACGTGACCGTATCGGGTCACTCGACTTGCATCAAGGCTAGATATCGATCGATGTTTGTCAGGTAATAGTGAAGATTATAATATAAACTTTAATGAACTTTCGTGATTGAAATGTAATTTTTTATTTATATATCACGCTATATTTGTATTTTAAAAAGACAACAATAAAGCATATGTTTTTTATTCAATGATTTTAATATTGACTGGACATCGATGTTTGTGAATTGTTTCCCCTGTAAACATCGTCCGTTCGACTTGATGGGCTGGCAGATACTTACCTGGCCTCTAGATTTTTGGGTCTGAAACATAGACCCCGTGTATAAGTCGACCCCCCTCCTTGACCCCCTAATTTTTGGTATCAAATTCTCGACTTATACCCGGTAATATACGGTAATCTTATATTAACTCAAACCCCAAGGAGTTAAACATATTTGATCAAGTCTAGGAAAAGGAGAAGGAAAATCAGAAGTAATATCAGCAGATTAATGCCATTTTATTTGAATGTTGAAATTTTGAAATTTTGAACAAAAATAATAAGAGACTTGGCCTTGACTTATTCAAGATAATGTCCATTTTATCTGATGACATTATTGGCAAAACAACCCTTTATGCTTAGCCTGCCGTTTTGGTTATGCAACCTGAAAGCAATGACTAGAACAACCAACCATATGTGGTTTAGCACTGAATAACAGTGAAGCATTGCACCAAACCTAACTGCATAAAGAACAGATCTCTACTGCAGATAAAGTTATCAAGCCCCTGGCCACAATCAACCTCTTGATCATAGCTGAACAGGAGCACTTCCAATTGATAAATCACTAATCTGACCAACACAGTGATGCTCTCTTTGATGTTTGGACATTGGTCATCAGACCAGTGGCCGAGTAATTGGTCAGTGCAATCGGTCATCTTCTTACAAAGCACTTGACCGCTGTGTTAATGAGTCATGTTCCAGGCCAAGGAGTCATTACACTCATCATATGGAGTGGTCATCTGCAAGGATCATCAATAGAACCCTTGTTGTTTTGAGAAGATTAACACTGGCCTTGTTGTAGCATGTCTGAATGTTTCCTTTGGTGCCAATTTGGTTCCTCAAATTTGTTTTGGGATGATGTCTTTACAGGGCAATGCGTAAATGGTACAATTTCTGGTAAGAGGTTCATTATCTTGGAGAAGCATGTTGTTCCTTCGAATGGTTTATGTATGTGTACAATGAATGTGCTTTGATGTTTAATGAATTTTTGGGTTTTATGCAAATCTAAAGAACCTTTCCCTTACATCAACATGACAGTTCAGGTAAAGTCTACGATAACATAGCAGTGAAACCTCTGAGTATTGAAAAAAGAAAAAGTGGCACTGAACTGAGCTTATTGTACCATTACACCCAGACCTTACTGCAGGTTCTCTAAATTTGATAAAGTTGAGGACAGGGATTCAAACCACAGACATGCTAACCACACTGTTATCCAGCCCTTCACAAACATGAACTTTAACCTACCAGTTGCTCATGCGTTCCTCGAGTTGAGGCAGGAGGAAGTCGTGGTGGAACTGGAATATGCTCTCTATGTTGGAGAACATCTGGGTGATCACCTCCGCCGGGAGCATGTTCTGGGTCCGGTTCTGCATCACGATCCGGAAGCGGAACACCTACAGAGAAAATGTGATCATATGTCATCTCATGCTTTACATCATACAACATAGTTTTCTTTCATTTCACTCTCTCCATTGGAGAGTATGAATCTGAGGGGATTGATTTTATCTCGGGAAGAAAACTAATTCTACTTAGGCTCAATGATAGTTTAACCCTTAAACTGTTGAAATGATTAGTTCCTGAGACACTGATATACAAAAATTATGTTCACTTAACAAAACTGAAAGGAATGAAATGAAATTTGGAATCATCTGCATTGGCAGGTCCAGAATTTTTTATTTAATGGGGAGAGGTTTGCTTATTGAAAGGGGTTGGGGTATCTTTTGGGTTTTCAGGGGGGATCTCCTGAATCCCCTCCCCTTTGGTTCTGCTGCTTATTTGTGTATGATTAAGGTCTGATGAAAGTTTAATATGATTTATTAAACTTACTACGTCAGTAAAACATAATTGCACAAGCCGAGTTTCATTTCACTGAGGAATATACTTTTCTAATCATATCATGGATATATCTCATTTAAATGTCTCAACAAATTTGTTTCACTACGTTCCTTAACATTTGTCATATATTTACTCCCTTATTTAATTAAATCATCAAAATAGTTTTAATTTCAATCCATATCCACAATTTTACTGCTCAACAAACTTAAGGATGATAAGAAAATGTGTAAATGTGAAATCCTATAATGCAGTAATTACATGAATGTTAAAAAGTAAAGATAAGTTTTATCATCCAATGACCTTTTTATTGATATTTAGGTTTATTCTTAGAAATAATGAAATCCAACTCCATCTTAATTGAAACTGCACAGATTGTGAAACGGAAGAAGATAGATATATAAGGCTATTAATTCTATTTTCACTGATTGTTCAGTCTGACATTAAACCTATCTCTGTTACAAAGGTTAACTGGTATATCTAGCTCAATTTAAGAGAAACAACTTTACTAACTACATGAATATGCCATAAAATGGATTTCAGGATAAAATGAAATTACCATAATCAAATTGTTTGATAAATAATTATTTTTAGTCTGGCATTAAGGCTATCACTAATTCAACATCAGTTTGTTCATTAAAGTTTTTTACTGTTCTTGAGTCTACAATAAACAACTGAAATTAACTCTGAGATTTAATATTTTAACAAAACAAGGAGCTGCCATTAATTGGTCATTAATATAACTTCCAATTTAAAAATTGTACAAAATTGCCATAACTACCTATTCGTAAGCTTTAATAATATGGTTATACATCAGATAAGTGCTTGCAGTTCAAAATTGTTAGTTGTATGTTGTAAGCACACTTACATATTCTACACAGATAACAGAACCGTTTTTGCCTATAAAGATTAGATGATGTACTTTAAAGGTACATCCATTGTGTTGTTGGGGGTCAAATATGACAAACGTTATCAATGGTCTTATTTTATCGAGAAGTACCAACTGTTACCGAAAACAATCATTTTAATGATACTCGACTTGGTATATTGACGATATGAAGGTAAAAGTAGTGATTTCTGATCGAAAACCGGACAATGCACCGCGTGTGGCGCGCGCCAATGAGTCAAACGTAATTTTGGAATCTTATTTACACCAGACAAAATAACAAATTTGGGTTGATACTGTTCAATAGGTCATATAACTACTGTGCATGTAAATATTACGTGCACTTTCGGTTTCTGCACATGCATACTGATGTTACTCGATTTTAATTGGAAACTAGTCATTATGATATATTTAGCGATTGGGGATGAATATGCAAGCTAGGTGAATTTGTTAGTATTGTAAACAGCACATGTGGTGAGTTGGAACGTATTAAAGCCAAATTAAATTTTATGAAACACAATGGATGCACCTTTAAGTGAAAAGTTTATCATGTTTGTTTTAAATAGTTGCTTGCTGATACTTAAGAGGAACTTGATCTTTAAAATGCATGAAAAATGCAGATATGTAGAGCTTATGTGATAACCACGTTGATAATAGCTTCTTGTACCTTGCTGTGTGAAGAGATTACCCATTAAAAATAGCTTACAGAATTCTTAATAGCAAAGAGTTCATGAATAAACAAAGCTAATGAAAGTCATTATCATGTATAATTCTAAGAAATTTGCAACAATCATAAAGACTTACCTCCAAATGGGAATTGATTTAAGATTAGCATATTTTTTTTCAAAGCATTTTCTTCAAAAGATTTATCTTATAATCAGAATTCACACATTTGCACACATTATGAAAATTTACATTCCAAAATATTCTCATTTTCTATTTTATTTGTTAACCATTATGGACAAAATTTCAATGATGATAAGAGATACATGATCACAGAATTTCAGGCTTATTGAATCTATGTAACATAAAACTAAAATCAATTCAATGATATATACATATATAAATAATATTTTTCAAATGATCCAAAATCAAGATTTATCAAATGAAATGGCTGTGAAATTAATTTAGCACCAGGCCTTTTTCAGTCAAATTGCTGGATATGCACAACTCCTTAACAACGGTTATAAATCTTGATTGGCCACTAGCTAAACCAACCCTCTTTTCAATAAGTGAACACCCCAACCCCCTCCCTTTGAAAATATCTGGATCTGCTTATGTAAAGAGTAAATACGCAACCAGAAGACATATAAAATACAAAATAGTTTTTATCTGTAAAGATATTCATAACCATAAGCCCACCTGAGGGATGAAGTTAATGAGATTCTATGCAGGTGAGACCCAAGGGAGGATGTTAACAAATCCCTGCCCCCTCGTTTCCCCCTGACCTCCTGGTATTTACACATCCTCCCACAGAGAGACAGTGTAATGATAGATGTAACATTTGCAGATGAACGGCTATGTGATATTAGTCTGATCACTGCATAACACTTCGATGTTGAAACTCACTCTAACTTAGCAGCTTGAATTGTAATGGTTACATTTGCAGATGAACCAACAAGAATCAATATTACATGTAACCTTGGTCATTAACTTCATTTTGTCAACATTCTGAGTTTAGTTATTATCAAGTTAGTTATTGGTTAATGTGAGAATATAAGATGTCGTTTTGCTTGAAGATATGTACTATATACAGGCAACATGACAAAATGAGCATCCAAAGTAGATAAATCAAGCAGAGCCTTAATTTTGAATTTCCCTCAGTTAAAATACACTTCTTTTTGAAAATTTGATTAATCCATATACCAGTACTTCCAATAATATGATCATTCTAAAAATTTGGATTGAAAAATCTGATCTCTCTAAAATTATTTTCTGCTCATATGCGATGTAAGGTTATTAGCAATTTTGATGTTGCTTTCAATATTTTTTCACTTTAGATATGGGAGATAGTATAATTACTGGGAGATGACTATCCCTGTGAGTGAAACATACAAGCACTAGCTTGACCTTACAGACTGATGATGGAACTACCGTTTCACTGTAAATGTACTTCAATTTAACATTGCAATAAACTCTCTCTTCATGTAGGACAGTTTTCTTCAGTAGAGGATTCCAACAGTAGACTTCTGCATTTTCTCACTCTCGTACATTTCTTTATCAAATCTTTTCTACAAATTGACAGGGTTTTTTTGCATAAAAGATTTTTTCTAAATCAAATACTTCTGCACTATCTCTCTCCTATAAATCTTTATCAATTTTTTTTTACATTTTGACAGAATTTTGTTTTCATAAATATTATTTTTTAATCAATATATCACAAAATATCACAGAGACTAAGACAAATATCTACATTAAAAATTAAATCAGAATACATATTCCAGTTTTCATGATTTCTCTATTTCTTCTTCAAAGACTTTCATTTCCTGAAAGCTTCACATGAACATGACCAGTAACCTAACCCAGACATTCACCCTAAATGAACCAACAATGGAAGGGATAAGAAAGGAGAAAAGTCAAGTGCTGGATCTCAGACAGTTGTGAGACTCTAAACCCGTTAAGTATAGGCAGTCTAACTTTATCCTGTGTTCTATTCATATTGGATCCTTTGAAGGGAGACCTCAGTCGCTATACAGACAAATTTCCTAAGGTTACCATTCTGATAAGGAAGTGAGAGACGCACAGACAGACATTTCAGAAAGGGTATTGATTTTCTTCTCCAGAAACAAATTCTGAATTTCCTCTCTAGCCATGACATTAAAACTTGCCCCAAAATAGAAGTCATTCAGAATAAAGCCAAAAAGGATGTTTTTTTAAAGTCGTCTGGGAACGTCTTAAGTTGTCGCGAGGCTGACAACATAATTGCAGCTTTCGATCTGCTCTCGTGGATTGATCCTATTATGTAAATATCGCCATATGCTGTTCAGTTTTGGAGTTGTAATCAAATTTGTTAAATCATGAAACTGGAATTTATAACAATACGTCTGAATTAAATTGTCACAGTCTGTTTCAAGAAGGACAGGAAAAAGAGAGGCCATTCCTTTTGAAGCATTCTGAGTGTGAATTGTAAAGAGAATCTCATTAAAAGTATTTTTTGCATTTTTAGACTTTTCAAAGAATTTTGATTAGTCACAACTTTTAAAAAAGTGTTAAATGTAATCGATCAATCAGTTATAATTGACAACTTTATAAGGACACCTTTGAAGATATAGCTTTTCTCCAAAGCTGTCTGACAACATGATGCAAGGAGAATATCTAAGCATTGAGGTTAACACAGAAATAATTATGATACATTAAATTGTTTTATTTGAATAGACAATCTTGATACTTTAAAATAATCTTTAAATATTTACTAAGACGACATAGTTATACACTGTTTAAAGGATTTTGTAATACAGCTGATATATTCTTGACTCTTCATGTAACAATTGAGCAGTATACTTCATTTGTGCCAAAACATTCTGAGGGCAAATTTACAGGAATGATAACTAGTAATCTGAGGATGTAAAACACTTCATCTTTTGAAAATTATGTCTCAGCTCAATTCCAACTCAACATCACTTAGACTCATTTAGAATAAATTCTTAAATTATTTAAGAAATTGTACCTACAAAGGAGAAATCACTACAATCGAATTATAATAAAGCTATAACAATATAAGTTCATGAACATACAATGCTTTAACATCAATGATGAAAAGATGTCAATATGCTACGATGTCCCAAATTTTATAATGTCACAGCGCTATGATATCACAAAGTTAATGGTTTACCAATTCTACCTGGCCATATAATGCCAATGACATAAATATTCTGTGACTTCAAGGATGTCACTCAGGAAAGCAAAATGGTAGTTTTGTTTTCAGATATTATATTACAGAAATATTTAAACTGATAACTTTAAAAGAATGACGAATTCATGGATGATGAATAAGATAATGAACCCTTCCGTCTTCTGACACTCAACACTCAATATATTTTACTTTAATCAACTTGATACATATTTGATATGAGAAGATATTGGGTGAGATTCTATGTCTGTACATGAGTCAAAATATGAGAAACAAGGGGCCTTGTTACAAGGGTATCAACTTAAATATAAGGATATCCAATCCACAGCAGGATGATATAGAGTAAAGGAAATCTGTCGATGTAGATGCCAACACCTGGTATGGGGGCTGGGTACAAAGGTCAGGGTTCAACGTATGTATACAGGTGTTCAATGGTATTCTGAGCATCACCTGGACATTGAGTGACTCCCCCTTGTTTCCTGTCAGTACAGGTGACCAAGGAAATGTGCCCAGTTTCTATTTATAGTTGACAGGAATAGGGTTGTGAAAACGTGTTCTTATTAAATTAAGTGATCGGGAATGATTTGCGATCCTGGTTTAATTCTATCCTTGATAAAGTCCTGTGGAAAAGTTTTAAGTTCAGGATAATCACTTAGTTGCTGATTCAGTTAGTCCAGAGGAGAAGTCTAAAATGTGAAAAGTTTACGAATGACAGTCAATGGACGATGGATGGACGATAGCCCATGTCATATGCCTATCTGATCTTGCAGACCTGATGAACTAAAGATGAAGTCTGTCCTACCTGATGAACTAAAGATGAAGTCTGTCCTACCTGATGAACTAAAGATGAAGTCTGTCCTACCTGTTGAAGTAAAGATGAAGTCTTTCCTACCTGATGAACTAAAGATGAAGTCTATCCTACCTGATGAACTTAAGATGAAGTCTGTCCTACCTGATGAACTAAAGATGAAGTCTTTCCTACCTGATGAACTAAAGATGAAGTCTATTCTGCTTGATGAACTAAAGATGAAGTCTATCCTACCTGATGAAGAAGGTGCAGCCTCTCCACATAGGCTCGTTCTGTTTTCAGCAGCTCGTCAGCGATCCGGTACAATTTGTCTCGGGGTGGGTCATCTTCTGTCTCGGCTTGGTCCAACTGTAACATAATGACCCTTTATTATTTATTGTCCATATACATAGTTATCCTATAAGGGTGCTTGGCACCAAATTTTGGCACCATATAAACTGCTGCACTATTCTTCTGTGGAAACACTGTTATATTTGGGATCCCACTATTTGGAAAAGTAAAATTTCTTGTACTTTTTCGAGACTAGTTCTTTGTGGTATACAAACCCAGGCACTAGCACTGAAATCCCAACAGCTTATCCATTCAGCCACCAAAACCTATCCCTCACTTATCATTATGTGATGTTCAATAAAGGAAGCAACAACTCTAAACATTTGAAAAGAACTGAAGATGTAAGGTCTGCTTGACGTTCAGCATGTGTTGAGGGGGATAAAATAACTGATATATTCATGCAATGGTGATTTTATTAAGTTCCTTTAGACAATTGGTGTCAATAGTAAATAAGTACCAATGTAAGAACCAGTGTCAAATCAGAATAACAATTTGACAGTTTTTTAAAGAGTTTTTTTTAAACACAATCATTTTCACATATGTTGTTTTTTCATATCGTACTTTCTAAAAACATCATCAACATTGTTTTTCCTCTCACTCAGATTACATGACATAAACATGAAAACCATCTGTACTTGCAAACATGACCATACACTGTTTACATAGTACAAAAGAGAGAAAAACAGTACCCATTAACCCTCAAGCTGCTCTATTCTACATTACACCTTTCAGATATGTCGGCCTTCTCCCAAAAATATACAATTATTAATAGCCTACACATCACATCAGACACAAATTCAAGTCAAATTCTAAATTTGAAGTTTCAAAACCTGCAGAAAAGATCCACTGAAAGTCAACATTTATGAATATGCAAGTTGAGGAAAATTATTTGAACTGAAATCACCACATATGGTATTTTGGCGCGTATTTCGACCAAATAAATATCATGAAACACAATAGATGTCAGTTTAAGTAAAATAAAATCTCTTACTTGAAAATCCATCTGAACCTTGCTTTGATATCATTTTTTCCTTATTTCAAAGTTGAATATCATTATTCATCATAATCTAACTGCAGCAAATATCAAATTGATCACCTGTCCTATACCTGTCTGCACTAATTAACCTGGTTACAGCTACTTCAAGATTAATATGTCATCCTACCTGACAAGCCATCTTTCTATCCAGTCCATAGCCAGGCGAGTGATTAATCCTTGAAACTCAAAGAGATTATCTTAATCTCAGGTGTCACAAGATTAATGGCTAACTTACACACCTGTATATAATGAATTATCATCATATACAAGAAGAGTCTCTTACAGCAGAATAAAAAGTTCATGTTTTGCGTAGTTCTCTTCTTCAAGTTCATAAACAATACATCTCTTACAGATAAGGATATATTCAAGGAAATTGATACACAATGCATATTATTTTCAGTTTCAGATAATGACTGCCAACTAGTTATTTTGTAATGTGTTATCAATAACTTCCTTATATTGAGTTAACAGATATGAATAAAATGATTTTTAAATCAAACATCAGATATAATTTGATTGAAAATAATTATAAGACGTTTACAAACATTCTGTTCATTTTCAAAATTTTGATTTCTATCAAGAAATACTTCATTCTTGTGATGGCTTAAAGTTGACAATGTTGACAAAGATAAATGACAGCTCCTTGATGACTCATACACATAATGACATTATCTGCAGTACAAATCAGTTAACATGTCATCTTCACAAGAACAATGTTTCTTCAACATACTGTTTGTTCATATCCTGCAGATATTCCAACAAGTTCACAGTAACAAGTTCAAATAATGACATCTCCCATGACATAATGACACACTCACTCTGCATGACAATTCAGTTAACATGTCATTTCTATAAGAACCATCCTCATCCTACCTGTGGGTTGCTCATATCCTGCAGACGTCCATGTTAGACTCAACAAGTGGTTGTAAGGTAAGGTCAGACAACATTCCCAGCATTACCCTTGTATGAGGTAAATCTATAAACCCCCCTCTCTCTCATCACTTCCTCCTCCACTCGCTGCCAATACTTCATTGCTTGAACGCTTACTTACATCCCTATTACATCTACAAGGAATATAAGTCTACAAGGAATATAAGGTAGATCCATAAACACTGAACACCTCCTGTTGAACTCATTTATATACTTACTTACATCCCTATCATATCCACAATTGAATACAGTTGATAAATACTAACTTTTCTCTCTTTTCTGCTGCCAATTCATCTATATACTTACAATGATCCCATTACAATAAGAACTGCCTTGCTTTTCTGCTGTCTACGTATATACTTACATTTACAATTAACGTCAGGTGAATCAATAACCCCTCTGCTCATCCACTCCAACCGGTATATCTCGCAATACATCTATACTTACACACATCCCTATTATATCTACAAGAAACTTACCATTTCTTGAAATACGAATATTAGATGAATTTGTAACTTAAAGCCTGACAATGTTTACCTGGTAATACATCTATATATTTACACACATCACCATTATACCTACAAGAAAGATACCATTATATGAAAAGGAACTAAAGTCTGAACATGTTTACCTGCCAAACTCTTGTGCTTACTCATCTTACAACATCTCAGGCTTGATAATCTATTGATTATTTGGGTTGAAGATATAATTATGCTCACATCATATTTTTCACAAGAACTCAACCACTGCCAGTTTGCCAAGGGATACTGTTACATGCATATACTCAACCACTTTCCTGGAATATTGCAGGATGGCCTATCTTAAACAAGTGGTTGGTCCTGGATTATTCCCTGGTATTAACAAATTTTATTCCTGTAAATTGACCACTGAGAATACTAAACAATTCACCCACTACAGGATTAAGTTATTTTGCCATCTTTTTATTGCACCAATCATGTTACAACTCAATCATGTTACCATCCCTATCACTTAACCATCCTAACCATGTTACCACCCACACCATGTTACCAACCCAATTACCTTACCATCCCCAATCACATTACCATCCTGATGATCTTATCATCCAAATTCATGTTACCACCCCAATCATGTTATCGCCTCAAATACTGAATTTTAACAATTTTAAAGCTATTCAACCTTGTAATAGGAAAGTCTATGATCTATTAAAATGCATATCTTTCCCCTGCATTTATCTTCTTGATTTCATGGTGCTACAAAATTTAATCGTATTTATCATGTGATTATGCATATAATATTTTTCATGTTTTCATATGAATATGCATTATATTATCCTACTATGAATGTGCATCTAGTATTTAGTCTTATATTGTTAACTTGATGTATTGCCAATGTACATGTTTTTACTCCTCACACAAACAAGTTGATGTCTATACCAGATCTCATAAAGACACCAAAACATGGCTCAGTTGTCTACAGCCTCTCATCAAACTATTTACCCCTGCTTATAAACCAACATCAATGCTTTTATGTCAGTAACCCTGACCATTCCTCCAAGAAGTAACTGTCGACTTACAAACATTAACCTTTGCTCCACTGCAGACATTGTTGAAGTACAAAAACACATTAACATGTACAGTATTAATGGCAAAACTCCATCCTAGCACTACTGGCAAAACTCCTAAATCATTTAATTGTGACATCACCCAATAAGACATAAATGAAATGGCAGTCACCTAGCCAACTCTTACAACTTGGTAAAGTAGACTATCACTACCATTGGAAAGTGTCCCATTTGTTTCAATTTTGCCCAAATGCCCCCCTCATTTGGTGACCTTGGAACAACCCTGATGTCTGAAGTTTGTCTGTCCTCCAGACTCTTGTAACAGATAAAAGCCTTAGTAAGTCTATAACAAGAGGATATGAAGATAGCTCTGTGACTCAGTTTTTAATTTTCTTTTTTTAATTTGCATTTGTGGGTCAAATGTCATTTCAGAGACTCAATATAAGTTAATTCTGAAGTGTGACAACCACATAATGAAGGTGAAGACCAATGGAAGAAGATGGAAGACGGGACCATCAAAATAATACAGCTGATCAGTGAAAATTCTGTAATTGCATATGGTGTGACCTCATTCTATTATATCCCTGTATGAAGATAACCATATAATGAAGGTCTTTAAAGGGCATTTAGAAGTGGTATACATAAGAACAGGAAGATTTTCTGGGTAACAACTTCTTTAATGTGAATATACAGTTTCCTCACCATTGTTATATAAATCTATCATATTTTGTTATTTCCTTACATTCCATCTGATGAAGGAGTGAGTACATAGTTCGAAACGTCGTGTATTTTCACATTAAAGAAGTTCTTATCCAGAAAATCTTTCTGTTCTCATATAATGAACGTGAACACTAATGAAAGAAGATGGAAGAAGAGACAATCAAAATAACACAGCTAATCACTGAAAATTCTGTCACTGCATATGATATGGCCTCATTCTACTACATTCCTGCATGAAAAAGATTAATACCATCCATCCTAGCACCACTGATAATAATGGTCATCTACCAATGGTAACAACAGTCACCTACCAATGATAATCAGTAATCAATGGCAAAAATTGTAACAGCCATTCATAGCATGGTGACAGTTCCTTACATGCAGTGCAGTACAAGATGTGTAGCATTAACATGTTAGTACCATTCTTAACTTCTTCTGGTTACCGTGCCAACCATTCCTGGCAATGTCCGTGAATGTTGAGTCACAGACAAGATTAAACCATTGGCGCTGATGTCTGGAGATTTATCTTCACTGATAGTACCACATGTTGTTAGTAGGAAGCTGTGGATTTATTACAAACTACTTTTTGAGTCTCTATCACTGTGTAATGGCACATAAAAGGTCAAATTGGTTATATATAATTATGACTATTACGGTAAGAGTTTTGTTAACTTCATTTTTACAAATACAGTTAAACATGATGAGAAAGGTAACAAATATCATATCACAACCTTTTGTGCAAACTTTGGAATAAAATCAAAGCCATAAACAAGCTTGTTTTACACATAAGAACAGGAATATTTTCAATATAACAGTTTTTTACACATATTTAGCAAGGCTATATTTATAGGTTTCAGACAATAACAATCTTAAAGGATTCTTTCTTAAACTTTTTTACTTTTTTAGGGTTGAAAATGTTTCCTGACTTCTGTCATTCAGGAAACAGACTTAGTGCTCTATCAAACGAAGTTCATAAATCAATATCTAGCAAAGACCAATCTTTCAATTCCTGAACAAAGATGATAATCAAATCAGTAAATGAACTAAGAACGAAACATAGAGAGTTAATTGTTGCCTGAATAACGATCATTAATCATCAATTCAGTGTATTACGTAAATGTAGAGTACATTCGTAATTACGACTCAAACTAGGTCAGCCAATCAGTGTGGTAGGATGAGTAAGGTCAATTGCATGTACGTTTCACATTCATCAACACACTGCCAACGAATGTCATCAAGTTGGTGTTGATTTCCTAGTGCTCCAACATGAATAACATCCCTGCATGTCTATGTCACTTTCATTTCCACTCTTGACTGCAATCACTAACTGAATTTAATCAGGAGTACCAGGAAATGTTAGATAAAAAAACTGTATGAAACCTATCCAATTATTCTAAAAAATATATAGAGTATCTCAGCCAAAAGTCTATTGACATCAAATAAATGAACACTAGTTGATAAAAGTTGAAAATATCTGCGGTTTTAGAGTACATGTTTACTTTTATCATTGAATATTGATATTTTAGATATTTGAAGAAAGAGAGTGATATTGGAGTTATCATCCAAAATAATTTTTCAATAGTTTTCTATGAAATAGCGATGAGATCTGTATTGCAATATTATGGCTAGAAGTACAATGATGCTAAAGCAGACATCATCAAACATTAAGTTTATGACATCATAGCATTGAGTTGTCATCAGGTTTTTGACAACTTATGTTTGATGATCTCATAGCATTGTGATGTCATGTACTTGATGATGTCAGGGAATTAGATAAAATCTACCAATAAAATATGATCTCCTATATGATATTCCATGATCTCTTGTGGAGCACGGTTTTGGGAATAAATGTCTATAACATCCGTATTTTTAAAAAAACACTTTCTATTTTCAAAATCAACCCAGTGATAACAGAAATCACCTTTCAATTTTAGTGTATTTTTATTATTTAACTTAAACCCATTAAATAAGTCAATGATGCAGATTATGTTAACTAAACCTGACCATAAACTTAAAGTTAAAGTGCATATTTAGAATGCTTGCTTGATCAATGAGTGCATAAATTAGTTGGAACATTATGAGTATTGTCAATAACTGCTCAATTTTCCTATTATTATCTTTAGATTTTGTTCTCTGTGGCTAGATTGAATTTATGAACAGGTTTACTTTAAATGTGACTCATATCACATGACTAAAAGACAATGGACAGAGCTTTGCACCGAAATAACTCTTGCTGTCTTGTCAAAATGATAAACTATATGCATGTAAAAACATTAATACTGTCTTTGTATGGGACTTTGCTAACAATCAAATCCCAGTTGCATATAACTATGTTAGTTATATCATCACTAAGATGAGAAATCTAAAGAAATTATTTCTAGCAAATGGACCTGTGAGTCTTCTGTAGTAATTAATAAAAAAGTTGTTAATTGGATACTACAGAAATTAGTTTTAGAGGATTTTGAGAAATATTGGCCATATACTTCAGTATTTGTAAAGTTGTGATGTATCAGTTATTCACATTAGTTATTAATATACCAGTTATTCACATTAGTTATTAATTCACATTGAAAAAAATGACATGATATAAGCATATCATACTTTGCAAAAGACAGAAAAATCAATAATAGGTGTTTTGAAGAACAACAGTAGGTCAAATGATAATATGTGATTTGGGGAATATTGTGACAATAACTTAGGAATTGATAAAAGCTTATTTTAGGTCTATAGGGGATTCTTAATATTACCTCATGAATATTCATGAGGCATAAGAAACCGGGCTCTCGAAATCGAAAACGAGGCTAAGGCCGCTTCGAAACCCGGAAGTACCATTCACATGGCATTGACAAGTCGGTAGCTCTTTCAAAAATCACTTAATTTCATTAAATATTATGATAAAATTACTTGGCAAACGTTCAAGATCGATGTATCTGTCGATTATCTTAAATTATCACAGCTTAGGATACTATTTTACATGCAAGGCGATGTTTTACGAATAATTTACGGTGGGACTTCCTCGTCGTGTTTACCGTCATTTTGAACTGTCAATCTGTCAAACTCGTTGTTATTGCAGTGCTCTAATTTGAACAAATACGAATGAAAATTTACACCCTACCCATGTATGCCAAGAAATCATTGTATATGGTCACTGGGTGGGCGGAAACTTTTCAAATCTTAGCCATCATTCGGCTATTTAAACCGTCGCCTCTTGTGACATGCCTACGAGCTTCAAAAGGGTCATTCAGTGCAACTCACTGTAAACAAACCAAATTCTTGTTTAATTTTTCTTTTTTTTGGAGTCTAAATTGATTCAAATTGTTCATTTGAATATAGTTTCAATTACAGTCCAATAAGTACAGGTTATTTTACGTTCTGTTGTTGAAGCAGTAAAGCAGATATTATTCAATCAAATAAACATATATATAATCTGTTCTACTTTTTATTTTTCATTTGTATGTCTGCAGTAGCAAAATCATTTTTGAACAATGAAAATAACGTTCTTATTTATGTGTAAGAAATACATAAACATCTTTAGCAATTATTTGCAATCTATTGTGGCTTTATTTAATTAATGGTTTGAGGAAAGTTATTCAATAATCAGTCAGTAATCAATGTCATCAATGAAGTGAGGATTCCAGTTTATGAGCACTTGCAGATATGTGAATAAGCTTTGAAAATTAAACAGATGTTTAAAAAAATATATTTCATAAGAAAAGGATTTCTACTTTAAAAGAAACATAGTGTTTAGTTTATGTAAGAAGCTGACAACTGTACACACAATCAATTAAATGAATGGTGGAACAAAACAGAGGAATTACATATTTGAAAATCATGTACATTTGTAGCTAATGATCTGTTATTAAAGTTATTTTAGCAATTTTTTAAATCAAATATACATCTTTATATACAACTAAAAGGAGTGAGACCAATTCAAAAGTTAGGAGATATGTAATTTTTCCTTGTACTTCAAAGTTGAAAAATAATTTTCTAAATATTGCATGGCTATTTTAAATTACACAAATTTAATTTATTTACTGAATTCTATTCATTTCAAAACAAAGTAACATGTTACAATCTCCCAGTGCTAATGTGATATATTATAACCCATGTCACACATGGCATGAACATTTGAATACCCTATGTAGTATGTACCCACCTGCCTTTTGCAATCAGGGTCCCTTTTTTTACATTATGAATTATTCTAGATGATCATCTAAGTCAGAATAGAAAGCATTCAGTGGGATTGTGTCTCTTATCAATAATTCATAAATAATTAAAAACTATTGTGCATTTTAATTTAATTTCAATTTTATTTGTATATTAAAAAAAAGATAAACATCTATTTCTCAAACATGACCACCACCTCCTTGAGCATAATATATCATGTATATATAGATTGTATTGAAACATGCATGTAACCATGTGAATATTGCACATTATATTTCAATCATTATCCATGATGTTACTTGTTACTTTGAAACATTAACCTCAATTAATTCAATTTAATTTTTTTTTGTTTTTTTTGTTTGTTATTTATGTTTGTTATTTTTTTTAGTGATGACTATACCTTTAACATTAGTATTTAACAAACAATTATTTTCCTTATTTAAGTTTTGGCCTGCCTTAAATTTTACTCCCATGGTCCTAAAAAATATCAAATAGTACCTAAATTATAAAGATAAACTTATGTTTATTCAACTTTGATATACTTTATAATTTTCTGTTTAAGATATTTCTGGTCATTAGTACAATTCTGATTGGTATAATTTAATGTTTCCTGTAGTACAGGTGTAAATAATTTAGTTATTCATGTCTATACATGGTTTTTATACACTATATTTAGCTCTTGATTTCAATAATGAATATTTATGATTTATTTGAATGTCTAATTTTTGGAAAAATATTCTGACCATCTAGGTCGATACGAATTTAAAAAGCTGCACTTAGCTTTCAATTAATATTGTGTGTATGAGGGATGGGGCAGCACCTTCAAGAGGTTTAGTGACTGCAGACGGCCACCGACCCTATAATTACAGATTCAGAATTTTTACAGGAATTACATTATTTTAATGGAGATATATTTTGCCAAATGATTACGGAACATTGACATTATTAGCCAAATGAGAAATACAGATCCTCCCGTTTATGGGCCGAAATAAAACTTGAATTTACCACGAAAAAAACTATCCAAAACAAACGTCGTTTACCGCTAAACCTGGTTGAATTACCCTTCACTTTGTCGATTTTATTATCAAAAACACTTGTATAAAACCTTGTAATGCTGGAATTCGATATAACCATACCTATTCATTCAGTTCCCGTCGGTAGAAACCGAAAAACACATGCAGCGGCACGTACTGCCGATGTGCAGCCATTACGCGAACCAGGAAATAAGCGGCCTTAGCCTCGCTTTCGTTTCGGGAAGGTCATAGGTCGTATGCATGCATAAATATTGAGAATCCCCTATTATTTATTTATTCTATTTAACGAGAATTTGGAAATGTGTCTACTGGATAAGGTTATATGTAAGTTTATATAATGAATTTGTCCGTTCCCTTGAAACAGTAGCATCTCATTGTCATCTCTTGGTCTAGATTATGCAAGTCAGGTTGTATAATGATACTGAGAGTGACAAATGGTCACAAGTGACAACCAAAATGACAAATGGAGACATGAACAACTTATTAACCCTTACCTGCTGAAAGGATTATTGTTGTACCATTCTGATTGGCCAGTTTACAGAAATATCATTCCCCTACATTATGTCCTATATACAGAAGTTGAAATCCAAAGGTTTTTCCTTTCTCCAAATTTTATCGATATTAAACACTTATACTTGAGGTGTTGAATGAATTATTGCCAAACCATTCTGTGCTACCTATTTACAGTAATCACAATTGAAAAGGGAGTAACCTAGGACTGATCACAAACACAGGGGTTGAACGATCTTGTCAGTGTCAGTAGCTCATGGACTTACAGCAGTTTGCTCTACTAATTCATAGAGACTGGTCTGCTTTATGGATTTACAACTTCTTACAATGAGATGTGACGTTTCGGTGTAGATACCTAAACAGTTATCAAGGAATTTGTGATTGCACCTATTATTTGATAATGATGTTAGATCTGCACCAAAACATTGCATTTCACTGCAATAAGAAGTTATAAATCCATAAAGATATTTCTTCATCTTAACAACTTCTACCTCTAAAAGAAGTCACTTTTGTAGTTAATTGCTTTGAAAAATGGGCAAGTCTTTTGTTAATGTTTTGGGCAAGTCCAATGTAAACTTTGGTAGGTCAGTGACCTTGGACTTACCGATATTGTAACCCCTGCAGACTACAACTTGCATATTCTACACCGCAGGTAAAAGGTTAACTATGGTTATACAATTTAACTGGGCATTACAAATCGTCATCAGTGACAAGCATGATGACACGTGGAGATAAACAGTGATATATTGTGAAGGGCATTCTAAATAAATGTTTCTTAATGTCTACAAACCTGATGCTCAATCTTTCATACTGTAACTTCAATATTGAATGATTAATGTTCATTTCATAAAATTTATTTATATTTAAAGTCCTAGATTAAAATGCTTTCAATTCTACAATGAAAATAAATCAAATGGTTATTTTCTACTTCCTTGCTTTCCCTGTGGATAATAAAATTTATGTAAAATCACAAATTCATGAAGTATAATTATGCACAAATAGAAAAGAACATTGATATAATATTACTGATGTAAAATTCATAAATGATATATACACTGATTATATTTATTTTAAATATCTTGAAATGAAATTTTGAAATTCAACAAACATGATAAATGTTTACAATAATTATAAATACTGAAATATTAATATAACCTCTAAAGGTCACTGAATAAAAATGAGCATAAAACGTTTTAAAACTAATAATTTTTATAAACATTTCCCTTAACACAGGAATGCAGTAAATTCCATTGTACCCACCATGTACAGATCACTATAAATATGCACTGATTGGCAATCCCTTGAAAATCACTCATGCATATCGGGCAACACAATAGAACACATCTGTCCGAAAATCTGTAAATATTGACATGTTCTCATCCAAATTTGAACAAAGTAATCCAGAGCAAGATAAGCATTATCCCAACTTGGACATTAGTAAATCTCCGCTTTAGTTCCCGCTGACATCCGCAACATATCCTCTCGTGCTTCCTGACTCCTAGTTAGGTCAAGTGTGAACACGAAGATTACCACAACCTATCCTACTCTATAACAACATTAGCATAAGCTCGGTTAGCTCTCCAGTACTGAATCACACTGAATCTCTCCCAAAACACTGTCGCTTCACTGGGGTGTATGAGTAATGAAATGTATATTTTAAAAATATTTTGCATAATATTGTGATAATATTTTAAACATTTAATCAATAACTTTCTTTAAAGTTTGATGATTTATTGTTTTTGCTTATGAATTCATACTTTATAATTATGATCATTTTGGTCTAATATTTTTGTTTTTTAATGATTAGAAATGTATTATTTGCAATGTTGCTTTACAAAATAATCCTAGATATGTTTTTTCATTAACCAATTCTACTCTCATATAAACATTTGCAAATCAAACAAGGCACTTTAGTACTAATATACATGATCATAAATGGAGTTTGTCAAATATCAGCTTTATTTCATTGAGTCATTCGAATGTCATAGTAAATGTACATATTTCACGAGTGGCACAGGAATGTAAAACTAACATGTTTAAAATGTTTCTTTCATAGTCGTATTAGATTATGCATTATCGCAACCATTGTCACGGCTAATTCACTTGTGTTAATAGACAGTATGCTACATTACATTTCTAACTATATGATAATACTGTATTTAATGTAATTAGCATCCCCTTGCTAATAAATGAACCCAAATTAAAATCTTGTAAAGGGCCAATAGCCAACCCCCAGAAACTAAAAAATGACTGCAAATCATACACAATGTGCACCATTATGATGTCTGTCACCAAGAGAAATACTGTACATTTTGGCTTATATATCCCGCAATAAAATATATGCAATAAAGTGGAAGACAAACCCAGTTTACATACTTGTAGATGTTTTTCATCTTAATCCTCTCAAAAGGGATATCCTAATTGGCACCCGTTTGAATTGTAGCTAAGAACCCCATTTTAAATACTTGTATTATAACCTGGTGGTTTCTCTACTTTTAAACCTCTTTAAATTGTACTTTTTTCACTGACATTCAAAGGGGCAGAAGTAAGTTTTTTTGAAAAATTTAATTTTTTCAAATTTCCCATTTATAATGATAGTGCATGTCATTTATATTCACTTTAGCGGGTAAAACATCTTATTCACAAACCAATTTTCCGTAGTGGCAAAAACAGTGTTGTGTATGAGGCAAAAATTGCATGGCGGTCATTTTATTGTGACCACATTTTATTATTTCAATTGACAAAAACGATTTCCATGGCTTCACGGAACCATGTTATGTACACTCATTTTTAACTTGATTTTCCGAAGAGGTAAAATTATTTTACATTTCATCGACCTATTTCACTGATAAAACGTGCTACTGCCCCTTTCAAGTATAGAAAGTGAGAATTGTATAACATTATTGCTATATCTTATTACCATGATTACGGTAGCCCTATTAAGTAGCAACTCATAACTATGGCATGAAAATATTTCATACAGGTGGTTTTAATCTGCATTCCTGCTTTATATACAGTGTAATTATATTGATAACGTCACTATTAGACCCCAGGCATAAAAATACACAAAGATGTCTAAAAATAGCTGAACTTTATCATACAGGAATTTTTACTTTTGAGTTGAAGTGAGGGCATTGGATATTTCATAGTTATGCAAAATATTAATATTTTTATATTATTAACTTAGGGTAATAGTAGCTTGATGATTGTACAACTATTTTAATTGGAAAATTTTATATTTATAGTTAGTTAAGGTCAATTTAGAGTACTGATTACTTCAACATATGATACACAATATCAAAATATTGAAATTTAACACTATTTTGTTAGAACTTAACAAATTAAATTATCTTTATAAATAATTTAAAAAAAAAAAATTCTTCTAACACCAAAAGTTTAAAATAAATATTTGTATTTATAGATTGTTTTCATACTCAGACCCCTTGAACAAATCATTTCAGGGCAAAAGAAAATACAAACATATCTCTAGTTGTGTACATTTTAAGAAATCTGTAAGCCTTAGATTGAATGACCATTTATTTTTTAAATATTTGATTTTCCTCTATTTAAAAAAATTTGATCTCCCTATGAACCAGCTCGATCTTTTCATACTTTATATAATGTTTGTTAAAATTATTTTCCATTTTCTTTAACAGTCTTACAAACAAAGTTTATGATCCAATAAATGGATGTTAACACAGTTTCTGCGTCCTATCCTCAACTTCCTGTGCATCACCAGGCCTTATCATTCCCACCTGAAACCACAATGTCCTCAATGCATCTTGCAATGCACCTATTTACAAATGGTTGATGCGTAAATAAATTCTTTTCTAAAATGGCATGCTCTTTTAACCTTTAAAGGCAGAAGAGGTATTTCCTGTTCCTATTTTGCTTAATGGTTGAATGAATCTTTTGTTGCAAATACAGATTTTAATGAATAGCAACGTTGAAATCACATTTAAGTTTTTGATTAATTGTTTTTAAGAATGAAGAACAAATGGTAATATTTCATTTAAGAATCAATGATACATGTAAAGTGCAAAGAATGAATAAATGAATAAAAGGCAGCATAAGTAAATGAATAAAAAGGATAAATTGGATAGAAAGAAAACAAATGTGGATGATAGAATAAATGAATGTGCAGATGAATGAATGAAAAGCAAAGATTTTATATAGGATTAAGTAACAAGAAATAAAAATTGGATGACTGAATGAACAGACAAATGAATGAATGAATGAATGAATAAACAAAAGAATGAATGAATGAATGAATGACAAACTTTCACTTCAAAACTTTCTCTTGTACTAATTTACATTACAATAACATTTGCGTAAATTAGGTTACATATTTTAAACACAACAAATCATTTCTCTGGGTGTAAATGAAGAGGACATCTAATTATGATGCAAATGATGATTAGATTCAATTAGTGACCCTGTCTCGTCCCACCAGCATGTTGTCTCCACCAATAATGTCAACCAAGTGCTTGGGTCTGAATCATGTTTTGACTTTCTAATGAATTGATTTAAATTCAGTTTCAAAATTGTCCCACACACAAAAAGAGTTGCACTATTTCACAACGGTATTCTGTTATAAAAATATTGATCTGAAAACTATTGTGTACGTCATGCTCAAAAGAAAGCATATATAGTCTTTGGTAGGATGGAGTTGAATTAAAATATTCTGTATTAATGAGTTTGAGGTAGATATTATTAACATTTAGATGTTTTATTACAAGATTACTCAAAGGCATATTTATCTGTAACATAAAATCAAATTTCAAGGCCTAAATTCCTATGTTTTACTTAAGTTCAGTTTGAATGAAACAGAGATATTTAACAAACAAATTGTTAAAGTTCATACTTTTATAGATTTCTACTTTTAAAATTATATATCACTGTAAAAAAAAAAAAAATTCAAACTGTATAATCAAGGACGTATATCACATCTAATCTAATCTAATTCCTTGGTGTAATCAACAATTTATTTCTTCCAAACTTTCACATTTTCAAATTCATGGTGAAAGAAACATTATCTTAAAGTGCAGTTTTTCAAGAAGCTTGGACCTTTGAGTATATTAGATAAAGTCTTGAGTTAGTTATATATAAGATATAGTATGTGTCTTTCGTGTTAACAGAACAAGGGTTATACAATCCTGCATTGTATCATTTGATGTTTAATCAATATTTGCTGATTGTGTTTGTCAAAGATGGTTACATTACCAGACAGAATATAGAATAGATTACACATCTTTCAGAACAATCAATATCTAACTGCCGTATTTTGTTTAAAAACACTTAGATGTTGCAGAAGACCAGTGTTTCCAAACTTTTTGGAAGTTTTCTGTTGTAACATTTTAAGTGGGCTATGACATTTATCACATGATAAACTATCTAGTTAGAGTGTCTTCAATGTCTCTATGTTTGTGACTTAAATTCTGTAAGTATTTTTTCCAAGTCTTGTAAATTTAACAAGCTTGGATTGTTTTTAAAAAGTACTTCACATATACCAATGTACCAAAAAAAAATCTATATTCAAAGATATTAGAGTACAATTAAATTTATGTTGTTGAAATGAAACAATACAAATATTTATTGTTTCATTTAAACAACAGAATCAAAGCTTACAACACCAGATGTCACTCTGACCTATATTCCTCCTACCTGTTAATATTACAATCTACACAAAACACCTATAGAAAGAATGCTGGTTGAATATATTTAGATCTTTTCTTTGATTTACGAATCGTATGGTTATGGCTGACCGTTATCTTTTATATAGGTGATGCTGTGAACTACTGTTATCCTTTATGTAGGCAGAAAACAGCAACATATATATAAACTATAACAATATACCTGTAGCAGATTGGAAAATAGAATAACACTACACCTGTACAGGTGTTAAACCAGATGTTTATTGTTCAGGAAAAGGCACAACAAAACAAAATTATTGTTTTACATTCTGCTACCATAGATTTGAGAACATATGGATAAACTGCAACTCACAAACCCTCCAAATTAAAAATGCTGGTAATTCATTGTGAAAATAGGACAAAATTATTTACGTTTTTAACCTTTAATTCAATGGTTTTGTGCTTACCTGAAAAATGTTGATAACAATGAGGTAAGTTCACTTATACTAGAGTGGGTTTTTCTTGCTTTTTCTTTACCTGCATTTAGTCATTTTTCCTAATCTATAGAACTTGTTTCTCAAACAGTGACTACAGTACCGGTATTTGAACTAAGGCCCACTATAGCTAGCCTTATGACTATATATAAATTGCTCCAAGTATAGCTAATCTGGTAACTTTGTTCAATAAGGGCAACTTTTGGAGGTTTTCGTCATGTTTGTCATTTAAATTGACAAAGTACCAACTTTGAGCATGCTTTGATTTAAACTTATTTCTTACACTCATATCAACAATAAATAAGTTTTTAATTTATTTGAAATTTACGAAAAAACTCACCTTCTTTTCAAATCCATCAAACATTTTATCTTCGGAATCACTCTCATCGCTGAAATCATCGAAACTCATATCCGACTCGGACCAACTTGAGTCGAACAATTCCGCAGGACTCATCGGTTGCGTACATCCATTTTCTAAAGCTGAACTTTCACAATCACATTTCCCATTAACATCAGACTTTTTGAGAGATTTATCACTTGGCTGTTTTGGTGTCTTATGACTTGGTGATTTTTCTGTCGGAGACTTGTTTGAAGATTTTGAGCCATTTCTACACGCACATGCATCCTTGCTTTTCGACTTAGATCCCGGGAGTTTTAATTTAGGCTTCCCGTTTTCACTTCTTTGAGGTTTGGGCGACTTTAGAACTCTCTCTTCACTATGCTCAAACACATCCTTTAAAGCTTTAACACATTCTTCTTTCGCATTTTGTATATCTTCGTCTTCGCTTGTAGGGTTATCGGGATCCAACCCATACTTGTCACTGTTTATCCGTTCCACTAATGCACGAACATATCCTTTCGACATGACTGATTTTGCAAAGTGTTCATCCCTAGAAATACTATAATAGTTTTTAATGAACCGATCAAAGCGATCTACCTGGTCCTTATGAACTCCACATATTGATTTCTCGGAAATAGGTGACGTTGGAGTTGAATGCGTTTTCTTCCGAGACTTTGAAACTGATTTCCTTTGCAGAGGAGGGCTGTCATGCACAGCATTGTAAAGTCGTTGAAAATTTTCACACCTCTTTTGAACGATACCTGATCGAAGAGGTGAATTTGGCGTTGACCATGCTGTCCGTGGATATACAGGCGGTGAACTTGTTATGGAAGAGTTTGTCGGGGTGATGGACCCTTCTGAAAAGTCTGTCTCCCCGTCTAATGATTCTGGAAAGTCTGAGTCACAGTTGTCCGCAGACGAGCAGACTGCATGTGCACATGTGTCGTTTACTTCATTGACGATCGCACCCGCGACACTATCATCGCTATCCTCGTCTTGTATCAGCCCGTTATCACCAGTCTTAAAAACCCCTTTCCTTCCACTGGCTATTATCTTCTCCAAGAACTTGGGTTTTGAAGGGGCTGGAAACATAAAAACAAATTCGTCATTTTTCCAATAATTTTGTTTTCAACAAACATGAACACATTTTGTTCATTATAAAATCTGACTTAATTGAAGACACTGATCAAGTCAGATATCAAGCCTACCTGGGGTTAATCCCCTACAAAAAAGATTACCTGAATTCCCTTCCTCGACAGATGGACATACCTACTTAGTTTACAGGGAAACAGTATCCACAATAACACGAGCCTAACATGTAGGTCGTTACTCTCCTAACACTTGCACGACATGCTTTCTATGATCTTTCTTTCTTTCATTGCTCTGAGAGTGGGGGACAACTGGGAGAATGGGGGGCGAAGAAAGGAGGGGCATGTTCATTAGGAAGAGAAAAGGGATGAATAACAGAATGGGATGGGGAGGAGGGGGGATAAATTTAAGGGGGATGTATTCAGAAGTGATATTTTGAAAATGGGGTGGTTGAGAAAGGTGGATTAGGACTCCTGGTAGAAAATGATTAAAGGGGGAGGGGGAAGGGGGGAGGTTGATGTTGAGAGGGGGAGGGTATGTCTAGAATGGGGAGGCACATTGTGCCAGACCACTTTAGGCTAGCAAGTGGAATTAGTGGGAAACAGAGAGAATGATTCACCCATGGAAATGGCAGTTGGGAAGATAATGAGATCATGGCTAAATAGACCAACTGTCTGTTCAGGTTTGAGAAGTGCTGTTAGGATTACGTGAAATACAAAATAGAATATTCCAAAGATTGTAATAGTGCAGGATTTGTTTGCATGAGATATCATGAAATTGTACTCATTCTTCAAAGATATTTTTATTTAAAATCTTGCTGCACAACAAGGCATTTCCACTTTAATTACAATAATGATACCTAAATCTTCATATGATAAATAATAGTAAATATTTGTACAAAGAAATATATACTATATTGATAATTAATTCTAAACAAATAAAATAAATATAAAAATAAACATCTTTTTTTAAGGAATACAACATATATTTCTCTTTAAATGGGAGAAAAATCCATGACACAAAATTCAATTTTGAGCGTCTCAATTAGTTTTAGCTTTAAAGGGGCCGTTCTGTCGGCAAAATCCACCATATTGGATTTTGTGCATTACGTGAAATGAAAACACGCTTTATTTTACCTAATTTTACAACGTTTTAATGATAAAAGATATACACTGATAGAAAGTTCACATAGTAACACATAACGTGTCATAAAACTAATAAAAAAGTTGCTGTTAAGCCATAGCAAACTTTTCGCCACTCGCAGCGCCAATGAATGACTTCAGTTCTCATTGTTTTTATTTTTCATCAAATGACCGCTTGTCTTTATCAAGTTGTGAAATATATATTCATCAAAATATTGCCTTTATTAATATATTTTAATTTGACTGTGTTTTAATCATTTATTAGTAGCATATATGTGTAAACGGGGATATCCTCTCGAATTTGGTTTCCACAAAAATACCCCAATAGAACCCTCCTTTTAAAGAGATCATGATTTTGTGGACAAAACTTCTTTATTGTGAACATACATGATGTTTCGGGTAATATTCTTACTCTTACATCAGGTGAATAGTAGAGAATACAAAATAGGATATATATAATTATATATACAAATACATGTAATTATATATTGATTTATGCACAGCAAAGAAAACAAATCAACAATCTATTCCACCTCTAAAATTAATGCCCTTCAAAGACCTGAGTTGCTTTGTAAAATATCAACAAGATTCCTCACAATATGAGAGTTAAAAATGCAGCTTAATTTTTCTTTAAATGTGAAAAAAATCGTACAGAACAAACCTCGGGAAAGAGCAACTCCAATCTTAACTTGGGATATATCCAACTCCCTTCCAATCTGCAAGTTACAGAATGACTGAAACGTGGTCAATATTGACAATAATCTGAGGTAAGACCAGGAAAGCCTGGTATCTGATAGTGATACCCTCTGACATAATACATAGAATGACATATGTACATATAGGTATACTTGAGTACATTGTATATACTCTTATCTCATATTGTGACAACACAGATAGATCAAGTGTAAACTGGTCAGTGGTATATTTCTTACCTCTCTTATCAATATGGGTCGACATTTATCTTTCTTAACAAAGTTTGGAAATAAAAAATGTATTTCATATGACAACATATTTACTCAGTGAAAACAAATTAATAGAAATCATCTAATTGAGGTAAAATATTATAATTTTGAGAGTTTTATTAAATTCATTTGACACCTTTAAAAGATAATGTTTTATGTCAACAATGTTTACAAGCTTAATCATAAATATACCTAATAAATTATTTTAAAATGGAACCTTGGGAAACAGACTTCCAACAGTTATGAAATTGCAGAATGATGAAATGGAATTATGTAATTAAGGAACATAAATCCATTTTTCACATTTCATTACAAACAGAAAGTTATTCCAACTGTTGTTTTGACAAATAAGAACATTCCTTACACCATATATAGTTAGTTAACATAATTAATGAACAAGAAAAGATATGGAGGTGAGGGGAGGTGAGGTGAGTTAGCGTTTTACGCCGCTTTCAAGGGTATTTCACTTCTTTAACGGCTACTGGTATTATTGCAGCCCGCAACGCCAGTGTGGTTAGCATTGCGATGAAAGCTATGAGCATTGGCTATATCTATAACCAAGCACAATGACTTCCTGGTTTTATCATAACAGTATACATTTCAGTATCAAGTGGGTATATATCTGGTTACATTTCCATCATTATTCAAAGCCATACATTAAACTATATATCTTATATTATAAAATGAATTCAGTAATTTCAAATTTTCATTACATTTCCTTATTGCTTAATTTTCTTCCAAACGAATCATTTCATATCCAGAGTATATAGTATATATCAATACTATACAAAATGGTTCGTTTTACCTTTCTCAAATGTTATTTTAGTGTACTTCAAATCATAAATATTCATAAAATTGGGCTTCTATTCGTAAGATATCTTGCAATAGATAAACGGTTAACACTATCAACATATTCAAGTATAAATGATGATACATCAATAATATCTGACTCAAGACTTATCAACACTATCATCCTATTATCAGTAGTTTTTTCTCAAACCATCAACCAATATCAGTGTCTTGATACCAACTTTTATCATACAATTGATGGTGTTCTCGGCAGGATAAAGGCAACTGATATTTTCAGTATCCGTTGGGATCATATACGGATAAAGATGCAAATTACAGAGGTCAAGTGATGGAACTTCTTTTCGAAAATGACGTCACAAGCATTAACATTTCGAATGCCTGTAATAACCGTAACAGTTGTAATAGCGTAATAGCTTCATGTAAATAGACATACTTCAGTCTTCATTTCATATAGATCTACATTAATTTGAGAAATGACAAAACAAACATAGTGCAATGCATATTATGGAAACAATTATTATGATCAAGCAGTGCAAAAACATGTTCATCGCGAGTCGAAAACTACAGAGTAAACACTTTATAAATACTCACAGGTAACAAAGGCAGTTTGAGTTAACATACGTTTATCGAACGTCAATCTTCACTGTTCTATAATGTGACTTTTGAAAAGGAGATTTTAGAATTCGCTGCCTAACATTCAGTTTAGCTCTCCGTGTGATGTGTGCGTCGCCATTTGCAACTGGGCGGAAGGGAAGCAACTCTCGCCCCTTCAAGATGGACTCCCCTACACTCATGATTACACGAAAGGACGCGAGTTCGAATTCGCTGCCCTCACCTTCAATATTTTTCATTTGAAAAACATATTTTAAAACATATTAAAACATTGAAAATTAAGATCATACCAAAAATAACAATTACTTTCACTGAAAGCATAATTTAGGAGGCGTTATTTTGTGTCATTTACTGTGAGAATAGCACGCAGTTCATTTGCATATATCAATACGCGTATTTACATTAAAGTTCAACTTTGAAATTATTGTTGTCATGCTGTTTTGCACAAAATGAATGAAGAATGACATTGTATGATAAAGAAGTTATCATGCTCGTTTGTTTTGGGATGGTAAATATCCTGCATTAGGAATAAACACAATGTATTTAGCTCGCCAAGGCTCGCAAAATACAACGTTTATTCCTAATGCAGGATATTGACCATTCCAAAACACACTCTCATGATAACCTCTATGTATCTACTACATACCTGCTCAAGCACTATTTCGACCATGTTATATCTGCACACCAGATAGAACACACCTCGGTTGACTTGCTATAGTTTATGAACCAGCGCACAATATGTCTCAATAGAAATCATATCAGTTGGTAAGTAGTCATGTATACAATTGGAAGTTATGAATAACATGCACCAAATATCTTGTATTCAAACCTCTCCTTTTCATATACAGTATAGAAGTGTTTATCAGAAGAATAACAACTCCATAGAATCGTCCAAGAATTGTTGTCTAAAACATATCATTCAAATACAAACTATTACATAGCAACTATTGAATAAGACCCTTCCACAAGCCTGGGACCTGGTAACAATATGTTGGTGTTAAGTAACATGTTTGATATTGAATCGTGTTTATTGCATTATGACGTGATATTTAGTAATTACAAATTTTGAATAGGTGAAAAAGAAATATTTGTGTGAAATGCTGTTATGCTATTGAGATATATTAAGTAAACCATTTTATGAACTTATGAATGACATTGGAAGCTAACTCACTAAGATACAAAACAAAACATAAACAGTTAAAACTGGTAATATAGTTGTAGTCTATATGTTAACCATTTTTCTGAAATTCGTGAATTGTTTGGTATGTAATGAGAAAAACTATATCAAAATAAAGGTTAAAGATAAGTATTAATTATTTACTTTTGGTAACTTTTGATCCGTGGGCTGGTAATGTTTTACTTTTTCTTTATATTTTAATAATAATAATGAGGATACTTATTTGGCGCTGAATCCACAACACAAAGGGCCGTGCTCAAAACACTACACACATTATTACCCTGGTATAAAGACCAAAATCGTTCCTTTTTCATTCTCAACTCCCCTTGGAGTATGCAACCTGGGCTACCAATTAAGACACTCAAAGATTATTAGTCACATTGCCTTCACTTCCAAACCAGGTACTCAATTGTATTCTTGAGTGATCAGTTAATTTTGCCTTCTAAAACTTTAAAAATAACCCTTTTGGGCTGGCTTCTTTTCAAGCTTTTATGATACACTGCACAGCAGTGACACTCCAACAATGGAATTGTTTTGAAAACAAAACTACTTCTTAAAAGTACCAATTGATTATACATGATTTGATATCACTGAACACCATACAAATATTTCTTCAAGAGGAAGTCTGTTGAAATATTTATTAATTATAGTCAATTTCTGAATGCCTTTAGCAATTTTATCTTGCAATTTGAAAGAGGGATATGCCACAGTGAAGGAATAGTAATGTTCTAATGCTGTACCAAGATAATCATTGAAATAAAATTTGACAGCATGTCTCATTAAAAATCTAAATAATACACACATATTTGTCTTTATTCATTTTTTCATAGTGAAGATGAGAAATTTTATTTGAATTAAAAAAGATGAATGATTTGAAATTAGCCAGTAAGAAAGGTTTCTTTATTTTGACCTGTAAGTCTTTAGATTTTATTCAATTCTAACTTGATATATCAATATCATTTGAATGTTTAATGTACATACATACATGCTTGAATCCAAATGCTCCTCCTTATAACAAAGCAAAATAATACCCTTGAAGAGCGAGCTGTAGAGCTTAAAATTATCTCTTCATCTGGTCCATTGGCACGCAGTCGTACATTTTATACTCTTCACTTAGATTACTAACCAAAGAAATCATTCATCCAAACTACTCACATTTACTCATAGGGAAGTAAATATGAGACATATATGGTGTATATACTCTCTCTGTAATTCGCAAAAGAAGAAGTCATTCATCACATTTTCTCATAAGGAAACCGATATGAGACTTTGTGTTTGTCCAGTTTAAAAAATAAGCTAAAAATATATCAGTTACATTGATACTAATATCGACTCACAAGGAAGTAATATGATACATGTATGATAACTTTGTACTTTCACTTTAAAAGAATATTTGTTACAATAGAAAATATTATTGACATCCATAATTCCCAATATGAAGTTGTTCTGATAATTTAATATTTTAATTTATTATAAAAAAAACATGATACCATATCAAATACTATTGGAGGTCATATTTAGTAAACACAAACTATTTTTAACTGGTAACGTGTGAAACAACAACATGATAATATAAAATCTGAAAAGATCTGATATATATATAGAATACTAAACGATGTCCCGTTTGATAACATGTTTACGAAACGAGTGGATGGTTTGGTATTTTAACGAGCGAAAGCGAGTTAAATACTGATGCCATTCACAAGTTTCATAAACATGTTATCAGACGGGACAAAGTTTAGTATTTTATTTATTACTCAATGATGTAAATTGCGCTGAATCGTTTTTAGTGACGCTTACTTGCAAATAGGTCACCCGCCTTTGCAGTCGCGCGGCTAACATTATGACGTCAACAAAAAATGACTATGACGTCACACGCCGATTATGACATTACGACAGCACGCGGTGGTATCACACATGTGTGTAACCAACTTATTGCTATCTAATGAGTAATCTCACCACGGTTGAGTAAAAAGATAGGATATGATATGGTATGATATGATATGGTATGATATGATATAGTATACATATGATATATGAGATAAGATAAGATAAGATAAGATAAGATAAGATAAGATAAGATAAGATAAGATAAGATAAGATAAGATAAGATAAGATAAGATATCATTATTTTATTTGTCAACAAGGAACCTAAATTCACTCATCATTTTTAATGTTTTAATAGAGTATAACAAAACATGCCTCAAATGACAGGAAACATATTTTATCTGAAACTTTCTTTGAAAATTAATGAAATAAAATATGAATAAAAAAAAACAATATTTTTCATGTCAACTAACTATTTTAGATATCTAGCTTTCTTAAAAATATATCAAGAAACACATTTTTTTCATATATTTTGATGTTAATACTTTTCAGTTACTAAATTTATAGAATTTTTAATACTAAGTCGCTCAAAAATGATTTTTCAAATGACTTAATACTTCCTTGTATGAGTTCATGTGGACAATATCATATCCGCTTCATTATTCATATATCCTATAGCGATAAAAATAAATCTATGTTTTCCTTAACCGTTTCCAGAAAAAAATATGGTTTACTGAATGTAGTAGTCGAATCCTTAGGAAAAGCATGGGCATTACCCAGAATTGTAATATTTTGAAAAGTTAAATATTCCATCCATGTCTAGCATTTTATAGAATTATCAAGAGTATTTTAAGTGAAAGCGATATTATCCAGGTAACAGTACTTGGTTAAAGAAAATGTAAGTTGAGTGTAAGACTACATGTATATATGAATTACAACAACTTGATCATATTCTAAGTCTAGCATACGACTTCCGATATAAGGATCCCATGAACATTTCACTAAAGTTTAACAATAATTATTTCACTGTCAATTATGTTAAGACTATTTATCTATATTTATTGGAATAAATATTACTAAAAATATATTCAATGCAACTCATAATACTTTCATCCATACGACTTCCGAAATAATCATGATCAAGAAACAATTCGCAAGGTTTTAATAACCATTCCTTGTCATGAAGTTATCTACCATTGAATAAGTTCCTGCATAGAAAACAGATACTCTATTCAATATAACAATACAAACATAGTAAGAGTACTCACAAGAGGGTATAAAGAGAAGGAATTCAACCTCGTTCCTGTTCAGACACTACTTTCACCTGTATATAGGTCAAACTGCTAACAAGAACAGGTCGAGATAGATATCAGAGACAAGTGCTTTACTCTAGAGAACAAATAAACTGCAAAATTGGACATGTCAAAACGATAAACAGATTTCGATAGATAACACGATTGTGCTTTGACTTAAAAACAAAGATCTATAAAAGTAGATACTATTTTGCACATTTTGACATGCTTACTAAACAAAACATTTTAGTGCTGCCAGCATTAATTTGTTTTGACAATGAATTTTGGAAACTATACTTCACCCAGTTACAGCATTTTGGGTCAATAGCTTATTGAGCATGCTTCAACCTTAACAATTATTGTCAACAAGAAGTTTGAATATTAAGCTTCAAAAGCTTTTGGTAATCGATCTTCTTATAATTTGTTGTTCTTTAGTTGATAACTTAATATCAAGACAAAAAGTAGTAATTTCAGAATCAAAATCCTTCTTTTGATTGACTTGGTTGTCAACATATGCAAAAAATAATATAATATATCAAAACCATCTAAATGATCATGAAAATGATGATCCACAAAATAAAGATTTATCTTCAGTATGATTATAATCATGTATATACACTACATGGATGTAAGCATAATACAAAAGATTATATGACAGAAGTGACAAAATGTACTTACTCTACAAGAGTCCCTTGTCTGTATGAAGCAACTAGGAAGTAAGATACACTACCCACTATACAAACAGCTCACATATCCACTACTGATAACAGACTGTGGGTTGTGTATGCCAATGTTATCGTCTTTATTCAACACCATTTGGAATATAGGAAATCAATATAGAATACAACCATCATTATAGTACATGTTTATCAGAAAACAAGATTTTCTGGTAACAACTTCTATATTGTGTATCTACATAATATAGAAATTATATCCAGAAAATCTTATATGTATTCCACTTTTACTTGTCCCTCAAAGTCTTGAAAGAGTTCAATGTTGATGTTCATTTCTAAAGTATCAATAAAATACTTCTCTTTAAAATGTGCAATGCATCTGTGATATATTCCTGATTTGCACTATAAATAAAAGAAAATCTATTAATCTAAAACTTTTTTGATAAAAATCTTATTTCAGTAATTCACCAACTTCTTAAAAGTCTCTCAATGAAGTTATCAGAACAGTCAGGTTATTGACAACAGTCGTATATTTCACTCAGCATGAACAGGTTTGTACACTAAAGTGCTTCGTTATGACGTTGTTACTGAATTAATATGTAATCAATTACCCGATAGATGGCAACTATGAATAACATTATGTAACATAATATGAGAGATACTGTATATCAAGGATCACTGTAGTATACAGGTACAATGAGTTATAGGAATATTTTGGTGTGAATTGATATGTGTGCTGTTTGTAGGTGTTTATATAACCAAGTACATGACACTTGTAAGGAAAATGTACACTAAGATGTAAGAATATGTTGGTGTTAAGTAACATGTTTGATATTGATTCGTGTTTATCGCATTATGGCGTGATATTTAGTAATTACAAATTTTGTATATGTGTAAAAGAAATGTTTGTGTGAAATGCTGTTATGATATTGAGATATGGACTATGTTCAACATTAAGTACTATACAATTATATTCACCAGTCCATAATTGTTTTATTATGTATTCAATACAGAAACGAAAGGAAAACAATGAAATACAGTCAAAATGCAATTTGGTTTGAACAGCTTGGCCTACGGTCACATGACGTCATGATTACAATAGCATGACGTCATGAAACAATCGTTTGACGTCATGCAACAATCGTTTGACGTCACTCAAGTCAATACGGCTTTTGGTCGGACTCGGCTGGAGTCAATATGCTTTTCTGTCGATGGTCACGTAACCGCCTCACAATCAATCAAATCGCTGGAAAATATGCACACATAATAAACCATTTATGAACTTATGAATGACATTGGAAGCTAACTCACTGAAATACAAACAAAACATTAACAGTTAAAACTGGTAATATAGTTATAGTCACTTATGATGTTAACCATTTTTCTGAAATTCGTGAATTGTTTGGTATGTAATGAGAAAAACAATATCAAAATAAAGGTTGAAGATAATTATTAATTATTTACTTTTCAACAATATATCAAGCACAAGTTCACAATAAGTTTTAACTAATATTGAATAAATGTTTCAGTATTCAAATCAACCAGTCTTGCTTAAAATCTCTGCTTAACTAATTATCAACAATTGATAGCAAAGAGAAATTCTTATAATTCTCTGTGGAGCACGGTGGTGTAGTGGTTAGCATGTCTGCCTCTCACGCCAACGGCCCGGGTTCGAATCCCGGTGGAGACACCAAACATTTGTGACCTGGGTCTTATACTGTGTTGCGTCCTTGGGCAAGGCACTTCATCCACATTGCACTCAGTTCACCCAGCTGTACAAATGGGTACCTGGATATGGGAACGTATGGACCTTATCGGTCGCGCGGAGCGCTTCATAGGCAGCACCGAAAGTATGATTCCTTCAGGGTAATAATTGTGTAGCGCCTTGAGCATGCATTGTGCATGGATATGTGCGCATTATAAATATACTATTATTATTATTATTATTATTATAAGATTAACATTCAGTATTAAAAAGATTAACAATGATAAACTTACACAATTGCAACAACAATGAATGGTTATTATGCCCTTGAGAAAAAGTAAGTTTTAAAACAAAATCCTGAGTATATGTCATTAAACATCAAATATTTAAGTATAATCTCCATAGACATTAACAAGTCATAAACAAGTTTACATATCTGAGTCAAAAACAAGAATCCAGATTATAAAAGGTAATAATAATCTCACAGGTAACTGTCCTCTACAGTTAGAAGATTAAAACCCTTTATCTATGGCCGATCCAAGATTCTTGCCTTTGTTAACGAGTTTTTGTTACATGTACAATAGTTTCTTACCTGGTTCATGTGATTCGATATATATTGCAATTTTAAGTATATTTTTTATGTCATTTACCTGTATAAAGTCTCTCATAACCAATTTTTGGGTCGCTCGTATACTTTTATGTAAATATTATGTCTGTATTTTATTGATCGCGAGACGAAATTTTAATGAAATATCTGTCTGTCTTGTATTCCTTTTAATTGGCCACTCTGAATGGTTCGACACTAACCAACTAGAAGGTGTTTTTACTCATAAAAACAGATGTCTCACCCTTCTCCCAACTCACCTTGGAAACCTCAAACAATTAATTTTTAGCTCATCAGGCTTGAAAGGCCCGATAATCTTTTGTCAGGGGCCATTGTCTGGCGTCCATTGGGCGTCATCCGTCAACTTTTCACACTTTCGACTTTTCTGCCACAATCCTCAAAGATGACATTTTGTGGGGATGCATTTTATTTTATGCCATTAGAATAATGAAAATGACCAGAAAAGTTCACTTCTCTTGCAACAGCCTCCTACATTACAATTCTGACGACAAAATGCAGAAACTCTCACTGAAACAATGGTTGCTAGGCAATAGGGATGTGAGTACATGTGCTTGTATGGTAAATATGTGACATCTCTCATGTTTCACAAACGTGGGTAATAACAAAATGTATACTCGTAACACTGATCAGACACTGATATAATAATAACATGGTATACATTTTGTGTACTCAATTCCAAGTTACTGCATTTTGAATCATCTTCTCCCAATTCCAATTTTTGTTATTATGCATGTTGTACTATTACATTGTGACCAGAATAAAATCAGTTCTTCAAAGACTGCAGCAAAGAAAGAAATATTCTAGTCGCTTGGGAAGTTTAGCACAATCACTTTGTAGGATTATTTGGATGTTGCGGCAGGTGTCTAACAAAACAGAGTAAATACTCCTCTGTGGGCTCTCAGCTTTCTGGAGACTTAGTTGTCCTGTAGAACTGCCATTTTTCTCAAGTTACGGATGACAATTTCCTTTTAGGCATTAAACATCATTATCATGATGTTCAGTTATCAGGAAAAAATATTGTTGTAGTTCTTTCCTCATAATATTTAGGTCCGTTCACCAACTGTTTTGGTGTTTTATGTTGAAAGGGGCAGTACCGGGGAAATATTTTTGTGTGGAGAATTTCCAGGGGACACTCCCATTTATTTTCAGAACAACATCCAACATTTCTTCTCAACAAAATATACCAAGATCCTACTCTCCCTTTAATTATACATGACAAACAGTGACTATTTTCAAACATATTTTAACACTGTTATGAAGAGTTGACTTCAAAGGTTGAACCGCAGCATTTTGCTTTTGGTTCATTTGAGGGTATTTTTGGATTGTACTACATAGCATATGTTATGTAAATTTTACTTCTACATCATTCATTACATTTTATTTTAAAGTAATAGTATGTTTTTTTGTATCCTTAGTATGTTGCACTTGGATCTGAACCGAACTGAAATGGTACAGTTCCTAGGGTTCTGTACTGCAACACAAACAAACCGAAGCTCAAGTGTACGGTTTCACCCCTAACCAAGAGCCCCCTTTTGAAATGACACACCTTGGCTTCAAACCCAGAAATTCTGAAAGCTGAATTGATGTTTTTTCATACATTCAACATAACTGAATTTAATGAAATAATTCATTTCGATATATATTATTTTCTAAAAAAACATCACAGTTGAGGACTGAATACAACAGATATTGTTGAGAATTGACCCTTTTATATAATGTAATAGTGTACAGGATGATGAATAACAGGACGTCAAAATCGTGTCATTGTTATTCATACTAAAAAATTGTTTCACATCGGAACATCACACTTATATATATCACGTATATATAATGATGTGTCGATCAGAAACAATATAAAAACAGGAAATGAACAATTTTAGAATGAGTAGGCGTCAGATGGTCTCGTCAAGAAGGAAACACATTGTGTATTCCTCTAAAACTTTATACATATAAGTGTAAAAAAGTCCATCCAATTTTTTTGTTCAACTTTTGTGTGTGATTTCCTTGATATTTGTCATTTCTCATGTGAAAAACTTATATTATATTCATGCAGATATTAAGAGCCAAAGTTACATTTTAAAATCTTTAAAAGTTGTGGGTCTGGCATTAATTAGAAACAAGAAATGTTTTCTGTTTTCAGTAGCACATTGTAAATTCCCTGCTATGGTCAAGCTCAGCAACAGAGAATACAAAACCTGATCCTTGTTAAACAAAAACAAAGTCATATATACACTTTTCCTCTTAAATCAACATTTGGTTAGTCCCGACACCATGTTCGTATTGACACTCACCATTCACTGTTACACAAACCCTTCTTCTTTCCAACAAAATCCTAATTTTTTTCCGGGTTTTATAACCAAACGTTTAGATTCAATTTGACAGGAGATGAGACAAATTGGAACCAACTGCAGTAACATTCTTTTGACTTTTGTTTAGGAGAAAAAGAAAAATTAAAACAATCAAGGAAATGCTAATCAGTTGGTTCCAGCTTGTTTCTCTTTTCCCCGTGTCATTATTTGTTCATCAAAGTATAAACTGTTTATATACAGCATGGAAGTATAGTGTATAGTGCAAGTAAAGCTCTATAAATTTATAAAGTATTACAAGATGTCATGAGTGAATAAAATCCAAATTACAATTTTATAAAATACTGTTTTCACATATAAACTTTAGTGACAAGTATGCATTGTTCAATGAGTGTCGGACATGTTTTTATATTCACTGTATGTTTGATCTTGTAATTGTTTCCTTTTACTGTTGATACCTGTCTCCCACTATTGTTTATCCTTTGTAATGGTAGAAATTAACTAAACAAATCAAAATTAACTAAACAAATACAATTGCGGTCAATATTAAAGGCGCTGTAGCACGTTTTCTTGCAATTTTTTTTTCAAATTTCTCATTTATAATGATAGTTTATGTCATTTATATTTACTTTAGAGGGTAAAACATCTTATTACACAAACCAATTATCAGTATTGGTAATAACGGTGTTGCGTATAAAGCAAAATTTGCATGGCGGTCATTTTATTGTGAACACATTTTATTAATTCGAATGACAAAAACGATTCCCATGGCTTTACGGAACCATGTACACTCATTTGTAACTTGATTTTCCGAAGAGAGAAGGGTGTTTTACTATTGTTGACATTATTTTTCAAATACATTTCATCGACTTATTTGAGCGAAAAAACGTGCTACAGCGCCTTTAAGTCAGTTCTAAGTTAGTTTCACATTCATCTGATGGTGAATCCCCCTTGACAATCCCCCAATTCTATTTCATATCAATATCCTTGATAGAAACTATAGAAACACAGATACAAAATTCACTAGTACAGTACTGGTCAGAAGTTTCGTCCCCTCAACCCGGAAATCACAACAATAATATATTTTAGGTCACTACATTGTCAGTCTCTGCTTAAACCACAAATCAAATATAATTATCCAACATTCCATAAAATCAAAATTAATTAATTTTACAAAGTGTTAAGTCCAATGGTCAGAAAATGGTTCCCTGAAGTACAGCCGACAATGGACAATTAGTTTTTTATTATTCCATTTAGTTAACAAAGTAATCACTAGTTTTTCATTCATATATATGCATCAAACAAAACCCAATTTTCCTGAGAAATGATTTTCCCATATTCAAAAGGAGACCTTTAATCAGACTTTTACTGAAATAATTATAATGATGCAAAGTTATAATCATGAGGAAAGGAAACAAGTTTCCTCGTTAAATCATATAAATATCAAATGACACAGTATAAACATCCTTCCTAAAGATAATCCACATTGGCCCTGTTTTTCCTCCTGGTAATAATTTATTGTACAGTATTCAATTATTAATATCCAATCATTACAACATGAATGTGCAATTGCGCATATTGATTTTGTTATCAGAAAATAAATTTTATAATCTGTTCAATCTTTGTTAAATTGAGAAATATAGATTCATAAATGAGAAATAAAATCCTTCAAAATGATTAACAACTTAAACATAAATCATAATAATAAACATACAGCTCAAAATGAAAGCATTTTTGGAGCCCTTGTCTCCTGGTTATGACAGATCTATTGAAACTTGTTGTCCATTGATTCCAGCCTGATTCCTGACAGTCTGATAATGGTAAAACAAATGTGCTGTCAGTAGCAAGTAGCCTGCCATACATCACATTAAACCTTATTTGGAGAGCTATATTGTGATTTTAAACTGAGCTTGTCTTTATCTATCTGATCAATATTTAGATAGTCTTAAAGTACAGATGTGTCAGGCCTTTTATTTTCCCCTTCTTATAAATTTTTACCCTTATTCTAAGTAAATATGTTCTTGATTATCAGCGTTTTCAACTCTAATCTTATCATTTTATTCCAAGTTTTTGTCAAAATGCCAACTTATTGGTGCCAATATTATTCTGGTTTTGACAGCCCATTGATTCTGATTCCTGAAAGTCTGTTTATGGTAAAACTGTGCTGTTTTCAATAACAGAGAAACCTGATAAATATCACTCTACATTTTGAGTTTATTTGCAGTTCTATACTGTGAACTTCCAAACAGAACATTGTATTTTAAAGTTACAAATGCTAAGCAGATATTACAGATGTCAGAGGTTTCTTATTTCACCCTCAACTCTGACACTTCTTTTAATAAAATAAATTTCTGTCAAAATCAAATGATTGGTGCCAATGGTTGCTTGATAAAGAAAAGCTATTAGTAGTAGTAGAGAGCAGTAGAGAAAAGTGACACACATCATTCTACACTGTGACCTTATAAGATGTGACACAAATTGTGATTCAGAACTTGCCACTACCAAAATGGCAACTTTTAGCCAGAGTTCATCAAATTTAAATTGATCTACTTTTGATTTGAAATGATATCAGAGCAGTCTTCCCAATTCTGTTCATAAAACAGTTTCTTTCAAATAAATATCTTATCAATCATTTTGTTAATAATCAGAAATTACATTTAAATTAGCTGTCAAAACTGTGGTCATTTTGGAGCCATTATCTCCTGGTTAGGACAGATCAATCAAAACTGGTTGTCAGACCATTGGTTCCAGCTAGTTCCTGAAAGTCTGATAATGGTAAAACAAAGCTGCTGTCAGTAACAGACGAGTCTGGCATAGATCATTCTCTCTTGTGACTCTATTGGGTGACCTATATTGTGATCTTAAACAGAACCTTCCACTTCCAAGACTACCGATGTTTGAACTCTCTACAATGTATTTCCGCATGAACCATTAGTAGCCACACAATTAGTCCCACTGGTGGAAATGATGGAACTCAAGTATACAAGATATCTAGTTCTATTTATTTGTCTTTGAATAGAAATTAATGACTTTGGAATAAGGTTATAGAAAATAAGGTTATATTAGAGAAAAAAATATAAAAGAAATTAAGCGAAATATGGTTAATCATTCAGAGTGAAACATTGTGATGTCATGTAGATTATGATGGACGGACATTGTACAAAATCTACTGCAGACAATAGACAATAGGGTATCATTTCATTAGATTGAACACTTTAAAAAAAATTGTTGGCAGGACTATCACAGAATGTATAGAAAGCTACATTTGAAGGCTCACAAAAGCTGACTCCATGGAATCGCCTAATATTTTCTTAATATTATAAAAGTAAGAAATAGGAGGCGTTTACAGGGTTATATCCCACAGAATGTCCAAGCTTAGCAACTTTACTCTCCCACATAATTGCTGACAGCATGGAATGGTTCAATTCACCATTGTAAACTGATAAAATGATTTTTTTTCAGTTACCCCTAGACTAATATTCAGTCTCTGAAGTGAACATTTTGCCAAAACTTTAAAATATAAAATCAAATTGAGACTCTAATCTTGCTTAAGACTTGCCTAAGCTTATATCTAATTTAAGACAACCGAGGTTACGCCATACTGGTGTTCGATATCCATTTTTGACTTTCACAGCATCTACTATTTGGAGAAACCAAGGAACCACTTTCAGAGTTACCCCATAGAATGGTCAGGCTATCTTAAACTTGTCCTCTCTGCAAGTGTAACTTCTTTTACCAAATCGCCAAATTCAGGATTCTAAAGCGGTAGTGCCGGAGACCCAGTGACCAATTACCAGAAGAATTCCATTGATCGTGTCTGTTTCTCCATTCAGTTATCTATCCATGAGTGAACTTGAATGCCAACTAAAGTAACCTCATCAGACTCATCCTGGAGTAATAGATGACATTTCCTTATCTTTCTTCTGGATACGTGTATATTGCCTTCTTATTCAATGTCACCTTTGGTAATAAGATTGATTACATATATAATGAAATATTTTAGATTTGATTATTAGCAATTTATTGTATATCAAATACTATATTTTAGTATTTCTGTCTGCATTCTACTTCTCTTACAAATAAATTTTGAACAATATTTTAATAAACGTTATTATGAAATCATAATTTGCATGTGATTGACAAGAACACTAAGAATAATTGTGGTTTAATATCAAATATATTATGTATAAACTTGTTGGTATAAAATTAACTGGCAAATCATAGGTCAAATGATTTGGTGTTAAGTATCGCTTTCAAGATAATTTAACTCTAAATGAATGATGCATAATAAGAACATTTTTATTGACCAAGAAATTGTATGTCCTCATTGTTTCAATCTAGTTATTATTGCAGGACAGCCTAAAAACCATTTTGGCTATGCATTGAGGTGATCAAGCTTCATGGTTTTAATGCACTTACAAACCAGTATCACACCAAACGAGCTAACTTCATGTACACTGTCGGCCAAAAGAAATGCTTACTTAATTTACTTAACATGAAAGATGAACTATTATTAATGATGGTCTCCACATTATGCTGAAAGTCGATTGAAATCTTGGAAAAACAGTGATTTGAGTCAATAACATTCATGAAAACCACGCCCAATGAAGACTGCTATTTCCGGTTGATTCACTTGCGCACAGTAACCATATACATCTGTAGCATCATCATCACTTAATGCAAATGCGTGCCTGTATTAATGTTCATGGTTGTATGAAAATCTGTTTCAAATGTGTTTTCTGATCAAGCTGATCTAAAACTGAAAATTTCTGTTGTCTCATTTCAACAATCGCTATTCGTTTGTGACATAACAACTTCTGAAATTTAAGTATATTATGCAGAAAATGGTGCAACATCATAATGCTATAATGTTGCTTAACTGTTCATTATAGTTTTTACGAAATCGGATAAGATATCTGGTAGGCGTTTCTTTTAGCCAACAGTGTACACCAGTTCTGAGCTGCAGATAAAATCACCAAGTCCAAACAAGATCTGAACCATGGACCTCTTGATCCAAAGCAAAACCTATAATCGCTGTGCTATCAAATCCTATAACTGTCCCAATCATGAGGTAATACAATTTTCATATAAAGTGTCTATTTATTACTTGATATTACTTAACAGTATATTCTGATCACTTAATTAGATCTAATGATTGAATATAGAACATCTGTCACCATAACAAATCATTCCTGGCCGTGGTTGCCAAGCTCTGTCAACATCGGTAAGAATGCTCTCAATATTATGTAATTATCAGAGTTAACGAACTAATTAGTTTGGCTGTATTGATTATTAATAAATTCAGAAACACAACGTCTGGTGAAAGTTCTTCAAACACCATGGCAACGTAATTGAAGACTTTGACCATATGGTCTTCAATGATGGCTGTTTCTTTGACCTAGAATCTGTTTATAAATTTTCAAGTTTAAAAAAAAAGGAATTTTTTGTAGATTTTCTTCTCTGATTCGTGCAATATTTATTGTGTTATCTATGAATACATAATTGTTGTAAAATTGTATTACTCATACAGACAGAGGTATTATTCCATTTGGCAAAGAGTAAATAGGGCTTTAATAATTTGTTTAAGACTACATGTTAATCTACTTTTAATTTCAAAATTAGTTTTTAGGCACAGATAATTGAACATTGATATCACCCGAGAATTTATCTAGTTTTTATACTGAACATCATTAAGTAGATGATTTTAAGAGTCAGTAACATTTATTTGAATAAGAATATCTAAAATCAAATTAAATTAACAGTAAATGTCATTTTCAATATTTTTCAAAGAAACATTTGTACATAATGAAATAAACTTAAACATAAATATGGTACCTTTAGTTATTATATATATATATAACATAATAATTGTGGATATTTTTTAATGAAAATGATACAACATTTGAAAGATAACAATTAAATATGAATAAGTTTCAAAATTATAAAATGATAAAATGTTCCAGGTCTACATTTGCAGAAATTCTACAGAACAGGCCTTTGACAACAACAAACCTAAGAACTTAGTAAGAAGTCAATTCCATATTATGATCCTATTATCCTGAGATATAAACCAAAATGTCAAAAGTTCACTGTTATATTTCAAGATAGATATAACTACCGGTAATGTTTTTATATACATTCAATACAAATTCTAAAAATCTATCCTCCTTCTAAAACAACACCAAATCAAAACCAATAACTGATCCCGACCTATTTCCTAAATGAGTCATTCAGCCTCCAACTGACACACACACGATAACGGGAACACAAGAAAATAATCATAAACATCAATAAACAAACACTCGGGGAAACAATCAATAATTCAGGTTGATTCTAACCAAAGTTGTACTCCTACAAATTTTGATACCTAAGACGATTCAAAATTCATACAACAATGTGAAAAGAAAATTCATGCCTGAACTACCTAAGACCTGTGGTTAACGTCTTGGAGGGACATTCTGTCACAGACGGTGCTGAATCTCCAAACAACAACTGCAAGCATTGTACAGAAAACACTGCAAAAATCACAATAATCCACAACAGAAGAAGACAAAATAAATGAATACAAACCACTCATGGTTATTTTCATCCTAAATTCAGTGGAATCTTATACAGTCCAAGCATGTGGCTAGCATCATGGTCCAAATGGCAGAAGCAGGAATATCCCTACAATGTTACAAATATTGATTTGCGCGTGTGCCAGCGTGAATCTTACCCCACATGCACATTGCTGCAGATGCTGATCGTGCGCGACGCCGGGAGGGTCCACCGCACGTGCAAAACAACATACATGACATCCTCTCTCCAACACACACCCAGCCTTTGTCATGAAGGTGAAGGTCATATGACTAAGCCACATCTCCACATAAATTATTCCAATACCTAAGCATGTTTTTAAAATGTTCAAAGATCGAACATCACTTGTAATTATTGAATATTTAAGCAGAAGCTTTGAAAGGATTCAAGTTATTGATTTATTCATCTCCTTTCTTGGCTTCTTATTGATTTTTGGAATTCTGCAGTGGGTGGTTTCCATGGTGATAATGATGCCCGGCTGCCGGCAATAATGTATTCAACTTGAAAAGAGGCAGCGACTGATTATAGTCTATTTCAGCCGTCTGTCACGGGTCATGTGAGTTCGAATTTCAGGCACCCGTTTAAAGGCTTCGGGTCAAGTTGTTTGATAAAAGGCTGTCACCTTTACAACTGTATCAATACAATGCTACTTTTGTTAAACGTTGCCGTGAACTTAATCAGCATGTGCCGGGTATCAATGACCCTTTGTTGACAAAGTTACAAAGACTTGTGTTTAATATCACATCACAAATACAAAGAGATCTTTCTATTGTTAAAACCCATGTATAAAAATCATTGATGTTAATGAACATATTTGAAATAAATGACGCATGATTTTATGATTTTGTTTATTAATATCAGGCATTCATGTAATCATAATATGTTTCTGGTTTTAGTTTGATTTGAATCTAAGTATTTTTAATGTTACATGACCCATACAATTTGCAATTGTTAAAACTCATGTATAAAACTAATTGGTGGGTATGAATATCCAAATTAGAAAGATAAAAAAAGCAAAAGTTTATGATTTTGTTTTATCTAGCAGATATTTCTTATAATTGTTACATTCATTTTGGTATTACTTTAAGTTACATTTAAGCATATAAGAGATGTACTTTGTAAGCTTACAAAGAAATGTTAAAAAACAATGTTCTATGATATTTGATTAAACCAAAGCAATTTGAAAAATGGAGCTTACATTTGAAGATTTAAAAACATTAACATCAGGAATTGACTTATTTATAACATATTTATCTTTTTACTTTTAGTTGCACTTTCAAAATTAACTTTGTTTGATAGAACAGAAAAGTTAAAGAAAACTTTACTAAATGCAAATTTTCTAGACAAAAAGCTTTAAACAATATCTTTAAAAAATTATCATAAAAAAAGTTTCTCACAGTCAGATAATAAAAAAAGAATAAAGTAGACATTTATATTGAAGGACTCTTCTCATCTTCATGGAGTATATCCTTCGTACTGAAGCATTATTTTGCAAATTTTATCAAAAATTCTTTCTCATCCATTTATCCTGAAATTGAAATATCTCATATATCACAAATTATTTTCTCAACTATGTGAAAACCAAAATGCCTAAAAATTGAACAAAACAATCACATATTTTATTTTTACAATGTATCACTTTCCAATTCAAAATAATTTAACACAAATTTTTTTTTTTTAATAATTTCATCAAGACAATTCCCTGACGAGACTTCACATGCCATTTCACAACCAAAATTTATTCATTTCCACAGAAGCCCATCCTATATCATTGATCAAGAATCCAGGACTGGCATGAATAATCATATCACATATTTCTTAACAAAAACCACATAATTTTGTTTTTTTACCCTTTAATATGAATCATAAATTTGGTCATTATAAGAACCTATTACCTCATCTCTAAAACCAATCCCCTAACAGCGTTAGATATAAACCAAACCTGACAGCTTGGAAACTTTTGATTTGGGCCGACATTCTTTTTATTATTTTGTGTTATTTTGTAATTTAAATTGACAAAATTACACTTTTGAGCAGGTAACTTTTCAAGATTACTCTAGACATTGCCTCCAACATTTATCAAGCTTTTCACATCGCCAGTCAAGATCGCATCACATACTGAGTAGTTTTTCACATTTTGCAATGGCATTTCTCATTGGACTAGAACTAATGAGCTTATACATCAATGATCATACACAAGTAATGATTGGACGAAAGGCTTCGTAACCTTAACGCAAGAATAAAGCTTACTTCTCACTGAAGAGTGACATTATGGTGCTTTATTTATGTGCAAAGTGACATTTTGACCTATATGTCATTCATGTGTGAGAGATTTTTTACAGCGAGACTGAATGATGGCAAATTAGGCCTAATAGACAACAGACTGCTTAACAGTCTTGAAATATCAAATGTCAAAATCATTATAAACATTCTCACTCCACCCTGAAAATCTGAACTTAGAACCTTTGTGTCTTCAGTGAAATGAGGTTTTGCAATAAAAAAAAATACTCCTATTTTATCAATTATTGACAACTCATGTGCCATTTTGGTCTTTTCCAAAGAGACAGAACTTATCAATCATGATTAGAAAACACTCAATAAATCAATAAAATTTATTTGAGAATCCATCATTTTATTTCTTCAAACCTTAAAGCTTGGGTCATTAACCTCTGAAAATAAAATATATGCCACTTGAACTCAATATCTTCTTAGAAATAGGTTTTCATAGAAAAAACTAAAATATAGAGGAATTATTCATCAATTTATCAATTCTCCAGGATTCCAATATCATTAATCTTCATGTTGACACACACCATCCATCTGAAGAGGTTTTTGCATTGAGAGTACATAAACCATAAATCAAGACTAAAAGATGATAGACTCTCTCAAAAGTTTGTTAGGTGTCTGCCTTTTCACACCAGTACTCTGAATCAATACAAAAGAGATATCTACACAAGAAAATGTGTCATACAATTTTCACAAAATGAGTATACATTTTTGTATTGATAATTTCCCTTTGAAACAGATCCCCATAACAAATACAGAACAGAACAGAATTTATTTGGTATATATGGCCATGAGACCAATATTACAGTGGTCGTGAAGTTTGTGATAAATAAATATATATATACAAGAGCGCTTAAACCTTTAAAATGTTTCGTAACTTGAACATTTTTTCACAAATACAAGAAGATTATTATATATGCATATATTCAAACAAATATTACAAAATGAGTATAAAACTTTCCTTTTCTTACCTCAAGAATTACAGATTAATGATAATAACAGTTATATCACAGTTTGGAACCTTGCTAAAGCATTATAATTTGCATTTCCCAGTTTACAGTTTAAATCATATAAAACTAAAAAGCTTACAGAATTCTTCTCTTGGTCAGCCAACTTCAGTGAAATTGTTTTATGATTGCACATGCAGACAATAAAATACGGAAATGCAAAGAAAATGATTCCTAAATAATGATATACGAATGCACTGATTCACTAGTTCTTGTTTTATAAATGGGTAACAATATTATTTGTTTATGAGCTTTTGCAAAATTGTATTCAATGTTCAATCTGGAACAAACAGAAGACAGATTTAAAATAACACCATTTTTCTTAGAATCTACAATCACCATTCTCTTAAAAGAACAAGTACTTCTTCGAATCTATCACTAACACATTCAAATATAAAAAAAGATATATAAACTTTGATACTAGTCTACAAATCAATAATCAACTGAAGTAGAAAAAAAGATAGCACTTGTTCAACATATATTTTCTATTTAGAAATTCTAATTCAAATTACTAGAATTCTTCAGTAGGAAAGTTAAAAAATATCTATAAAACATACACTTAAATAATTTCATTTTGGCTACTAATTTGATGTCTATAGAAACTAAATAATTCTACAGGTAAACAAATCTAAACACAACCCCATCAAATAACGACAATTTCAGAGATATTGATTAACTTAAGAAACTAAATTTAACTCTTTACCTGAGATAATGGACTACCCCAGAGTCTATCTTTATAGCTAGCATCAAATCCCAGACTACGCCTTTGTACCAAGTTTTAATTGCTGTAAACTGGCCATTCAGAATGATTCAAACACATTAATGCATTACCGGTAATTTGTGAGAAAAAATAGCATTTTTTCGGCAGGATCTTATATTTTTCAGATATTATCTTGTCAGAGAAGGAACTCTAATCTAAATACTCAATAGAGACTGGCACCAAGTCTACAAATCAATAATAGACTGGAGGAGGAAATGATGGCACTTATTCAGCGTTAGGAGTTGGAGAGTTAGGGTCGCAGACAGATTTTCTCCAGCCCTGTTTCACACCAACATAGAGAGCCAATTACTGGGTTATGGGTTGAGGGTCCACTTATATCCATTATTAATACAAGCTCTGCTCCTAACAGCGGTATCCAATGTTACAGCTCATCCTAGGCAGCTGTTAGTAACAGTATGTGATATGTTCATAAGGGTTGGAGATTATCTAACTAACAAAAAGTTTTGATTTAACTCATCAGCTGATGAAAAATTTATGCTATTGTGAAGGCTAACATGGACCAATACCCAGGTTTAATAAATCGTCAAAATATAGAATGATCTCTTATTTTGGCCACTGGCTTAACATATGCTATCTTGTAATATTACTTGATAAGTAGATAAACGGTTAGAGTGATCTGAAATTTGTAAATAGTTATGAACATTCATGAACATAAAAGTGAAAGCAATAATAGCAGATCTTGTTAATTGACAATGTCAAACAATGCATGTAGAAATATTTTTAACTTTTTTCAAAAAGACATAAAGAAGAAACAAAAGGTTGACAATGTGTTTATCCTTTGATTTTAAAAATCTTCATCAAAATGAAAATACATAAGAAATAGAGGAATATGTATAAAAGATATCATTTTAAGGTTAAAACCTTGAATGCTCTTCATCTTTCGATTAATAGATTATTCATCAAAATAGAGTCGTATATATTACATATGGAAAATTTATTTTTCAATATTTGCCATGATTGCAAAATTTTAACATATTCATTCAAAATTTCGTTATCAATCAAATACATACCCCGGTATTAATAAAACTTACCTTAATGGTAGAAATATGTAAAATTCTTTTAGAAAACACAACTTCATCAGAAAACACGACTGCCCCCACACACTTGTGGACCTTTGAATGCAGATGCTTTGCAACGCTTTCACACTCTACTAATAAACTTGACACAAAACACCTGGACACAACCCTCTATTTGAACACTGAGGAGGATATACAAAGAAGATGCATACACTCTTTTGATAATATAAATAATATTTTGAAGATTAATAATGCCTTAAAGGTAAATTTGACCCGGGCAAGTTTATTGTGGAAATGAAATTCAATGGTAAACTCAAGTAAATATGCAAATTTATGCTTAAATGCTCATCAGAATAGAATTAAATGCACGACGCTTTAAACTGACTTTTAACCATGCATAAAAGGCACCAACATCTACTTTCTCCTTCAATTTCTTCTTTCAATTTTTTTTTCAAATACGAGCTTGAAGAAAATTACCTGGATACCTTCACATTAGGATGTAATAAGTATCACCCTATTTCAACGTTTCCGTTCAACTATCCAACGGCTCTTCAGGAAAACCTTTAACGTGGCTTTTCAAAAATAAAATTTCTGAAAAATGTGTTTTTGTGAAATAGTGACAGTTTCAAAGTGGATGTTTACTTTTCTGATAGTTGTTCTTTAGAAAGAGGCTTAGCTGAAGGGACTTAAGTATAACAGTAAATATTGACTCTTAACAAAGATGTTGCTATGAAGATGTTTACTGTTTATTTATTTACTCATTTATTTAGCTGAGCTGTTTGCAAACATCATCCTATTTACCTATAACGATTTACCTTGCAATGAAATCAAACATAATGCATGAAGGTAAACAGTCAGAACCACGGTCAGACTGTCAAATTGTTGTGAAAAAACTCAAATACCTTAGATATCATAGTGTAGGTATTTGCAACACCATATTTCTCTTTGCGTAATAGGACCAAGGTATGAGAAATATTTCAAAACTTTTAGTTTTTTTTACTAGTATTTTTCATGTAAAACTATCAATTATCATCTTAATATTAAGAGAACTATATAATACATATACAAACTAAACAATTACTATCATATGTCAGTTCAGGAATTATCACTTGCAGCTTACATTGTGTCTTATACAAGGGAAATGATTTTCAAAATTTCAATGATACATTTCAAGCATACATGTATATGAAAATAAAAATGAAAAAAATAATTTTAATATATATTTTAGATTGTCAGTAGTTTACATTGTCTATGTATATAATTTTTTAATGTATATATCTGCAAGTTTATGATTAATTCTGAAATATCAAACAAATGATATATTGTGCCTAAATATCAATTATATATATATAAATAAATATATATAAATATGAGAGTAACACATATATGTTGAAACCATTCAAACATCTTTCTTCCATCGCCATAGCTAAAGACCTAAACCTAATCATTGTAAAACAAGTTCTTCCATTGTTTATCTTCATTCAACTTCACATGCAAATTTAAAATTGAAACCTATCACACTTACATAATAGTAATAATATGATAAACCGCAAAACTCTGTCTTGAAGCTGATATATCAAATACTGGTATGGACAAGGAAGTATATCATGATCTGCTATCATTGACAGAGAACTTCTAGATAACCTAGTTTAACATCCAGACAACAGATCAATAAGTGGTGTAATCGTGATATCAACTCATTTCTTTCTTAGTATCCTCAAACTAGATCTTTGTTGTAATCTATGTAAGCAGAATTCTCTCCCACATAAGCATTCTCCTTATCAATCGTAGAATGTAGAAAGATACTAAATTATCTGTCACCATGACAATTAACATTAATGGATCATTAATATTACCTCAAAGTCTGTCTCCACTAAAAATACCTCAATCTTACAGTCCCTTTAATAACACATGCAAGATGGCGACCATTCAGTGATAGAACTCCATCTTTAAAGACTAAAGCACACACAGCACCAGGCAGAGACTTGCCATGTATATTTGATATGAACCAATCTCTGCAAGCAGAGTGTGGAGACCCTTCTGCAGCTCTTACTCAAGTGCTCCCATGAGGACACTGATGATGAATAATGGATCCGATCTGAAGGATTAACTGAGGTTCATCTAATAGTACAACATGCTCCTAGTGTTGACTTGTCTTCTTTACCAGATACTGCCAGTTGTTAGTAAACTTGTGGCAGATCAAGAGGTTCTCCTCCTCGAAAAATTTTGCATGTAAATATCATAGACCCCTGCGTGAACTCCACCTCCATCCCACCCACCTCAGTCTATTATCAGAACTGTAATTTGTTGTAATGTACATGTATGTATCATATACATAATGTTAATGTGTAATACTTGTATATGGGCCGGAGGGCTCAAATACAATAAGCATCTTTGACTTTGACTTTGACTTTGACAATCCCCACCCCAATCAATTCACTGTTAGAAATAAACTGTCTATCAAGCTACACTGAAAATATAACAAGGTTACATTAGGGATGACACTACCTTCATATTGAAGTCTAATCCGTTTGTACTTCAGTAGCTTTCAGAAAGCATTCATCTTAACACTGAACACGTCTTATATTTGAAATCCATTAAAGCTTCTAAACCCTGACAGCAGCTATCAAAAATGTGCGAAATCTCTCCACAAAGTGGTAAAGATCTGGAGCGATCTCCCTCATCTATTCCACGCTTTTGACCTTTAATTGAAGTTTGTCACCTTCCAACGCACAAGTCTTTGTAAAGACACTGGTAAATATTTGATCTGCCTCTGACACTAGAAATGATAAGGAAGTATCATTATTTGATTTCCAGTTTTGATTCAAGATCCCTGAATTTTATTTTTGGCTTAGATTCAACATTGGAGATAATATTTCTTCATACAAAAGGAAAAGGCACTTTATATGTATTTTAGGTTTTGATTCAACTTTGGAGATAATTTTCTCCAGATAAGAGGATAAGGAACTATAAACCCTGGATTTTATTCTTGGTTTTGATTCAACATTGATTTTAGTTTTTGTTCAACATTTGAGATAATCTTTCTATAGACTAGGCAAAGAGAAGCTGTCAACTCTGAGTTATTTTTGAATCCCAAATAGAATGTTTGAAAATATTTGATATGTTTTCTTTAAATAAAACTATTGATTCACATGTTACGTGATCGCGCATGAGGTGAAAACTTGGAGAACCTTTGAAACACTTTATAAATCTGCAAATGGATTGAATGATTAACTCATTAAAAAAAACATGAACATAAAAACCTGCCATGTCTTCAACAACAATAAAATCATCCAAAAATATCCATTTAATACTACTTAAACCACTTATTCATTTTAAACCTTAAAATAAATGTTTTAGAATTTAGCTTATTAATATTAACGTAATAAACATACAACACACTCGATTCAAACCTAAATGATCATAGAAAAGAAGCATTCTTTCAAGCTTAAACCACCTCCTCATTTTAAAAGTTAAAATAGATAAAATGTTATTAAACAACACTTTAAGTGCGAAGTCCCTTCCTTCTTAAATCCATACTAAGTGTTTGCAAATGATATATCTTAAAGGACATGTAACAAATTGGTTGACAACAATGCGTAGGAGTGTATAGCGGCAACAGAAAGAGAGAGGACATTTCCTAGATCAATATCTAGTTGAAGCTTACTCCAAATTCTGCACAGTCATCAGTTCTTGCAATTCATTGATTTTCTTCCCTTAAGGTGCAAAGTGCATAAATGAAATTCTCTTTCTTGATTTTCTTTTTCCTTCAGAAAAGTAAATAACAGATAATAACAAAAAAAAATTTCCTGAAGTGGTGTTTCCCTAATGAGTACTTCATTCATGAACAAAGCCATGATGTCATCTTTAGTCTATGCTGATGATGAGTAACCTGTTATGTTGGGGAGTAGGTTTTGAAGAAGGACTTCAATAGAACATTATGTTAATGCCATCGTTAGAGAATATTCACAACACTCAAGCCTATAAACACCACATTTCTTGTTCTTGTTCTAAAAATACCAACCAGTATACCACACACTCTTGTACTATGCTAAAACATGTACAATGACATTCCAGCTTATATAATATCAATTCAAAATTATAATATTCTATTCTAAATCAAATGTGACAATTTCTAGTGAACACTAGTATCATTTCTTACAACTCATTGATCTTCTTGCTAGCATGAACACTGCATACATGAACAGACTGATCTTATAATGACTTAATTACCAAAAGACTGTAACGTGACTATTATAACACCTATCAAAAACACGTACTATATCACTCACCAGAACACTCTTCAATTTACAGTAGGATCTTGATAACGAGGATAATTTGAATAAATTAATGGTAATGACACTCCACACGATAGTAACTCACGCACACGACACTCAATACTGTCAAATGGCATCTGCGTATTAAGGAAAATTAATATTGTGATATCGGATGATTTTGTTCCACACTGAATCACAGGTTACTCACTTGCCACTGTATCCAACATGTGTCATATATATATATATATATATATGTTTGATGTATATATATGTGTCACTGAGTTTATACAGCTGGGTGAACAGTTTACAACAGCTGTTTTGTGTATTGATTGTTGCTTGCCATTTGTTTGTTCACAAAAATGCTGTCAACTGACTCATTAATCGTTGTAGTATTGATTTTTGTTGGAGTGTTTTGATATGGATGTCATAAATCATAATATTGGGATTTATTTTTAAAAATGAATTCCTTGAAAAACATGACTAATTAGCTACATTATGATGGAATAAAAATACAACATTTCAATAATGAAAGAGAAATAAGAAAATATTACATAACATTAACAATATCTCTAATATGTTTCTCAAATGCTTAATCATTAAATAAGAATGAAAAAAATACATTAAATGTTAAATGATAGTTTCATTAATGGATCCTGCCGAGATTGAATTCTGCCAGAGAACTTTTCAGTGCAGAACCACCCATGATTGGCTAGTTCCATCCAATTCTTGCACGTTTTACTGCAATACAGGGCAACAATCGGTATTGGAGGCTTTCTTCTTGCAAAAATAGTAGCCATCTTGATTGAGGTGACATATTCTTTAAAACGCTGTTTAACCTCAAAACACCACACCTAACCTAAACTAGAGGTCACACGGTTCAAGTACTAAATATTAAAGACATTTGATCTAACATGTAAAGCTGTATTGACATCTAGCTTCATTATATGTAGTTTGACTAATATCATGTGATAACTGAAATACCTGCTTGGTAAAAAATAGCAAACTCAAAGTCAAACTCAACGAATCCATTCAATTGACGAAGGAGTGAAAACACAAATTTTAACTTTCTAAGGGATTCAAACTCAGAACCTCAAGGTGAGAAGTCAAACTCTCTACCAATCAAGCAAAAGGGATATCCAAGTTGATGAGGCTAGCATGAACGCTTTTAACAATACTCTGTCACCGACACCCTTTCATGGAGAGAATCATCCTGGAGTCAACAAATCAGGAGACAAGAACTTACATATAAAAAATAAGGTAAGAATTACCAACTTGAAAAGGACTTAAAGGTGAAGTGACATTATTGAATTCACAAATTGGATACCAAATTAAGCAAGAGTGAAAGACCAAATTTCACCATCCAGGGGGATTCAAACCAGGGACCATCAGGTGAGAGTAAGACGCTCTACCAATAGAGCTAAAGGGATATCCCTATAGCCCAGGATAGAAAGAACCACTCTGGACCTGACTCATGACTTGTTGAGGGAAGTACAATTGAGAGCTGAGATAAACAGAAATATAAGAACGTGGATCAATATTTCTAGAAGCATTTCAGCATCAAAACAGTGTCAGTCAGCCTGAAAACCACAGCATGAATCTATATATCATTCAACAACAATTCTCCTCAAGTCACATCACTCCTATATTCTTTTATCTTTAAGATAATAAGATGACGTTTAGAGACAGATGTTTTCTAAAGCAAAGTGTCCATTATGTATAAGGTTCTAGCACTATTGTAAAAATGTATCATTTCAAAAGCTAAGCATTGAAGTCATATCCATTCTATGTTATTATATGTTTTACAGTGTTTAACTATCTGTCCCACTGGTTGATGGTGGTGATGTAGGTTTAGGGCAGAGAATGAGATCACTACCAGATGTCATATCAGAAATGACATTTACCAACCCAAAATACATCAAGTGGTGGATGCAGAGGGGTTCAGAGATTACAGTGTCCTTACCTGAAACATTTGGCATGTAAAATAACAAACCCCTGGTCTGTTGTTCAAAGAAATCATATAACATATAGACCTTTTCACATATCCAACACATCAAAACCAGAATTTGTCTCAAAATCATAAAATGCCCTTGCGAAGTCAAAAATCCCTTCTATATCATTTTGTCTCTGATTCCCAAAGGGATGCTATTATCTACAGCCTGACAGTATATCTAATGATGACATAGATCATAGAACCCAAAGATCAAAACCATAACCAAAACATGAATTCATATTTCCTAAAATTATTTTCAAACCTGCCTACCTTAAATTACATCCATTACATCCTTCAGCTAGCATCTCCATCACCAAGGTATGACATTTCCTATTGCCTGACAGCACTATCTGCTCAGGACAGAGACCAGAGTCCCCTCTGTGTATTGTTCTAGCGGAGACCACAGGACAGACAAACACTGCTAGGAGTCCACACACTGATGTGCTGAGTGCAGTCTGTCTATCAGAACGTGACCTTGATGTGTTAAAGGGACAGGCTTGGGGATGGCCTCCCAACTGCAGTCCAAATAAAGACCACAGGGACGGATCCAGGAATTTTGATGGGGGGGGAAGTCTACCCTATTTTAAAGTGCCATTAGGTGTTTGTGTAATTCCTGTATGAAATTATTATGTAAACATAGGTAAATAAATCATTTTTCTGTCAGATTTTCACTTTTTTCCAACAAAATTATTATGTAAACATAAATCATTGATCACAGGTGAGAGAAAATCTTCACATTGCAACAAATTTATTACATTTTCTTCCAAAGGCACTATCTTTTTTTATTTGAATGTGAGGTCATTGGACAGATTCCACTTCTTGTTTACCATACGATTTATGACAGTCACAACAATCACAGTAACAAAGATTCTCAAGGCTAGGAGACTAACAGCCTCAGAAAGGTGAGTTCAGAACCATGATGGATAAAGAAGGAAGTCTTCAGTTAAGATAAGCAATCCATCAATGTTTCTTTTTATTGTTCTCTTGTCGCCATCATTCTTTACAGCATGCAAGTCGACCACAATGCAGTGTGAGGGAAAATAAGACTCTCTGTTTATATTTAGTTTTGGAATATGCATTCAAAAAAAGTCTGGTTTCTCCAATTATTTTGGGGTAAGAAATTAGCTGAATATCATGTGTAGTATGGTCAACAAGATAGATTTTTGACAATTATAACTTCCTTTTTTATTAAATACTTGACGGCACTTTAAATTTTTAATTTTTAATACATGTGTGCACTGCAGTGTTGGAGATTAAAGTTGTGTCATCAGGGTTTTGTCCCTTCCCCCTGAACTATGTCAAATACCATTGTGATGATGGTAATAACATTATGATGTCATAATTGTATGACATCATTCATACAGCTGTATTAAACTAGTGTATTATTGAAACATAAATATTATACTGTAGTAAATTCCACTAAATCTCTGATGTTACAATTTTGTATTGATAATTGTGATAATTGTTCATTTTCACTAAAAAGACAAAAAATTTAGATAATTCTCTGTTATTGGAAACATTTGAAAGAAAATAACTAAATATCTTAAACTGATTAGATATGTATCACATCGTGAAAACGTCCCACCTTTACCTTCACACATCATAGATTAAACCTAACTTCCTGTGTGCTGTAATTAGGGTAAACAGTATTTACTTTGTATATGTTTATAAGTGTATGGACGACAGCTTAACTGCTTTTTATTACTCACCCCGGAAGCGATTATGTAAACTGTTTTATAATTAAACTTGTAAATTATTTACAGAGCTTGTATCATAAAGGTCCTGGGAAGAGGATAGATAACAAAGTTTTTTAAAATGGAAAATAGTTAAATTAGTAAATAATAAATTATCCTAAATTCAGATTTCTTATCAAAATCATATTAAGGTTTAATCATTGTGGTCATATCAGTTTTGGATCAAGATTGAATCTTGAAATAGCAGTCAAGAAAGTCTTGGAAAACTCAAAAGTTAATAATTGTTGGCTGGATCTAATCTTGTACTGGACAACGCTCTTTATACATGCTGCTTACATTGTCAGTTGATTCAGGCTCCTGGAATTATACGTGTTAAGGATATCCGCTTGAAGTTAACAGTTTATTTCTGCATTGCATACACGGTGTGATGTACTTTTTTATTTATTTTTTGTTGAGATAGATTTTATGGGTTTGATACTATATTACTTTTCATCAAAATAATTTTCATACATGAGTAGGCTCTATATCTGGATGGACTTGAGCTTATAGTCCAAGTCGTCTCTCCAGGAACACTGCATGTTTTTATACCTGTTTCTATGCATCCAGGCATATTCATATCTTCATGTGTTCATGTTCACACACCAAAGAATTTGTGTGTTTTTATACATAGCGTTGTGTAACATTTGGAGTAAATACCAAAATATAAAAGAGAGAGAGCACACATTTATATACCTTTGTCTTGCATTGACTTTATTCAGCATTTTCAGCTGGTGAACGCCCTTAGACATTCATATTGTTCATAATGTATATTTGTATCCTGACTGATAACGGAACATGGCCTAGAATAGTAGATATTAACCACTCACTTGGTATCTTTCGTATCCTTGCCTTCAAAGCTGCAAGTTCTGGGATTGAACTTGACCTTGACCTTTGAACTCGAGCTCGGAAATCCCTCAGGCCCTTAGGAGGTGATTTGCCAAAAAAAGCAGCATCAAACTCTTTGAGTTGTTCCGGGGAAGCTGGCAGTGGGAAGCCGTCTGTATCCCCTGAAATATACAAAATGACTTATAGTTTAAATTTTCAATTTGACTGTAAAAATGTATAATTTTGACCTATCATACAATATGTCCCTTGAACCGACAATTGTCACTGGTTTTGTGACTAAGTAAATATTTTTGTGGATACATAGTGATCGATAATGCTTCTTCCTAAAGAAGCATCTGAGACATGACTAACATTTAACATTGATTCATAATTGTACATTTCACGATAAAAATATGTAATTATTGTAAAACGATTCCTAAACAACCATCCCCCTCCCCACACACATACACACACCACCATCTGGTTGCCTTTAAACACATTTATAAGTTTGGTATCCAAGAACTGACACATTGACGCCTTTAATAAATGATACGAGTATATATGTGAATTTGAATGTAATCAAACTCCTTTTGGTGATTTTACATTATGATTATCATTATGACAGAAAGTACTGTAATTGTGCTCTTCATCAATAGTCTTAGTCAGGGAGACTTAATTCTTAATAATTCTTTAGACTTAATTAAACATGTGTTGATACAGTTATAATTGTCTATTTAAAATCTACATATTATATCAACCTTTAAATTCAAAGCTTTTACTCCCATTACCAAATTGTAGAATAAGTATAATGCCAGAATGTTAGGATAGTGTTTCTTTTACTGGCACTGTTATGATTTCAAAGCATTAGCTATATACCTTAACATACATTTGCAAAACTGTTATAATGCATTGATGTCAAAGTGATCAGTATTTACTGTTATATACTGCTTATGTAAAAGTTACTGCCAAATATTTTCCAAGATAAAACCCAACCCAAATAACTTCCAATTTCCTGTATTCTGTTTGACCTTTAAGCTCAGGATTATATCCCCCTAATTTTGTACTGAGTGTAAGTGACACGATGAATGCTATAATTCTACTTAAACATCAGTCTACAAGGTTATTTACAGATTTGTATTAAGATTAGAAGGTCAGTCCTTTATAAATCACTGATGTAATGGTATGTTTAACAATGGCAGCACAACAAAGAAAAGCAGGGTTTAGTTACAATGATTTGGATTGTTGGTGTAGGTGTTATAATCTCAAAGAAGTTTGTGAAATAGTTTTCTCTCACTGATTGAAAACTTTTACAAACATTTGAATAGATGTTGAAGAAAGATATAACCTACGGTATAAATCATTTATACTCATATAATTTCCTTTGGGATCATTATTGATTCAACATATGCAACAATTTGTTTGCCAATTTTGATTAATTTAGCCTCTTGAGAGAGAGAGAGAGAGAGAGAGAGAGAGAGAGAGAGAGAGAGAGAGAGAGAGAGAGAGAGAGAGAGAGAGAGAGAGAGAGAGAGAGAGAGAGAGAGACTTTATTTATTAAGTCTAATTGTTTTTAGAAGAATAGGTCCAAGGTGTCCATAAGTGATTGTGTCTTATGGATCCCATATATGTTGCTGTGTAAACTATTGGTGCCATGCTTTTAAAAAAATCATTTTCATTGTTTGTTATGTTTCAAATAAATCACTTTACTCAAGAGATGCACTTTTTATCCAGTTTTGAACAGGTAAAAACCTTCAATTATTAATTGTTTCAATAAATTTGTGAATGTTTGTGATCCTTAGCAAAATGTTAGTTAATTATTTTCTGTTTTATGATAGCAAAACTAGCAATTCAGCCAACATCACACAGTAAAACACTGCAAGTATGTAGGACCCCACATATTTTAAATGTACCAAAGTGAAATAGTCATATATGGCATGACACAACTAATTTTGATAATAAAAAATACAATCATGATTTGGAGATATTGAAACACATATTTATTAGTTATATTGATTATCAAAGACAACCACATATCTAAGCACTGTAAGCAATGCTGTATACAGGAAGATACGTACCTAGATATAACACCAGAACGATCCTGTTATACCTGCCTTTCATTGAACAATGACGTTTTCAAAAGAAATGAGCGCTAGCATACTACACATGACGATAACAGAACGTAAAGCAACATAAAGTCCAACACTTGTCATATAGATCTACATAAACAACAATGTCACAGAAACAGGAAACATCTGGACATACATCCGCTATTTAAAATCACATCATATATATCCCACAGTTTACAGCACTTTTTCTTCATACAGAGGGCCGTGAACAAACTTTAATACTGATCCGTAAATAAACTTAGTATATTCAACCATGAATGCAACTATTGTTAGAAATATGGAGACGTATGTTGAATACCTGTAAACGTATTTATCTAATATAATGAACATATACCATTGACTGTAAGTATGCAAACAGCAACTAGAAACAGACAATTCCCTCGACCTCTTACAGAATTGCAAAGAACTACAAAGTCCATTACAGTCATTCACAGAATCATGTTGTTCATTCTTGTCATTTAGAACCGGAAGTCATCAATTCATCCAATCACATTCTCTTAGAATCTCAGATAACAGCATTGAAAGTGGATGTTCATAACATGCAATACCCCGATAAGAATTGGGACATTAAGTTCATTCAATAATAAGGACTTGAATATTACAAAGAACATAAACTTTGTGAGGAAATCCCCGTTTTGAATTCAACCCTAGAAAACTGTATTCTTGACTCAGAACAGGTAATACTCAAATAAGCATATAGATAATTATCTCTTCATATGTTTCAGTTGTGCATTGTGACATTGGTCATATGTCACAATACATACAAATGTATCTGTCTGTCCACATATTCCTATATCTTTCCAAGGAAACTTGCAGAATGGTAGAAAACAGAAAATCCACGTTCATCTATCATGTAGTGCATATTCACCATACCCTGGTCAATAATGCGAAACTGATGAGTCAATTGCATATTAAACCTTTAATGCATGGTATTCTAAAACTACTCCAGTAACATTTCAGTAATCAACAATTGTAGGAAACAACTATATCACCTGGTACCGTGGCCTCTCCTAAAAGTACATCACACAGTATCCAATGCAGAAATAAACTGTTAACTTCAAGCGGATATCCGTAACACGTATAATTCCAGGAGCCTGAATCAAAGGTCAGCTTCCACGAGACTGGACTGTCCTGAGTTGGACTTGACGTGTCCCTGACCACTCTGTGTAAACATAACGGGGATTAGTGTCTAATGCGCTCTGACATTTAGTAACGCAAGGCCATGGCGTAACATACTGTCAGGCCGCTACTACAGTAAGTGCCGTTTAACGCATAGCATAAGGGCTTGGGTAAATTAATGTGGATGTTGACTGTACGGATTAAGACCGGCGTGTGCAAATGTAGAGAACGTTGATACCAGTAGACTAACGTTTAGTCTCACAAATAAGTCTTTTTCTTATCAATAACACTATTTTACAAACAGTTCAAATATTTTTACGAAATGGAACCCTAAAGAAGTCTTCGTTTCTGCCTAGAGCTGAGTAATCTAGACTTGCTATATTTTTCTAGACTGGGCTGGTCGTCAATTAAATATTTTGGTATAGGATCTGGATGACAGACTATGTTGCAGTAGTATCCTAGACTGAGAATTTGACCTCTTGATTACATATAGGTATAAGATCCACACACCGACAAACCATACCCTTACAAGAAACATATGTTTACACAGCGTTGTTCAATATAAGGACAACCAGGTTTATTGTTGACTGTACGGATTAGGAACATGGACACAATGAAGAGAACAGTATCCAAAACTGGGTGTAGACGTCTTTCTTAAATTGCTGGACCGAGAAAGTTTTACATTATCTGACTTACTAAATACTCTTTTGAATGATTGTTGTAAATATTATAATTTGACAAAGGGTTATTTAATAGATACTCTATGTGTCTGGAAAGGGTAATCATGTATTTAGAACAGAAACTTGAACATGCAGAGAACAATCTCCTAGGCTGAGCGGTATCTAAGACCAATATACAAACATTGACAATCGTTTCTCTACGAGTAGTTTCTAAAAAGAATACTAATCGAGAAAGAGTGTTCTACCACGTTAACGAAGCGAGTGTGAAATCGTAATCGTGTACTACCCGAGCACGAGGGAGGAAGGAATATTCACACGGGCACACGTTTCCTTAAAGCTGTATCAGTGTAATACTCCTTTATTACTTAGTTAATGTTTTACAAGCGCCTACAGTGGAATGATTTCACACTTGCATTTCTTATAGGTTCCTGAAATATAGTCAGAGGCAAGGCTTCTTGTAAAGTATTTTGCAAGGAAATCGTTTGTTCAAAACTTGGAAATGTTAAGCAACTCTAAACTTGATCAGTTATGCATATTTATTAAAGGGAGTTCCGAGCGGATAGCCGAGGGAAGGGTGGTGGGTGTTAGGTTGAGATATTTGAGGGGGTCGTCAATCAATGAATTACAATCTGGACGCAATTTATAATTTTCAATGAAAATTCGACGTACATTTTAGAAGATTGCTCAACGATTTGAGATGATGGAAAGAGATAGAAATATTTTAGAGAGACATTCACAGGAATGTACTCTTACAGAGTGTAGGCTGGTGTCATTGCCTTGACCTACATCTGATAAGTATGTAGAGTCCTATTTACTTATGATAATAAATAAGAGGATATGTATATTTCATCCTTGTAGCTGCAGAGGCCCGTGGACGGATTCCTCTCCTCAAACAACATACTTACTTCCTTGTATTACAGCTGTTCAGTTTTCCTATCCATTCAAAAAGTCTTTAACGTCAATATAAAATGTTAACACCAATGTCAACTTCCAACGCAAGGCATAACTCGCGCCAGCATACATCACTGGTTAATTTAAGCCTTGTAGCATTACCTTCACTTTTTTGTTCTAACATAGCGGAGCGCTGCACCTAATTTGCACAGTGGCCTCTGATTCGGAGGGGAGATGCACCAAGTTGATATTTTCATATTCTCGACAATTTCAAGTCATGTTCCCATTTGTAAACTATATTACCTAGTGAAACAAAAAGTATGTAGTTTCACCACTTCACCAGATATTTTCCAAGATTACGGAATCCAACGAAACCTTTTTCCTATCCAGACTGAGTAGGTGTCAGTCTACCACTTCAAGGCAAACTGATTTTGCCCTGAGAGTAAGCGAATCACCAAAAAAGACGCATTTAACCCGTGAAAACCATAACTACAGTATTATTGCCTTCTCCAGGAGTCGCGTAATTACTTTGGTAACACTATAGCCGATGTTACAAAAAAGAATTCCCTCTTGGCTACTGTGAGGATAATTAGAAGGAGGATTGAAAAAATGTGTTGTCCCGATGGCAAGATATATTTAGCGTGTGTCTAACTCTTAATTGCTTATATCGTCTTTTACACAACTGCTTGAGGTTATTCCGAGGACCTTAACACTTAATTAGCAATGATTACACGCTTTTTGTAATCGCAGCCTTCATTCTTCTTCTGAAGAATAATTGTAGGCCTAGCTGAAGAAAATTCTGTTGTTGAATCATTAGACTAATGATAAGTCTTTGAAATGAAAATTTGGAGAAAAAGTCCAAATTTAAAAATTTAAAATTAAATCAAAAGGAGCCTCTGAGAACTCTTCATTTAAGAAATTGAGACTTGTTATAGACGTGGAAAGACTTTAATTGAATACAAGGGTCGGGATGATTAACTTCTGGATGGTTTCACAGCAGTTTGAATCGGTATGTCATATTTACTGAAAGACAGCACGAATTTGAAGGGTATTCCTGTTTCTGCCTGGTTGAAACACAGTCTATTTCAGACATCCTATATATATTAAACATCTTCATCAGAATGTTCTTTCGAAGAGCATTAACACCACGTATATGTAAAAACAAGAATATATCCTAGATATGACACTCGTTCTTAGTTTCAACAAAAATACCCGGACCGGGTTTTAAAACAATACCAATATCTCTAGAAATTATCTTCGGGTCTTTTTGAACTTTCATTAAAATGGATTTTTGACACAAAAAATGCATATGCATTTACTTCCATCAATTACGAAGATATGACCAATTATACCTCAATACATACGGTTCTGTTCTAATTTAGCAAAAACATTGTTCACTCTCTATATAGACTGACATGTGGTCTTTGATTTAATCATATTTATTCAAAAGAATGGATTGGGTCCAAGTTATCCAACTTAGTGAAAACCCTTCCAGATTTTCAATGATGACATATCATAATGAACGTTATACATATATGTACAAAGATATATTTTATATACATAAAGAGAAACATCCACTTACTAAGGAAATACACAGACATGAGCAAGGGAAATGATAAGAAAATAACTAGGAATATACTTATAAAATGATATTTTATCAGCTGGTAATCATCTAATCATTAAACGTTTGAACTTCTTTGAAAATCTGAACATTGTCATTGTAAGAGATTTCCACTGCCATTTAACAGTAATTCTAGGGTTACCAATGCTTTGTTATTACACATTTTACTAATATTTCGAAACATTTGATGTCTGATATTAGAATAAGTCATACATTCCAGGAAATAATGCAAAGAATTTTCAAAAATACATTTGCTATTACAGCCAGGATTTTCTACGAGCCCAATTTTATATAAATCTTCGTTTAATTTACTATTTGAATATTTTAACTGAGTATGAATTATGTTGAATTTTCAAATTAAAAATATTTGGGTATTTTGAACTTGGTCTTTGAAACCTGTATTTGTTTATTATATGAAACATTACCATTTTATTAACTATTCAAGGGAGCCTTTAAGAAATAGGAATGTCAGACCTTTAAACCTATGTCTAGGTTTGCTTTACAGTGTGATATAATGTCGACTTAGGGTGAAGTGAAGGTGAAATAATATTAAAGACTGAGAGTCAAACTGCTCTATAATCTAAACCAAATGAAGGCACCACAAAGGCAGCCTTAGACTCTGTCCGCGAGGAGTTACCTCCCTTACCTGTGTTATATTCCTCACCAATGCTCAACTGTCAGTGTAGCTGAACAAGGTCAAATACAATTTAAAGAACATAATTTATTTACACAAGTGTTTACCCTAACACTAACCATATTATTATTACCTACTCATGAATAATGTCACCATGTATGCTAAACATAACTATATTCTGTGCATATTCCATTAAACTGGCAATGGAAAGCGCTCTAGTCATGCATGTAATGCGACAAATGGTATCGATATAACACTTAAACTATTGAATATGCTTTTTATAATTTAAAAAACCCCCAAAATATCAGAAATGAGAATGTTTTAGCATGCAAAGTATTCGCCAACATAGTTAGTGTTGAAATTATATTTACCTCAGAATTGCAAAACGAAAATAGTAATAAGTAAAAACGAGTAATAGAACAACGTAAAAAGTCAATGGATTGGAAGTATAAAGGAGAGAAGCCGAAAAACGAATGGCTGATAAAAAGAGGTTAAAAGATAACCGCCAGAACTAACAAGAAAATGACAGATATAAGAGAAACAATAAAAATGCAAACACAGACGACAGAGAGACAGAAGATCTAAACGAACACACGTGTATTTAAAAAAAATAAAAACACAAACGCACACAAAACCAGTAAATGACAATTGTATAAGAAAAGAGGGTTATCGCCCCAAATATTTACTGACGTAAGACCGAAATGCAGAGACGACGGATAAGAAATGTCAACAACCTAGTAATATGATAACAACTGGATAACAACATCCTTGTATACACGACGTTTCAGACTATATACTCGCTCCTTCATCAGGTGGAATGTGGGGGTTTAACATAGTAGGATACTTTATACAGAATATTATCCAGAAAATTTTGTTTTTTCATGTATTCAACCCTTAAAAGACTTGAACCTATTATAATGTTTCCAAAAGTAACATTGTATTATATTGTATTAGTCGGCCAGCAATGACATGTTTAGAACTTTTTCAAATGAGCGAAAAGCTATACCATTAAACATCCCACACGAAAATAATCAATAAATCAAGTAAACCTATTTCGTTCAAACCCTGAAGCTAACTCAAAGCCAAGCAGGCTTCCTCTGATATCAAAAACATCAAGTTAAACCTAGGAAAATGAATGTTTATTACTGAAATTTCATTTCTTAATATTTGATATGACATGAAATTAAAAGAAGTTCTGGACGTCGACAATACTTAGTTTCTAAAGCTGAGGAATCAGGACTTGTTACAATTATCTAGACGGTGTTGGTCGTCAATTGAATATTTTGTTTTTCTGGCCTGGAGGACATTTTAAGTTAAACCATACTAACCGATAGATGGCGCAAATTTTCCACTCGATTTTGTTCTTCTGATCCGGAGACACATCCTGTAGAGATGTAACGGAATTATCCATACAATATATCCAGGATCCTAATACTCACACACAAAGCGTATATCGTAGATACGATTTTAAATAGGAGAGTCAACCACTCTCAGTAAGTATTCCGTAATGTTAAAAAAGAGTGTTTCTATCACAGGAAAAACGAAATCCCTGTACACTCCTCACACAAATGTGTTTATATAAAGGTAAATTCCACTCTGTACAGTCCACACTGTTTCATTGGTGATGACGTCATTGTATAGACTACTATGTTGTTCCAGACATGGTCTAATGTTCCCGATGGAAGACCAGCCATAAACTCGTCAATGTAGTCTTTACATACCACTCACATGTGTAACCAGTCTCAGTACTGTTGAAGGTCAAGCACAGTGGTTGTGTTGTCTTAATGTTCATTTATTGTTATGTTCTCCAAATTAGTTTGGCGTATAGATATTATGGAAAAATCTCTGTCCTGTCAAATCAACTAAGAGACCAACACAGCATTGGTGCTGCCCGAGCTGAGGTACAGGTATATTGGTTGCATTGTGTATTCAATTCAATGTCAATTAAGTGTCTTCCACAGACAGGTGTGATGTTCCGTCCAATGCAAATCATCTTTAACAGTTTGCTTGTGGTTACACACATAAACTCTCTCAAGACCTTTGTGTTGTTAGCTCCAGGTTCTGGCGTATCTTGTTCAACTAAGAGGATTTGGTGATTCTTTTCTCAGTTCAGATATTAAAATCTGACATTCTTTCAATATCTTTCAATGAGTCCCAGAGAAATTAAGTAATCACACACAATTGGTCCTACACTGTACACTCTTCCTTAGTTCATCGATTCTTTTCAGTCAACATATCCGAAATTTTATAAAATTCTAGTTCTGATCCAGTGTATATACCACTGAGGAAGTAAACTGTCCAAAAAAGCACAAAAAGTCCCTATATTTACAGTGACACTGTCATATTGATTCCTTGTTTTCGGCTGAAAACTTTCTGAGCACGTTGAATGATAACATCTCTAACAATGCTATAATATTCTTACGTTTCCAAAGAAATATCATCACGAGTCACCAAAACAATTGTTTTCCCGGTTCTTCACATTGTGATATCATTTACTGTTTATTGACTTGATATCCTTCCTTCATGTTTTGGTAATTGTTCAAGTTCAACATTCCGTTCTTTGTCAATATCCAAATAGAACAATGGACTGTCTTCCTGGTTTTCGACACGAACAATATTATTTTTATCAAAAGGTTTGATATATACTGTTGTGGCACGCTGAGCATTTCACAAGCAAATAGTAGACACAACTTATGGAGATGCACCTACTAGTAAGTAATAGGCAGTAAGAGGTGTAAGAGGTACTAGGTGAATATTTGCATCGATCTAGTTCCAAGTAGCAGCCACGCTAAGTATACAGATGTAAAATTATACATCAACGTACAATCTCACGAAATAGGATGTCAAAATATACCACTGAAGTCAAAAGTAAATCTCCATTCCATTCTTGAATATTTGCATCGATCTAGTTCCAAGTAGCAGCCACGCTAAATATGCAGATGAAAAATTATACATCAACGTACAATCTCACGAAATAGGATGTCAAAATATACCACAGTCAAAAGTAAATCTCCATTCCACTCTTTTTACGTCAAGCAATGTTATCTTAGGCAAACACAAACTCTTCGTATGATAACCCATATTTTATAACACAAAACCTATGGAAATTGTCAATCCCATTTCATTTTTCATGAAACAACGGGATGTTTGGTTATGTCAATCTCATCATCTGATTGTCCATACTTTATAACACAAAATGTTACAGAATATGAACTCTCTTCCTGTTTTCCTTAACAATGAGACGCCGCGACCAGGTTTTTGAACTTGTATACGTTATAACAGTTCACCTTGAGCCCTTGTTCCTTATATATAAATGTTTGACTTCTACCTGTCAGTACAGTGTGGTTTCTTGTAGTCAACGTCTGACAACATCCGCCCATAAAGGCTTTATAATTACAAAGTGTGTAGTTATATGCCAGCAGAATTTATATTACTTGTCAGACGTGATCATATTTTAAGGAGAATAATACTAAATTATGAAAACTTTTGAAAATTTACTATGTGTTGATGCAAATGTAGCTTCACTAACAACTGACAATTTTTCAAATTTCCAATTGTTTAGCCATATGGCCGCATACGGTCACTTTAAAGGGGCAGTAGCACGTTTTTTGCAAATTTTAGTTTTTTAAATTTCCTATTTATGATGATAGTTTATGTCATTTATATTTACTTTAGAGGGTAAAACATCTTTTCACACAAACCAATTCATATGGCTTTATGGAACCATGTACACTCATTTTTTTTCATAAAAGGGAAGGGTGTCTTACTATTGGTGACACCGAAAAAAACGTGCTACTGCCCCTTTAATGTGAACACCTTATATAATTTCCAATTGCAAAAACGATTCCCATGCATGGCTTTCCCGAACTATATCTACACTCATTTTTAACTTGATTAAAGGAAGAGAGGAGGGTTTTTGGTGACATTAATTTTCAAATACATTTCATCGACTTATTTAACGCCTAGACAAAATGTTCTACGTTCTTATGTCTAAAACCAACCCCTAAGCAATAATAATTGTATCAATATATGTGATTACCTATATCATTAATAGTAATTCTGCTTAAACCTTTTCTTAATCTTTTTACTTCGCATACATATTATTGTTTTCGGTTTGCATCTACCAATATCAGATATTATACAATTTCGCATTGTTATACCAATTATTCTAGCGTGATTAGACATTAATATGATTACGAATAATACAATGTATATTTAAAATTACTTTACAAAAAGGTAAACACTTGTATCTTTGAGTTATTGGTTTAGTTTGCATTATCCCAATTTGAGAAAATAGATAACCTATTTTTCTACAGATATATAAAAAAAATGAACCGGTTGAATATGTCTGCATCTGCTCCATCTGTGTATTTGTATCCGCTTAACTACTTATATAGCCTTGTTGAGCCAAATAACTTTGTTGAAGGGTAAGTACTCATCATTAAATAGCACAGCCAATGAAATGTCGTAATAATGAACATCGATGATTGCTCGTCGGTACTGTTTCTATTTCTAAACGTTCTTTCATTGACTGATTATAAACAGTAAAAACGATAGTTATTGGGGTCGGGGAATCAGGGTATTATAGTAGGCTAACAGATGCACACTGCTATTCCTTATTGCCATTTTGTCCACTCTGCAAGATATAGCATGTATGTATACACACATATCTCTATAACTTCCCCAGATGGATGTACCGTTTTCGCTATGTACCAATTTGTGCTAGTAGATTTCAATGACCGTAAATCACCCCCTATCAACACCACCTACCACAGTAATTACCGACTGTCCCGGCCTGACCCGGGTTAAGCACACTATAAAGATATTTACTGTAACAATTAGGGATTCAGGTAGCCCGTAACTTATTTGCGTGATCAAGTAAAGTACATGCCAAGAATATCTTAATCACAACTGGATACATAAATGGGGAGTTAAGTGCTGGGGACTGAATGAGGGGCATGCTTAAGACACATTCTTTAAAATTAAATCTCGTCGTGATAAAACGTACGAGTTTGCAATTTTTACGTTTTGTTTGGTTAAGTATAGATGCACAGCAATTTTCAGAAACAAATAATTTTCTCAAATCTCTCAACATCATATATGTACCTCAATATGTGCATTGACCTGTCAGTTCAAAGTTTACTTCCAGCAAACTCTAGATAGATAGAACTGTGACGTCATGAGGCAACTGAATTTGGCACGTCACATATATGCATGGATAGAAATCATAACATGCAAACTAGTGTCATACGACAAAACTAGTACACATTTGTACATCACCCTCACAATCACACGAGTTTAATACTTGTTTCGTAAAAAGTATCGTGTGACACAAATTGCTAGTCTTATAGTCTAGATGTTCGTATCGTTGGTTGAAGTCAAAATATACAAATTGCATGTATTGCTAAAGCTTCACCACACATGCAAGAAAAATCAGCTCCGCTGAAAGCGCTTGTAAAATCTCCAAACTAAGTAAATTAGTACAACTAATGGTCTTCTAAGATCAAAATTTACATCATAAATTTTCTCAGAAGTAAAAGACGCCATGTATTCTTGTGTACATGTATGACAGTACAGAGTTTCATGAATGAACACTTTTATGTGAAGTTTATGGATTTGACCCGGAAAGTTCACAGCTTAATGTCAAATTGAAATGAGTTATTTATACATACACGGGACGAAATGCACGTTCTTAAAATGCAACCTGTAAAGTATCCCCGAGGGACTACTGTGAAGTAACGATGCAGTGGAGTATGTATATGGAGTTATATACGTGAACTCTGATTTTATAAAGATATGATTTTGTTAAAAATGTATGCGTATGTATGTTTGGTTTACAAATAATATGTTTACAAACAACATTAACGGTTGTAAAATGAGTAAGGCATGCAGGTACTTTGAATAAAACATTATTGGCAAGACAAAATAAAACATTTTACAATTTGTGTCTATCGTCTATACCTTCATGATATTGTAACGCCAAATGTTGTAATACTTTAAAGCAGTAATAACAGAAATGAACAAATGGGAATATCTCCACGATTTTCGTCTTAAAAGTGAAATTTCCATCTAAGGTGTTTTCTATCAAATCATGTTGAATAAACCAAGACAGTATGACCCTACCTGAACAGGACAAGCACCGTATTCTATGCAACATTGTATCCGATTATCTCATCCATACGTCATCGGATCATCCTCTTTGTAACGTCACTATAAGCCTTGCTGACACGTAAATGTTATATCCAGGACTTGTTAACATGCACTGTCCGTATTATTGTCCAGTAGTTTCCAGGAGTTGGCCATGCTGACACACAGTAATATCCTTGGCGTGACGTTATGCTTCCACCTTACACGGCGCCCACATGTAGCATACATTAATCAGAAATGTGGGTCAGACGTCTTGAGTTTCTGAAATATGTCATCTCAGATATACCTATAAATATATTCTCAAGTTTCTGTGTCGTAAATAGAAACAAGAGATTTAAGTAGTCTTGGTCAACATTAAAGTGATCATTAATATCATCTTTCGACGCCTGCTGATATTGATTCGGTAATTAGAGCTACTGTAAGACACCAGATTTTCAATATCTGATACAGTTGTTTCTTGTACGACATAATCATGTTTTAAGTTAACGTCAAGGAAAAGCACGAATTGGTTGGCTGAAAAATGTAAAATATGTTTTTCTAAATAAACTTCACGGTGAATCCCCATGTCTCCGTCCGACATGCATTGACATAAGTACTGTTTCACGTCAGAGATGTCATTTGTTTGCTTGTTTGACTGAAAATATGTCAAATTGTGTTTTCCATGTTTTATGATGTCTCCATCGCACTGCAAGTCCGTATATAACATTATAATACAAATTGTTGCGTTTGTAATATTCCGGGGTTCATCATTATTTAACTTGTGAATTTAAATATCATGTTGGAATTTTAGTGCTCCTTAAGACAACAACGATACATGAACAGGGAAATGTGTGTTTACACTGATAAATTAGAGGACGAATCAAGGGATATCACGGTAGCATCACGACCGTCTGAAACATTGTGTACAGCACTGTGGACTGCAGAGGTTGATAAGGGTTATACCTGTGTGTAACTGTACCTCACAACACTATCATCATTTCCAAGAGAATCCAAGATTTTGAGTAAACAAGGACGAGTCCTTGAGTCCAAGAACGATAAATGATGTCATTTTCTGTCATCAACTCCGAAAGGTTTGAATCAGAGTGCTAGAATGAGCATTAAGATCGACGGACGATTAACGACAACGAATTTTCCCTTATATCACCAATATTTCGAGATTTGAATGCGCTAGCCGTTTATGACGAGAAACACCTGTATTTATATTCCCCAGCCTGTTCGTACGTACTTCTCACTTTCGTCTGACCTTTCATTCCACAGGTGACGAATTCCAAGCATTACTTGCCGCCGAGTGTGAATGTAAACACAAATTTACAGAGTTCTTGAATTGTTTTGATGGTTCTGGTAAGCCGAGGTTGTGTATTGGTTATATCTCGTCTATATCGGATTTTGTATATCTATGGAGCAGAACTATCCAATGAAATAAACTATAATCATGACATATTGTTCTTCTTCGTTTACAAAAGGATTCGTATTGCTAGACTTGCGATATGAGAAATCTAGACAGAAGTAAGTTGACATCAAAGAACTTATCTTTGCTTGATCATCTGTCCACTCTGTTCTTGGCTCCTTGTTTCTACACAGTTGTGGTGGATGACAACTACTAAGGCACCATATACTACTGAACGTCTTGGTATTCACGATAAGTAAGGTGACATCCACAAACGTTGTTGCTTGAGTAGTCCAATCTGTTCATGGTAATGTATATACGTACTTATGATGTGATGGCCCAAACACCTCGATTACCAACGTGTATTACAGTACACAGTGACCTGTCCATAAACAATCCGCAAAATCACAGAATAATACTCCATGTTGTCAATCAAATGAATGTTTAATGCATTTTATCCAGCATGATCTTCGTGTCCAGGATCCGCGCGTCCAGTTGTCATCATGGTATATCATGTCACGATGATAACACTCCATCCTACCAAACTGACCAGGATCGACAATCACACGTACAGGTGTGAACAACTCTGAAACTGACCGGGTCACGGATATACCTTTAACACCTATGGCGTGATTTAAGGTGCAAATTAATTAAGGTATCACACCTGTACTCTCGGGTAATCTGAAATATCTCTCATGTCCTTCTTGAAATTCCTTGATTTCAAACGAGATACCGCGTGCCTGATTAATATTGTGGTGTATTTCTCTCCAAGGGCATTCAACCAAGGGTAAAATAATTTATCTACAGAAGAGGTTTAATTAAGTTGACTGTGTGTCTACATTACTAGTGGCTCGCTAACCAGACGCTCGGAGATTTCACTGTAATAAGCGCCTACATTTTGTATGCGTGCCCTCTTCCAACAAAAATACATCCTGAAATGAGTAAAATGAATCCCGATCACCTCTGCTCATGTTTATTTATCAACCTACCAGCCAGATAACGTGATACTTCAAACGACCTTTCTAAACCGTATCACCCGGTACGAGGGACTTACAACATTGTAATTCCCTCCAGGAGGGTTTACACAGACAGTTGTAAACCCTGTATGAAGGAATTATAATGATTGTAAAGCCTGATATAATTGCTAAGATGACGGCCTGAAAGTAAAGATCTGAAGAAACTGTCTTTGACTATTTTGAAAAATTTCTTAAATATAGCACATTATGAAACGCAAATGTTTTGACGAAAATGCGTCTCGAACCCGTACCCAGTAAGACCAGTCTTTCGTAATCCAACGTCTTAGACTGCTGCGCCACGAAGGCACATGGAAGACAACGGTAAAAAAGAGCCGTACTGGGATTGAGACAGTGAACAAGGATTTTACGAACGACTCTATATAGAATCCGGGGTTTTCGATAACGGGATAAGAAAGCGTCTATTATACTTTAAAGGGGCAGTAGCACGTTTTTTGCAAAATTTATTTTTTCAAATTTCCCATTTATAATGATAGTTTATGTCATTTAAACTAACTTTAGAGGGTAAAACATCTTATTACACAAACCAATTATCTGTAGTGGTAAAAACTATGTTGCGTATAAAGCAAAAATTGCATGGCGGCCATTTTTTTGTGAACACAATTTATTATTTTGTATTATAAAAACGATTCCCATGGCTTTACCGAAACATGTACACTCATTTTAAATTTTATTTTCCGAATAGAGAAGGATGTTTTACTATTGGTGAAATTATTTTTTAAATACATTTCATCAACTTATTTGAGCGAAAAACGTGCTACTGCCCCTTTAAAACGGTTGATAATATAGATAAGCCATTCTACCTCGGATATGGTAAGGTTGTAGACCCTGATAGTCAGGAAAAACACTCGGATGCTTCGCATCCTCGGGTTTTTCCTTCCTATCAGGGTCCACAACCTTACCATATCCTCGGTATTATGGCTTATCCTTATAATAATGTGTTTGACAAATGCTACTTGGTATATGCAGGGACCTTATATAGAGGGACTAGCAACTAAGCAATTAGCTCGCGGAGCTCACCTCGTCATGGTCCAACGCACATCTTGACTTGGCGCCTGCATTGCGCTAATAACTGGCGTAGCACACTAGTATATCCAGTTAATCACTTTATAAACAATTGTGACTGTTGACAGTTCAAGACAAGCGGAATCCAAAACTTTTACTTTTACCTAAGACAATAAATTCTTAAATATTAAGTTAGCGAAAGATGAATAGTTTTCGGATGTAACTGCGTCAAGCTGGTATTTTAGGGGAAAGAAGCCAGCATGTAATACGCTCGTACTTTGCAGTTAAAATAGCGAGTCAGTCCGCCATCTTGTCTGTAAGGAGCGTCCATGATATGGGTAATGGTTCGAGGGAAGTCCAAAACTTTTACTTTTACCTAAGACATGAATTCTTAAATATTAAGTTAGCGAAAGATGAATAGTTTTCGGATGTAACTGCGTCAAGCTGGTATTTTAGGGGAAAGAAGCCAGCATGTAATACGCTCGTACTTTGCAGTTAAAATAGCGAGTCAGTCCGCAATATTGTCTGTAAGGAGCGTCAATGATATGGGTAATGGTTCGAGGGAAGTCCAAAACTTTTACTTTTACCTAAGACATGAATTCTTAAATATTCACTTAGCGAAAGATGAATAGTTTTCGGATGTAACTGCGTCAAGCTGGTATTTTAGGGGAAAGAAGCCAGCATGTAATACGCTCGTACTTTGCAGTTAAAATAGCGAGTCAGTCCGCCATCTTGTCTGTAAGGAGCGTCAATGATATGGGTAATGGTTCGAGGGAAGTCCAAAACTTTTACTTTTACCTAAGACAATAAATTCTTAAATATTCACTTAGCGAAAGATGAGTAGTTTTCGGATGTAACTGCGTCAAGCTGGTATTTTAGGGGAAAGAAGCCAGCATGTAATACGCTCGTACTTTGCAGTTAAAATAGCGAGTCAGTCCGCCATCTTGTCTGTAAGGAGCGTCAATGATATGGGTAATGGTTCGAGGGAAGTCCAAAACTTTTACTTTTACCTAAGACAATAAATTCTTAAATATTCACTTAGCGAAAGATGAATAGTTTTCGGATGTAACTGCGTCAAGCTGGTATTTAAGGGGAAAGAAGCCAGCATGTAATACGCTCGTACTTTGCAGTTAAAATAGCGAGTCAGTCCACAATCTTGTCTGTAAGGAGCGTCAATGATATGGGTAATGGTTCGAGGGAAGTCCAAAACTTTTACTTTTACCTAAGACAATAAATTCTTAAATATTCACTTAGCGAAAGATGAATAGTTTTCGGATGTAACTGCGTCAAGCTGGTATTTTAGGGGAAAGTAGTCAGCATGTAATACGCTCGTACTTTGTAGTTAAAATAGCGAGTCAGTTCGCCATCTTGTCTGCACACAACATGGAGGATATGTTTCTTTTCCCCTTGTACTGTCTTTCCTACATTCATGTAGAATGTACCGGTTCGAAGGGGAAAATAAATTTGAAACGAACTCCTTGATGAATGGCCTTTCTGTCATATTAAAAATCTAAATAATAACTTTTTTTTAATATAAGTTCATGTTTTATTTTAGTTTTTTCTTAAGATCAATAAAACGGTAACCAACTTAAAAAATAATAGAATAATACATGTGTATATCATCAAGTATTCCAAAGCACTAGGTAACCTAACATTGTATATATATTCTATGTCATATCACATTTACAAAATAAATGTGCATTTTCGTAATTTTGTAACAATCATATATAGCACACCTTTGAGTATAATAATTTCTTTATTACCAATTCTATTTCATTTGATTCACGTTATCGTTCATCTCCTTGGAGATAGACACTTCCGATGTTGTTACAGTTTCAAAGGGAGGTTACTTTTATGTTTCTTGACTTTACGAAGATTGCCGATTGACGCACGGGCCAGTCGTCAAGACTCGGAAACACCAACTGGTTACAACAATACAGTGCGATAACAAAACAAGCGCTTAGCAAGCACCAAGTCGCTTGTGCGTTGAAGCGCGACGAGGAGAGGTCTAATTGGATCGCTCAGTAGAAATGATCATGTAACGAGCAGAAGTTGCTAGTCCCTCTATATAAGGTCCCTGGTATATGTTATGGGTAGTGATTGTTTAGCTCTTGTACAACTCTATGACATCAAATATATGGATAATGCAGTCTCGCCTTCATTGAGCAAGGCTAGGCCAAACAAATAAAGCCGGAAATGAAAGTGTGAATTTAACAAAGTTTTAGAAATATTTCATAAACTGAATTTTAAAATTTTATAGTTAATTTTATAACGACCCCTACTTGAGCAAACCTTTTATATTTCAGACACATTTATGTCACCCCAAATCCTTCCCATTGTTTTGAATAATGACAGAAATAATAAAATGTTAAGGACATAAAACGACACGATGTTTACAGGGGTTCCATTTCAATTATATTGAATTTCGTCGTGATAAATATCCAAGATTTTCTCAAGTCTAATTTATATCGAACACAATCAATAGGATATATACTGGCGAACTATCTCCGCAGTTACATATAATCCCACCTATTGTCCCAAATTAGTATTCACATGTCGGACTTCAATTTATCTTAAACCAGTTGTTTGCAGGTCTAGAATTAAGATTTGATCTCAATCAAACGATTCTGCCTAACATTTTTTTACCGTCAATGATGTGCAAAAACAAATATTTACAGTCAATGATGTGCAACAACAATTATTTAATGTCAATGATGTGCAAAAACAATTATTTACTGTCAATGATGTGCAAAAAACAATTATTTACTGTCAAGGATGTGCAACAACAATTATTTACTGTCAATGATGTGCAACAACAATTATTTACTGTCAATGATGTGCAAAAACAATTATTTACTGTCAATGAGGTGCAACAACAATTATGTACCGTCAATGATGTAGTTTTACTAAAGTAAACTATCTATTTTCGAGAATGTTGCTACTAAAATTGCATTAAAATTTAATCTCATTACGTTCGCCTTTATTCCCAGGGGAAAAAAATCTAATGAACATTTGTTTCATAATTATTTACACATGTGACTAATTACCACGTCTTTACAGTCTGAATATGTTGTCAAAATATTAAACACATCATCAGCTTCAATTAATTAATTATTCGCAATTATCTTAATATGAATTAAATGAAGATTTCGATAAAAGAAAAATACTTATTTAAACACATCCTATCTTAACGCAGCGAAGCGTATAACTGCTTATCGCTATAGATATTATCATTCAGAAATATGAGCGTGGTTTCAAATTGTCCGTGACAAGTATTCAAGATAACAGATTGTCGGTTAGATATTTTGGCAACTATGTTGGCAATGTGGACCCTAAATTCATATTAGAAAGGCATAAAAGAAGAATTTTGATATGATAATTTATTATAAACAACCAGTAATATGGGTTATATGAATACTTTCAAAAGAACATCACAATTTATTATGACGTCATCTTCGGACAATTTTATAAAACTTGATATCATTAACAAGCTTAAACCTTTTTTTTTTATTTGGTGAAGTGATGCGAGCCGGGATTTAACGCCGCCTTCTAGAATAGTTCACACAACTGCTAGTATTATAGCAGGGAGGGATCCAGCAACATTGTAGATTGCGAGCATCGGCTGGAACTAGCGACCCATGGGTGATAGTGCGCAGACATTCGTCATTTGGAAGTATATAACTAAATTTTATTTACAAACGATTACAAAAATACAGTTAATTAATTAATTAATTAATTAATTAGAGAAACGTGAGCATTGCATTCTAGCTATTTATGAAACAGGGATACGACTAGATTGTGAAAGAAGTCCAAATATCCAAACTTCAAATCGTGGATAAGTTTCTCCTGAAGAACGCAAACATTTGATGACGTCATTCTTTGGTTAGCTTAAATTTGTACCATCACTTAATATCACAGTACATGAAAACTACTGATGTTTGTAACGCTTTTTGCTTCAGACATCTCGAATGCACTAACTGAACGTGCACTTTCCCTCTGTGGTTATCTTTGTAAGAATTGCACCTGCATTTTTCACCCTGCGCGAAATGAACATGCATTTGTCAACTTGTAGTTACCTCACGCGATACGACGTGTTCATTTCAATTTAGCCTTTAGGGTATGGTGTCTTCAAATACCATCGGTTGACAGTAAAATGATATTTCCCAATGATTTATAAACGTGTAGGGTATTCGGCCTCGGTTTCAGTAGAAAAGTTTCGGAGTATGCAATATTTTCACTACTCATTCTTCATATGAATGTATAAATCCACAGATATACTGATCTAATAAGTATTGACATAACTGGAACTATTGTAAAGCACGAGACAATGTCCTTTAAAATGTTATATATTATGTTTAGCGAAGGAGTAAACAGATCGTTCAAAGGTTAATAGACATCGTTTTATGGCTTCTGTGGACGATATGGTTTCAGTCTGATTCTACAAGACCCGGAAGTGAATGACTGACATCCTCTAATAGAAGCGTCAGTTAATTAATGACTAATACTGCACAGGGTGGGGTCACAAAGGTAAAACTCATTCCTATCACTCCCACTTCACCTCAGCGTTCTGTGTGTAATTAGACAGGTGTGTTTCAGGTGTACTCAACAAGTAGGGTCATCATGTACAGCGTCAGTTTACCTGGCTGTAGATTTCATCTTATATTTTAAACGAAGGCATTAAAGAGTCAAGTCTTTCAGTATTTTAACCTCATTTTGTCGAAATGCATAAATAAAATTATTTACTAGAAAAAGTACAGCATTTACTTATCGGATAACATTTTCATATCCATGTATAATGTAATTGTGTTTCAAAGACAGCTACTCTCGATTGACGAGTGCCACTGAATGTGATGTCATTAGACGGATTTCCCTTTCTTTCGACGTTGAACAAAGATTATCGCTATCGCAGCTACGAGGCTGACAACCTTAGAAAAGTTGTAAGTGAACAGAAAATATATCTAAATGAATGTGTATTTGTGTCATCAAAATGCGCAACATGTTTAAGATTAATCGAATAATCAGTTATCAGAATTTTTTAATATTTTATTCTGAGGGAAAATGTGTGATTTTTTATTCAACTTGAGTTGACCTACACTCGATTAAATGGAAAAGTGGTTTGGTATTTCAATCTTGTTTATATAAAAGTAAACAAAACTAAATCGTTAAGATATAGTCATTGCAGAACATATACTTTTAAAATGTTTCTTCTGAACTACACAAAGCTTATCACACCAATCAATATTTCAATAAATCAACATGTCATGCATTTAACTGGGTGTCGGAGAATGGCTTTAAAGATAATTTATGTTTTAAACGAAGATGTCATAGATATCTGTTTGAAACCTGTATATATTCTCTTTTATAAGTTCACCGTAACCTAGCATCTTCATAACTCATCCATCCACTCGCAATCTCTTCCTGGGCACTTCGTTAACTAGCTCAATCGCTTAATGAATCATCAATTATCTTCAATAGAAAGTCTGAACCGAGTACTGATCATGCAGAGCTACACTACTTAATAACATCCACTTTTCATTTACGTGGAAACCACAGAAAACAACTCGGGTAAATAATGAAATAAACTAGATAGGTAAAGTTAATTAGCTCCTGTAATCCAATACACCTGGACTTAGTTTTGTTTTCCCTTTGACCGGAGAGTTGTTTACTTGACTGTTTCGGTAAGTACAACGTATACTATCATGTTTTCAGGCTGTAGTAGGACCAGCATATGGTTTGTATCTGAATTGTTTTCTAGCAACCTTTTCCTAAAAATATGTTTGTAAATCCTGTCGATGTTTTTCACATTATAAATGTATTGAAAATACATGTACATGTATACATGGCAACATATATTCTTTTGATATATGATCCAGTTGCATCCGATAATAACATTTGATTTGCCACGAAAGATTATTTGTGTGTTTTTCTTAATTGTGTACGAGAATAAACATAAATCATAAGTAATTGTGTTTTACCATTTCAATTGGGATTGAACGATGTACACATATTGTATATACATTTGCCACCATTATTCAGATGCAGTGGAGGATCGTGAGAGAGAGAGAGAGAGAGAGAGAGAGAGAGAGAGAGAGAGAGAGAGAGAGAGAGAGAGAGAGAGAGAGAGAGAGAGAGAGAGAGAGAGTGGGGGGGGGGGGGGGTACCCCTGGGAATAATTGTTCCCCTAAACTCCTTACTGTCAGCCCTTCTAAGTAAGAAGTCACTGAGGGAAATGTCCGTTCAGTACCTAAGCTAGTCCTGTCCCTCGGCTGTGTAAAATATAAGAGCCTCTAATACAGTCTAGGTCCTAATTCAGCAAGTCTATATACACGGAACATATGAATGATCTATATGGAATTGAAACCTTAAAAGAAATAACATCACATGAATGAAGGTAGGGTAATAATTAAATTTCAAAGACTAAATGCTGAAAACTCTAAGTAGGTTAGTCAAGAAACGTCGACTTCTGGTATTTGCCGCATAGTAAAATAATTAAATAAATATTTAAGAATGTCAGGTAAAAACCTTATTTGACCGTCTAATCACGTCTAATCGCCCCTTTGGGACATCACATATCAATCGACCATTTCAAACCAACGTGAAATCCAGACAGTTTTAACGTCGTTTTGATCATTCTGGCGGAGCCGTCAGACATCGTTTACTGGTCAAGACAGAACGCAAATAATGACGGACACATGGACAAACATGTCTGACCACGGCTAATAGCGCTTGTTTTCCGTTTTTCGGCGTATTTGACAGCTACCTGCTAGGTATATATAACCCCAAGACGCTGGCATGGGAAAATCATGCATGTTAACAGGAAGAAAAATGGAAGATTTGCTCTGCGTGAAGTCGCTTCCGTATTTGCAGATGTGGCCTATTCCTGTGTCCTATTCTGCAGGAGAACAACCACTTTCACATCCTCGTGCATTTACATTAGGGTGTCTGTAGGCCGTGGGAATGTTTCTTTCTCATGCTAGACCAGTAAGTGTTTATGAAAAATGCTAAATGTTAATGTTACTGCAGAAATGCATTATACACGTTTAACCTTTAAAACTTAAAAATAAGTGAAAACAGACCAACACAAGCCTTTGAATACATAGGACATTTGGAAGATTTAGAGTGATTATATTCCAATGAGACTGGAAGCATTTGCATCGATATTTTTTTTACGCTGAGGATATACAAAAGGGAAGGCTTTTTCGCTCTTTGTTTATAAGTTCAGTTCTTCAAAGAAAGTTATGCAACTGAAGAAATGACAGATGTCAATGCGAATATTTGGATATAACCGAAGTTAATGTGGAACGGGATGGCAATCATTAAATTGAAGTGATTCTCTTACTTTGGGTACTACAATACTAACGTTTGTGCATTTTCTGTTACCGTACAACCTCTAATACAATTCGCGCTTCCAAAAGAACCCGGGTTTTACATAAAAAATGAATACTCCGTGTTTCAATATAAAATAGTTAGTGCTCCCTGCGCACTCTATCATACAATGACCAGTTACAATGTATACACTTTTTTGGAGAGGAAATGTTGGTGTGACCGTGTGAAATTCAGCATAACAGGTCCGCGATAACAAACATCCGTCTCGTTCAGTTAATTCTTCATTCAGTTAATTCATGTCACTGAGAATGTTTAAACTTAACATACAACGTCTTTACTGTGAACAAGCATCAATAGAGAATACTCCATTAGGTGAAAAATATACATTATAAAAGATTGTCTTCGGGAAATATTCCAAAAGAACGATTATATCTTTATTCTAGATGGGGTTTTTAATGTTAATGAACATGTCACGTGTCCTACTATAAATACTTATGAATTAAGACCACCGTTCTTATTATTATCCAAACTAGTTCACCTTCCAAGTCCTTGAAGATCTGATAATGAGAACATGTAAGTAGTGTTGTATATTAATTCTGTATTTATTAATTTGTTCACATGATGATACCATTCAGATTCTTTAAATACATTATAAACCACTGAACTAATGAAAAATAGAGCCACTGGCTCTGAAGCTCATCAGTTATTAATTATCCCTAAGGAAAAGGTTAAGATATCACATAATAAGTCATTGCCCAGTCATCAAATGTATTATCAAAATTGGTTACACATTAATCCATATTCATTATAGATAATGTAGACCTTTGCAGTTTATTGTTTTACTTCCTATTTTTATCCTGGAATTATCAACATTTATTACATAATGAAAAAGAGCCCCTATTCGTTTCTAAAAATCCTGTTTCTCATAGGCTCATAGTTTCATACGATCCTTTTCAATATTTAATTAATAAATTCTATTGAGCATCTGAGTGTATAACACAGCAGAGACGAAACCTGAAACCTCCGTGTATTAGCTAGCTGCTGTTCGCATCTCTGCCAGGGAGTGGTCACTCCCCAGGTCAACACATGCAGACCCTGGACTCACAGCCAGTAAATTATATATTTTAAATTTTGTTTTCCCCATCTTTATTTATTTTTCTTTATTGGAAAAGAAGATGTGGTATCACAAACTCATGTAGCTAGTTTTAATAGTCTTATCTTACTTCATCACCAGTCATATTTAGTTCACATATCTAATGTAAAATAAAACATTTGTTAACCCTTTTTAAAAAAATTCCTATGCATCCTGTCACAATATTCAGTTCACAGGCTATTCAATAGCTCTTATTTAACATTGATTACATCAAACATGTCCATAATGTAGTATTACTCTTAAGCTGACATATGAAGTGCACATAAAATCTCATTATCTTCACAGTTCATTAAAACAGCTGTTTTAAGTGATTACCCCTGTGATCCATATTTGGGGTCACAAGATCACCAAATCTACAATTTAGAATCCCCATTGGCCAAAGAATCTGTACATAACATTTCAGCTTTCTAGAGCTTTTGGGACTGGAGAAAAAGATGAAAAATGATTTTTAGGTTGTGACCCCTGTTGCCCTTATTTGGGGTCATAGGGTTACTAAAACTACAATTTAGAATTCCCATCAGTCAAGGAGTCTGTACATAAAATTTCAGCTCTCTGGAGTCATTGGTTCTGGAGAAGAAGATGAAAATAGCTTTTAAGGTTATGACCCCTGGGGCCCTTATTTGGGGTCACAGGGTCACCAAATCTACAATTTAGAATCCCCATTGGCCAGGGAGTCTGTACATAAAATTTCAGCTCTCTAGAGTCATTGGTTCTGGAGAAGAAGTCGAAAAAGTGAAAAGTTTACGGACGGACGGACGGACGGACATCCCATGCCATAAGCCCATCGGGCCTTTAAGGCTAAAAACAAACTCATTTGCCAATCATGTGATAATAAATACATAACGAGGTCTTGTTTCAGCAGATGCAAACATGACCTCGAAACAATGCACATCTTCGTTGAATAGGAATTCTCTCTTCATGTCTGTACGTGCTAGTGGCTGTGAAGAGTTTCAGGCAGTTAGTAACTAGGGCACTGTCCAGACAATAAACATAATCAGACACTTACGTAACTATAACCAGACAATAAGTCGATCACTGTCAAGACAATAAGAATAATCAGACACTTACGTAACTATAACCAGACAATAATAATAAGTAGAATATTTTATTTACGTGTCACATGCGGTACATAAATAATAATATTGACATATAAAACATGATAAAACAGCACCCAGCCCTCAAGCTTTAAAACGATACAATATTTTCATCAAAATATATTAAATTCACACGAGCATTAGTCACTAACCAGACAATAAGGAGAATCAGGCAGTTGCATTTCTTCCTAGACAATATGTAAATTGGCCAGACAAAATAACGAATAAATATTTCCAAAAACATAACTAATTTCCTTTTTTATATATGTGCATTCATTATCAAAGAAGACAAAGTCAGTTTGGATAATTTTCCAATCACTTTTACAATCTTCCCTTCAATTATTGCATGATCGGAAATAGGACAATTGACCCGGCCCATGAAGAACTGGCGATAACGTTTTTACCATTAAAGTTACAGGTCTGCTATGTTAACACATAACACTAAACTGATGGAGTGTTACAACACAATAAAGTAAATTCCTCTGAACAAGTAACTTTTTATGATATTCAAATTCAAAGAGGTGTAACATTTCTTCTGGCGTTCAGTTTATCTTATGCAACCAGAAGCAAATTAAAACCTAAGGCAGTTTATTTAACAAGACGAATATCAAAAGTGAAAATCATAACACATGTTCAACCAGACGTAAATTAACATCTAGGGTAAAACACATTTTATGAAACCAGACGCAAATCGAAACTGAAGCAAAGTGGAGCTGAACGCAAAAACAAATCTTCGTAAAAAAAGGAATGCCTCTGTTCATTATACATGCATTATGAGTGGCTCGTTTCTCCAGTGTATAATTGGCAGTGAACCGTCTCCGATGCCTGTCACTGATAGCTGCAGATACTGACAGTGACGGACGATTCTGTAACACAAGCATGTGGGGAGCATACTTGCAGGATCTCTGGAATTGGTAAATTAGACTATCCTTACACTTTTTTGTGCACTGAGGAAATATGAGGATGTGTGAGAGAAAATGGAGTTCTTTCCTTGTTGAAGATAACTTATGATATTATAATTGACGTTGCTCGTTCTGTGAACTGCTGTAACAAACAGCGTGAGGCGGTAACCGTTATTTTCCGGCTCTGTCTCTCAACATCTTTTGTGCACTTAAGAGTATGAGCGGGAGAAGTGGATTGAGACAAACTTTACCCATATTGTTACCTCTCTTATGTTTATGGTATAAGTCTTTGAAGGGCATATAGAAGTGGAATAGATACAGTAACTAATATTTTCTGGATAACAATTTCTTTATTGTGAACATACACGACGTTTCGAAGAATATTCTTACACCATAATCAGGTGAAAATGATAGGTAATGAAGGAGTAAGCATATACCCTGAAACTTCACATATGTTCGCAATAAAGAAGTTGTTATCCGTTGTCCGTGGTAACAAAATCTACAATACTGGACTCTTTTGGACATGATATGATGCAAATAATGTTACCAGTAGCGCTACTACTACTGTCGAGGTTGTAGAACCACCCAGTATGCTTACTTGCATGATCTAGGCTAGAATATTGGTAAACTGAACTAGCCTTGCACCGTTTTGGGCAAAGAAAATGTGTATCTGAATGAACATGACTTCGATTAGTTTATAGTCTTGACTCGATGTAAGAAGTGGTTCCCATGCCTTTGAATTTCGGTTCAGGGTAAACTTTAAAATGTCATATAATTTCAAAATGTACAGCCAGATACTTCCAGTCATACAACTCACCATCACCATCATCATCACCATCACCACCATCATCATCATTATCACCATCACCATCACCACCATCATCATTATCATCATCTCCGACTAACAACAAGATCACACTGCGTTAACGAGAATTATACGTGATGTAACATCAACCATAGAGAAAAATGAAGAAGACGCCACCTTGCACTTTATAATATATGCAACGAAATAAAAACATGAGGCGTCTGGTTCTTAGCGCAAATAGCGTTACTATCGGTAATACATGAATTAGCGTTTGACGTTCATTAATATGATGCGACGGTATTCACGTGTTTGAATGCACAAACGCGTATACAAGCAGACGTCTCTTTGAATAGGATACCTGTACGTATTACACGCATTAGTGCTTAAAGTTGCGTCTGTGTTGAACATGGTATGTAGGTCTTTTGAGGCTGGGTAGCAGAACGTAATTCAGCTCATTCACATGTACAAGATATGACGTATATATTTTCTGAAACCACAATTACCGCCGATAACATCTGGGTATTCATGTTCCGCTTGCAGTAAAGGATCATCGTTATTTTTATATACATATAGTTACGGAATAGTTATAAAAAAAGGACCCCAATGAATAGTGTATTGCACTTATGAAATACTTACAAAGATATGTATGCAATAGAGAGTTACAACAAGAGTGTCAAGGCTTATTACATATGTAAAACTAAAAGGCACGTGCGTTGGGAACATTTTGACAGAGAATGTCTGCACGTGATTTTAATATCTTCATGAGAAATCTACAACGTGTGTCATCTTAACACGTGTTCAGTGTATCAAATCAAGACCATATTTTTCCGGTCATGTTGTTGCTTCCTTTGAATATAAAATCTATTTTGACGAAAATGAATTCTGATTCTTCCTCGTTAAGCAGCCATTATAAAGGAACATGCGGGAACCTGGAAATAGCAATTTGTTTAACGAGAGTTAAGGCTTGGGCCAATTAGGCGCACCTATAGAGGTTCTTGAGGCTATCTTCACTTTGAACATACGGTGTTATAAAATATTATCAACTATAACAATCGTGTATATCGCAATATTTCAGAGATGTACATGTTCTTTGAGAACTTTGATTTTTAACATGAAAATCTCGTTTAAAAAACTACCTCTTGAAAATATATGTACATATTTTAGAACAGAGTTGGTTACGAACGTATGTCTTGGGATCGAGAGAAAGTATATCAAATACTAATAATGTTGCAAATCTAGGAAACATATTTTGTGTTTGTAATGTTTTGTTTTCGTTTGACTTGGCGAGTTTAATTTGCAAATGTCTTTCCATCAAACTTATCATTGAATTTATATTATATTATATTATATTAGAATATTGTCTCCCTTACAACAATAACATCATTTAATCCTTTATGGAAAAGACATTTCTTCAAAATATCGAGCACGTACTGAAGCTCAGCTGAAATAATATTGTGGATGAAACATAACACTGAAAATATAAGAAGTTAGAGTGTTTAGTGTCATTCAAGAGAAACACGTAAATTTAGCCACAGTCTGTCTTGTATCAACTTACACCGCAGGTAATATATAACTCGAGCCACTTTCTGTCATTTGCTAATTTAAGCCTTGCTACATTTATTTAACTTTTGCTAAATTTTGCGAAGCAGTGTGTTGATCTTCATAGTGTTCACTTCTACGCTAGTGCGAAGAGTTGACGAAATGCATGCAACATGGCGAAAATTAAAATTTCTTTGATGGAAAGTGGTACTACGTATAATAAGTGAATAAGCAATTTAACCTTTAATTTTCAGCCATTATGTGAACGCCCCTCGTATGTATGCGGGAAGACGGCCTTGTATTAGTTCACTTAACTTATCTTTCATCTACATTTAGTTGACAAGATAGAAATAACAATTCTCTTGGCCTTTTTCTAATGAATAAGTGTATTTCATATGTCAAATAATAAATTACTTTTACTTATGAATAACAAAAAACCTTCAGATATTCAGTGACTAAAAAGACGAAATTCTCGTTTAATGTTAAAAATGTTTTTGGTGCAAATTTAAGATATACTCCTCTCTAGAGTAATTTGCTGTGTAGTTAGTCTACCACTTATACTCTAAAAAAATTGGAAAGGATCCTTTTTTTAATAGAAAATTCCATTTCTTACAGTCTCCTTTTCAATATTTAAAGACATGGTGTTTTCAGAATAAATACTTTTTTCATAGTCTGCTTATAAGACTGCTGTGTAGTGTTGACTCATGTATAGTATAACGCCGAGTCATTTGATAATTGATAAAAGCCTGCGTGAACTTTCTGCTGGCAGGTGCTTTTAACGACATCTCTAACGTAACGTCATTATGCAACGCAGACGTTTATTTTGACGGCGCTCGCAGCATTTAATTTTAAAATACTTAATGTCGGGTCGGGTATACGTACAACTGAATGCCTAATTGGAACGTCACTTGCCATTTAAAAACATATCTTACACATTAGGAACATGCGTATCTGGTTTATGTTAATTTCCTATTTATCCATCAATAGACGTTTTCATTGAGTAAGCTTTCAAAATTAAAAATTGCAAAATATCAATGAGCCTGAGGTCTAGTTGTTCTTCAGTCTAAACTTTAAATGTAACGAGGAGGTATCAATATGTTTCAAAAAGGCATGAGAAACACAAAACCCCGGAAATTGTTGATTAAATATCCAGAAATGACCCAAATAAGTCTCGAACAAAACATCTTAGAGCGTTCCCTGGTGGCTATACATTTTTTAAATACTGCATTTGGTGTAAACTTGTTCAGCTAGCGTGATGTCTTGGATATTTCAACCCTCGCTTTGTATCATATTCCAAAACAAAGTTATAAATATATGTCATGCGGGCAAATAAACCGTTACTGCCAGTGTTCACTTTGACATAGTTGACATACTATCCTTAATACCTCATTGCTGAATGTTCGTTATCAAATTCAGTAAATACTGTACGGTTACATTGTAAGAACATGGTGATGGTGATGGTGATGGTGACGATGGTGATGGTGATGATGATGGTGATGATAATGATGATGATGATGATGATGATGATGATGATGATGATGTTGATGATGGTGGTGGTGATGGTGATGGTGATGGTGATGGTGATGGTGATGATGATGGTGATGGTGATGATGATGATGATGATGATGACGATGATGATGATGATGGTGGTGGTGGTGGTGGTGGTGGTGCAGGTAATGATGGGGGTGAGAATGAGGGGTACAAATGTATTTGATGTCTGACATACTGGTGAAAAGAGAATAAAGAAAGTCAATAAGTAAACTGATACATATATGACATGAAAGACAACTACTTACGTAGAAAAGCGTCCCCTTCTAATATGTACGGAGCTCCATCCCGTGTCCTTGACCTTTGCCGTTGTAAGCCTACGTGAGGCTCCTTGACAGTAGTGCGCAGACTTTGACTCCGGTTCAACTTCCGGGTCATGCTCCCGAGAATCTGTTCAAGTTGGGCGTCGACTGAAAGAAATATACATGTAATGTCGTTATAGACTGTTTAAAATCTGCATTTAAACTCGGTTTATTTTCAGAAAATACTCATTGCGAATTTATATCTCTGCTGTACGTTTGAATAATTATATCTATTTTAACAAACTTCTTTTAAAAATGAGGAATAACAAATATTTCAAGATGATTTCATCTGTAGTCATATTCTATAGCGTTTTGATAAGATATTTATTTCCAATTTCTTATGCAATGCTATACTTTCACTTAGATTGGTATAATTTTCTTGGAACGTGACGCAAAATTTTTTATTTCGGAAATAACCCTCTTAAACATATGTGAACTCAAAGGAGATATCTTTAACCACAAGAAAAATGAAACAGGGAAAACAACAATTAAAACCTTGCTATTTTCCATATTTGACATCCTTATGACACAACTTCAAAACTAAATCCTTTTTCGTTTGATATATATTGACACACATTGGTAAAATACTTTCAACCTCGAATATAACACACAATCTCACTTCACCTACACTTTCTCTTTGAAAAAACATCAAATTAACACACTTTTGAAATTGAAACATCATAACAGTATTTCGTGTAATGCTATGAAACTCAAACGCAAAATAAGAATTTCAACATATGTTACCTTCATCTTCTTCATATATGACTTCCAAATGATAAGATTTCATATTTTCACACATAATCCCAAGATGATATTTCACTAAGACATCCACTGTGTAATCAAGTACCCGAACCACAAAAGACAAGAGATTTGATGATAGTATTCCATAGTACGTTAAACTGGGTTAAGTATTAAGCGCATCCGCTGCCTGAACTTTATCTACATACATATATAGACTCATTCAGGCCACCAATTGCTTTGTCCTCGTCACAATTTTACATCCTCGATTGAATGTGTAGAATGTTACAGTTTTTGTATACTTAACTTTCAGAGAGGTTTGGGACATTTTGATTGGTGTTCCCCGAAATCGTCAAAGGTGGACTCAAATTTTTTATCCGAATTGATATGTTTGCCAATTAACGATATGCCGTATATTGAGGTCACATTCGTTTATTTTACCTCAAATCTACGCGCTTTATAAATTTCATAATTATGATAAAGCCAAGTTGATTAAAAATTGATTTGTTCCTATATTTCCGCCTTATAGCTGCTGAACTAAGATTGAGATTGACAAGTCATTGAATGGCCATAACCGATATTAATGTATTAATAAATATTTTACCTCACTTACATTGCTTTACGTTTGTATATAATGAGACTGAAACAATATACTACTGGCCCTCGTAACAATATTGATGAGAAATATCATATATTTCAAACTACGTATACAGCTTTTCCTCATTGACTTAGGAAATTCTTTACACGTTTACAATGTATATATAAAATAAATTGGACAATGAACATGTGTTTCAGCAGGGTTTCCTCATAGGCCGGATATAGTTACATTGTGGAAACTGTCTGAAGTCAAATACTAGTTTTCAACAGCAATATGTGTGCTCGATGGCTGCCAATAATATCAAATTGATTTGCTCGAGGCATGATGGTTATAGTGAATTAATGTTGGTGCTCGTTTCTGCATGCATCACCTCCAATGGTAATTTTGCATCTGATCTTTGAAACGCATGTTGAAGTGAAATACGTAAAACAAGCAATAAATCCTGATAACATCTCCTTAAAAGAAACTATACTCTTTCATTTGCTAAGGTGGAAAGTCAATCTGAATAATTTAGATCAACAGGTATGGACAGTCGATCTAAATTTATTTAGATTGGTGGGAATTAAGTTTTTCAATACGTTCTACATTGTATCAAGTTGTATCGTCTACTAGAAATGTTTTTGCAGTTATTCTCATAAGTACGAATTTAAGTTTGGAAATCTGTATCAGATTTCATTCAGTGACATTTAATGCGCTTGACAAGATAAACGTTCCTTTGAACTAGGAAGAAGTCAAAGAGCATCGGTATCAGCGACGGATCCAAGAATCACCAAAGGGAGTCGACCCCCTGAAGCCTCGTCTGGATCCGCTACTAGGCACTACAATGCTAAATGCATGGTACACTATATTTTTCAAACTGGAAAAAGAAATGTAAGATTCACTGTAGTGAAATACCACTTTCCCATTAACTATGAAGTTATCTGGATATTCGGAAGTATAATGGTATGGCGTCACTATAACCATACCGCGAGTTCGGTTGCCTCATTAATGACGGTGCTAATTACACGTTGTCGCAAGGTTTTTGAAACAATGCTGAAGCATATGATAAACGGAGCACAGTGGTGTAGTGGTTAGCCAACGGCGCGGGTTCGAATCCCGGTGTAGACCAACAATTTGTGACCTGGGTCTTTTAATGTGTTGTGCCCCGGGACAGGGCACTTCTTACACATTGCACTCAGTCAACCCAGCTGTTAAAATTGGTACCTGAACATAAGTACATACGTGGAGTACTAACTATATAGTCGCGCGGAGTGCTTAGTAGCGGCACCGAAGGAACAATTCCTTCAGGGTAATAATTGTACCGCCAGTGAACAGTGGATATTAGGTGTTACATGTTTATGATCATTATTATTATGTTGCCTATTCAATGGTTTATAATTTATCCCCGACCTCGTGATAGTTTCCCTCTAAACCAATGCAGTAATTGCTGTAAATATTCAATATACAAAATATACTCAAAAGCCAATTAATTATAACCAGGTGATAAACGAAAATAACACTGTTGATTATATTAAGTTAATTATCTTGAAATAAACAAATTCTTTACAACATTTACTGCAGATCTTACTCTCAGACCGAAAAAATATACCTGTTTATTTGCTTAGGAAGAGAAACACAGATCTCCGAGCTAAACCCGCGGCAGTAAAGAGCCCGTATTTCCGGTGCCATGTGCAAACAATTAGGTGTGAAGCCATACTATTAGTGATATATAGCGTTTGAAAGTGCACAAGTGCATATGTTGCATTAGCGCTGCACAGATGCACTTTTCAAAGCAAAAATGTATATACTAAACACTTGTGTTCTTGTTCTGTAGCAAATTGGAAAAAGACCACCTGATATGTGTTAATGCCCAGATGTTCTCAGACTTCGGCAGTAAAAGTAAAACAATGTTTCAAGGTCATACACTTTGAAGGGAAGATGTGAACCATAACTCATAAAAAGAATTCGCATACGAATTACGCATTTGAGCAAACATAGAGTCATTGACTCTGTAGATCATCGGGCTTTAGGTAAATAGTGGGGGATGTTGAAGTAAAGAGAAGCATTTCGCTATATCTGATCATACATGGTTCCTTCGCTTATTGGTTTCATGCAAGGGTTGTTCATATTCTCTCATTTGTTTTAAAGGGACACTGTTTTGAGGATAAAAACGAGTCTCATCTTTATCTCACTAAGCTGATTAGGGTGTCTGCTAACGAGTTACGCTTCACTTCACTGTCTACATACAGTAGTTTTTATTACCAATTACGTCAATTGTCTGAAATTCGGTGTCTGTGACTTGTTAGCAGACATGTTAATCAACATAGGTAGATACACATGATCTGATTTTTATTATTGACGCAGTGTCCCTTTAAGACATCCAAAGTAAATTTCAAAGTGAAACGTTTCTCGCTTTTTATTGTAGGTTAATGAAACCACATATCAGCTGATTGTGTTTTTTTATTTAAAATGGCAAGTTTTAAATGCATTCCAAACCATTGGTGTCGTTATGGCGGAGCACGAACATGGGAATGCTTTCTTTAATTTGGCAGATACAATAGGAGTATTAAGAGAGGGTTGCACTATTAGAACAAAGTGAAAGTGAACAAGTATTATTTTAAAGGGACAGTTCTGTCGAAAGGTTGGATTTATTTTGCTTTACGTGAAATGAAAACATGCTATATTGAACCTAATTTTGCATTTTTTAATAACTAAAGAGTTACACTGATAGAGTGTTCACGTAGTAACACATTACATGTCATAAAACTAATAAACACTTTGCTGTTATGCTGTAGCAAAGTTTTCCCCACTCGCAGTGTGTCGCAGTTCTCATTATTTTTATTTTTCAACAAATGTGAGCTTGTGTTTATAAAGTTATGAAATATAAAGTCATCATAATATTACCTTCATTAATATCGTTCAAGTTGATTGTGTTTTAATCATGTATTAATAACATATATGTGTAAACAGAAATATCCTCTCGAATTTCGTTTCAATAAAAACTACCCCGATAGTACCCTCCTTTTAAATGTTATTTCTTCTTCGTTGTACTTCGTAAATACTGAAGTACTTACGTATATTTGTATGTGCCCTACTTGGTATAATTGTGCCCTCTTCTCAATGTAGTTTCTCTGTCCTTTTTTTCAGCCAGTAGGAACACTAGTATCCAGTGGATTAAACTCTCGTTTGTTCTGCTTAGTTTCGAAAGGGGGGTTAATTTTTTTCCTTGGTGTTTTATTACAACATGTTCATAACATTCATTTTTTCCATTCAGGTTACTTGCTTTCCTACAGTTTTAAACTTTAAACCACTTTATCTCAGCATCTTTGACTAACAGTTAAATCAGTGCAGGAAAGCATTTTCCACTTGACCTGACATTTCTTTCGAGACTAACGAAGTATCGCGAGATCTAACGAGACAGACAATCAGTAAGATCCGTGCTGTAACAAATGGTGTAGTATATGTCGGAGTACCAAGGAAGCGACGCTTTCTCAAGTATGGCAGTCTATACGATGTTACTGGTGTGTAATAGGCTTGTTACCTGCGACCGTCTGCCGATTATATACAGAGACTTTCATTCGCCGAGTCAGTTTAAATGAAAGGCAGACATCGTAAGAGTGTTTACATGGGTTAGAAATAGACGCTGCTTGGCTGACGTCATTTGAACTCTTCTTCTCTGACGAATTCGAAGCAACTGAACTCGAACATTTCGAACCGTTTGATGAGGCTGTAGAGTTACACTTTCTTCTCAGTAAAAACTAATATGTCTTATGATTATCAAATAAAAGAATTTTAATATTTCATTTCATTACACTTTCTTCTCAGTAAAAACTTAAATGTCTTATGATAATCAAATACAAGAATTTTAATATTTCATTTCATTACACTTTCTACTTACATTTCTTATGATAGAGAAGTGAAAATGATTGTACTAATATATCCAAATATAGACAAGCTTTGTCAAGAGGTTAACATGTTTCGGCTTGTGGCGAAAATAAGGTGAAGATACGGTCAAACTACTCGTATAATCGAAGACAATCTGGTAGTCAAACTATACTTTCGATAGTTGCTGATGTCTTTTAATACTATTTCCTTCGGTTATATTTCGAAGAAACAGAAGTTATCTCAACCTAAATGCATTATGTCAACTATATTAAATTTGTTACAAGAAACGTCTGACGAAGTCCAAAACCCTGCTACTTGATAATTCAGAATTAAAACTCTTGGTACTATCCCTCCGGTACTCAGAATTGGTAATTATGTACCAGAGATACAAGATACACATCAAAAGCAATCACATTCATCGCAAATCCCATTTTCAAAAGCAACATGCCCTGACACCAAATACATACAGAGAGAGATATTCAATTATCTTCGCATCGTAAGTAATGCAGCTTTGATCATAGAAAGCGAACACGGACAATTAATAATAACGGTGCTTGACCATCAAGGCTGTCCATGCTAAAGATCACACGGGCTCATGTTCCTATACAATCCTCTGGGGTCTTCACGCTTTGTAACAGAGCTCATTTCCAGTGAAGTAATCTAACACTCAAATATATGCATTCGTTAAAAAGCACTATTTTATCAAATATTGAAAATGAGAAATGGGATTTTCGGAGGCTCCTTTTCAATATTTCTAAATGTTAGAGTCTCAGCGGATTTCGAATCCTGCGAGGGGCTTAGCAATCTTGGTGCCAAGTAGAACTTTGACTAAAATCAAATCTATGAAATTTAAAAGTATTGATATAGAGAACTGGTCTACATGCATTAAGGACATTAACATTAGGTGAAATACCATATCTAGTTCAGTACCACCAACCAACCGTTTCTAACAAATAATCTCTGAAAAACAATTTATTTATATATGTATGTAATAGGATACCGAGTTTATTATCTATGCATACTTCTTATGTGACTTATGGCAAATACTACACCTTGTATGTCTATATTACTTTTAGCAGGGATTTCAATTATATAATGTATTTTATTGTAAGTATATTTAAGCTTTAAGTTACTTTCCAAAGCAGCGTTAAAGCAAAAGCTGCTTCAATGTTTAGTGTTTGGTTATGGGGAGAAAGGAGGAGGGGGTAATTAACAAAGCATGTCTAGCACACGTGCGTGACGACATCTAAGCAGGTTCGAACCCAACAGCTGGGTTGTAGGTTAACCAATCATGTGTAATTCGGTTGAGGGGTTGAGGATTTATTTACCGGCAGATGCTGAACGAATAGCCAATAAGAAGACAGGGCTGTAAAGCCGTTAGGTATTATTCTCGAACTATATTCACCATCTGTCTGTTCTGTCCTTTCCATTGCATGTGATTTACAAAGGTCTGGTGCCTATTTTTGTTTCTTGAAGAGATAGTACTTCCGGGAGATCATATAACAGATAATATTGTTTATGTGCATGTGAGTACACATAAATGCAATCTCATTGAAATCAAATCGAACCCAACACTCGTGCCTGGTTCGTACTAGCAAGTAACGAGTGTTATGTTCGATCTGATTTCAATGAGGTTGAAATGGTTATAATAGGCTTTTGAAAGTTGCAAATGAAACACTTTCATTTAAATAATATAATTATAATGTATTATGTAAATTGTATACACGGAACGCAGTGTGATTCATGTTGTATATAATGTGAAATATTGGCTGGAAGGCCTACAATTCCAAAATAAACATTATATTATTTATATAATAATTCAATTTTTTTTATAAATTTATTATAATCATTTAGACACCAGATCATGTATAATGCAATAGCATTGATAGCATACGTTATTTCCCAGTCGTTAACATGGTTCATTGGCTGCTTCTTATGCCTTCTTATATTGTTTGTAAACCCAAATTGACATTCCTTGACTTTAATCCTTTTTTAGAATCTAGTGTACAAAACTCATATAACCACGTCATAATTGTACCTTAAAGTACCAACATCACTAGGGCTGTGTTCAAGAGAGGTTTCAAAGTAATCGCTCAATGAGCGATCACTTTTAAACCTCTCTTGAACGCGATTGCTCAATGAAGCGCTACGTAGCAAGGCGAGCAAACTTCGAGGAATCGCAACGTGTCGTTTAGGAGAGAATGCGCTACATTGAGCGCTACTTTGAGCGCTACATTGAGCGATCAATTGACGATTATAAGCGCTCGCTGTTATGGAACGGAGCCCATGTATTCCCTTGCTCATTACGTCACATTACTCAAGTATTTAAGAATTTCGACTCCCCGGCGATGCCACATTAGCGAGGCTAGAGGTTAAGAGCCGGAACCCAGTCTGCTAATCAGGTTACGTGCTACTTTCCTAACACCTGCCTTTGATTATACAACTACTTATCTTGCACAAAGACACGACGTGGAGTGGGATCTGTTTATATGCATGCAGGTGCCACACACAGAGATTCATTAACATCGACATCTAGCAGGGATGTTTTCTTGATAATGGCGTTTTTCGACGTTTCACTTGTTTTTAAAAAATTCTAAATCTCTGAATTATCCTTGTTTTTCATCTTTGATGGGCATTCTAGAAGTTGAGGTGATGGAGAATGAAGAGCCATGTTATTGATATACATCTTCTTTATTCTACGTTAATTCAAAGAATAAAGAAGTTGTCTATCCATACAAATCTATCTGATATATTTGGAATTTTGCTATGTTGTTTGTTGATGTTTTTTTCGCAAAATATCTATTCACCGATGCTACCCATACAACTTGTAAAAAGAGTAGGGGGTCAAACGGTTCAAACATATTTATAAAATGGCGTGAGATAAAAACAAAAATGATTTTATTGTGAGTAAAGTAGAAGCCGTTTTAAAAGAGCGAATATTCCAACACACATGTTCTGTAATATCCGAAAGTGTAAGAAATTCTTCAATGACTTATTAATTCTTCCTAAGGTTCCGAGGGCCGTTGCCCACACCGACCTTGACCTTACATCAATTGTAGGCATGTCGTTCAATATTGACTAAGATTGGTAGTTTAGGGCTTGGTAAGTATAGGGCTAGTACATGGCTAAGCTTGGTAAGTATATGGCAAGGATTGGTGAATATAGGGCTAAGATCGGTAAATATAGGCTAAGATTGGTAAATATAGGGCTAATATTGGGGAAAGATTGGGATTATATGATAGGTACAGAAGGACAACCAAAACATATGTGTTAGTTTGAACATGTTCCATTCATATTTATTTAATCTATCAATATATAGCATTGATATAAAATTAATTATATAAACCTCCATTTATTTGATATTACAGAAATTGGAAAACCAAAACAAAGACTATTTCGAAAGGGTAAGTTTAACACTCATCACTGTAAATGCCATTGTAAGACACTGCCAGCACTGAACTTCCTAACAACTCTTGCTGCAAGATTCAGTTCAAGAAAGCACATCATCAACCGGTGCAGATGAAACCTGACCCTCTTTGTCTGAGTCTCATTGCATCTCTTCTTTTGTTAACGTATGTAAATTAAGAAAGAAACATAACAGCTGACTCCAACGCCTTTTTCTTCTTCTGTCTCAGTAAATTCAGAAGCTCTTTTGTCTGGAACTCGGGCTTCTGTTGAACAGGTCGACAAAAGTGTCAACTGACGTGAAGTGTAATGTGACAACAGGCGCGAGCTGGGCCATTTCTCAAATTTCGCCAGTTTTCCAAATTGCCAGACGTCATGTTGATTGCTTTGAAGCGGAATACAGTTAAAAATACATTTTGAAACAAGCCAAAGGAAGTCCTTTGAACTTAACAATTCTAAGTTGTTGTAAATTTGATAGAAACTTTGCGTTATGAGGTGTAGGTCAGATGACGATATGACAGTCTGAAGTAACTGTTGATGCTTTCAATGCAAGAATGAACGAATAGAACTCAACGTATATCAGATTTATCGTGTTGTCATATAGCTTTGAACAGTAATATAGTTGAGTCTATGAAAGTTGAGTAAATCCATGCTTACTCAAAGCAGCGACACTCTAAAGATAATATATAAGGTCCCTGCTCAAAGCAAGTCCATTGTCCCTCGGCGAGTTAGGAATTACACGTTCAAGAAAGAATATCTGATCAAAGACATTAATGTGTCAACGTACGCGAACTGGGACAGAGCTCAAATTACGCCAGTTCAGAATTTTTAAGCAAAGTAATAAGACCATGTCAACGGAACCGTAGCAAATCAACACTCCAAGGGGGAAATACCAATGTGTCCCTAGAAGCGAGATCGGCTATTGCTCCAATTGCATTTGTTACCCTTTGAGTCGTTGTACAGTCTCACATGTCATGGCTTTAAACAGAAACATTATTGTGATATGTTTTTGATAAACTAAGCCTGTGAAGTAGGTCTAGTGTTCCTAAAAATCCTCAACAGATAGCGTATATCTATATGATACCAATAGAAGCATGATAAGACGTTGCTCAAATTATACCAGTTCTATTATATGTCGTCTTCAAGTTTTAAAGTTGGTTCATTAAAACAGAAGTACATTTGGGTATACTATTTGATTTTCCGTGAACCATATTTCTGAGCATATTCCCTATAAATCTAAATTATTCAGAGTATATTTCAGTATCTATTTCATACAATAATTTAAAAATAGAAATAGAAATATAAACTTTTTTTACACAAATTATGCCATATAACCACGAAGGCTGCATAAAAAGTTAAACGTTTCTCGGGCATATTTTTAACAAATAGGTGACGAGGGAGGATTACACATTATTATTTTCCCTCAAAATATCGCGTGGAAGTGATAGAAGAATACACAGCAGAAGCTTCCCCGCTCCTATAGACGCATATATTTGGTGGACAGATGGAATATGGGATTACGCAAAAATGATGCGGCAAAAATGATTATTTTGTATGTTTAAAGCGAAGGCAATACAAACTAAACTATTTTCTCGAAACGTCTATTCAGATAAAATTCAGGGACAGTAACACGGATGCATCAAGTCTGTAGATTTATCAGGATACAAAGGAGAGAATGACATCAAATAATAATTTAATTATTGTTTAAACTTCGTCTATTCCTAGACAAAAACCTGTCTCAACTGCTTTTTCAGTTTCCTGGCTATCCTTTAAAAACGACACGAGGGAATAGATAACCCTGTAGTCTACCAACGCAGATGGTTTTGCTTGTCACGGCCATATGCTGATGAGTAAAACAGTTTAAGTGATAATCTTCTACTATGAAGATAACGATGTGTTTCTATCAAGGTCAAATTGCATCTGGTATTTCTGTTAAGAATTAAGACCTCTTGTTTTCCCGTCCGAGGTCAATCTCTCTTACCCTTTGTTCGTGTATAAGAAGCCCTTTTGAGTTACTGTCATCTTCTGTTTTACTCATTTGCATTAAATGAACTGAGTCTCAAAAACCTTTAAAACCATACTTTTATTAGTTCATTGGGCCTTTTCGACTTCTCCAGAACTGCTGCACCCAAAGGGCTGAACTTGTGTAAGAAGATACCAAATCAAATAAAAGATGGGCGTGGTAGGCATATTGCCTAAAAACTTTAACGAATTCTTCTCCAAAACCATTTGACCATTTGTAATAACTATACATGGACAGTAGTTTCTCAAATTCGTGGACACAATAAAGTTTGCAACCCCCTTTGCCAAATAATTTATATTATATTGCGTTGTGTATTGCAATACACAAAGTATGCGAAGTATCCGCGTGCCTCAATTATGTTTCTAATATAAATACTAATCTCAACACAAAAAATATATAATTCATGGCACTTAAAAACGTAATGAAAAGCAACGTTTAAACGGAATAGAAACTACACGATATGATCAGAAAGTATGTCAAATGTATAACCACGTCGATAGCAATCTACGTACAAATATGAACCTCAATATCAGGAAGTTTAACCTTTCACACGGGGTCTATCAACAAAACCTCGTTTTAACATTACACTATGCCCTTATAAATATCTAATCATCATTTTCTCCACCCTGCTCTTAATTTACGTATGTTCATATTTCTACGCTTGACACGCCAAGGTGGCGGCCACTTGTATTTACCTTCAGTTAAGGAGATTTCTGACAACATCCGGGCCTTCGGGTACACGTGCGAGAATGATAAACATGAACGTAAACAAAAATACCAGCTGTTTTATACAGAGAATGTGAAGAGGTCGATCATATCACTTCATCATATCATAGCAAAAGCAGCATAGTCCCAAGTACGAAATCAGCTCCGCTGGAAGCGCTTGTAAAATCTCCAAACTAAGTAATCGAGTAACGTCGTAACGTATAACAACTGAAGAGTATAGAGGTTTGCTATCCCAATGCAAATACACTAATTCCCACACATATGCCCATATAAGCCTTCAATATGTATATATTGAGGCTTTGGGTCCTTCTATAGTATAAAGTATATATTCCTCGTTTGCCATTTGCCATTAATAATTAAATCAAAAACGGAGTTTTGATATCCCTTTCTATATTGGCTTATTAGATGTGCTTTGGTTTTGTTCCTATTGATTTTACGTGAAGTTACCAGTACAGGGCCTAGATTTTCGAATCTCTCTTAGTACTAAGAAAGTCGTAAGCCATAGTACTTACGACAATCTGAGCACTAAGAGAGCTTAACAAAACTAGGCTCAGGGCGACAAGGGAAGAACAGTGTAAAGGTTTTCAGATAATTAAGATGTATATTCCACAAACTCAAGTTAGTTTAATACCCTACTGGTTCACACTTTCCCGTAAAGTCCATCAAAGGACAAGACGTGATATGTGTCCGTCCATCACCACTGTCAATGCTACCAAATCTACATGGTGAATTGCTTTTCACTGTAATTAGCACAAACTCAGGCAAAGACTCTATCCCAGTTCAAATCACTACCGTAATCACTTCATCACTGAGATGGTCACTTGTTTTTAAGTTTGTTTATTTCAGCCATAGTACTCAACACAACAAACTTTCTGTCCGAATTACCCCCACAACTTGAGGTAAAGATGACACTTCGTCTCTGTAAAACTTTTAATGTATTATATTCACATGAAATATGAATATTTTGGAAATTGTTTAAGGGAGCCTAAAATAAATTAGCAGTTAACTGAAATATTTCTTCCAGCAACAAATAAGCTTGTTATCAGTTGGAAATGATTCGGTTTAAGACGCAGTTGCATATAATGAAAAATTTACACCAAATACTCTTAACAAGTTAGTTAGTCATTCCAGTCAGACACAGATTACAATATTCTCTCTGTTTGTATTATTACCAATACGTCTACACCAAACATCATATTAATTACAACACTGATCACTTGTTTCCGTGTATGTTTATTCGAATGACAGGTTACTAAAAACAAACTCCCTGTCCTCATAACTACTCCTATACAAGGCACTGGCAACATGTCGAAACAAAACACTTAACATTTCCGCACTATGCATCTTCATCAAAACGCTGGTCACATATATCAAGTTTTTCTTATCAATATAAATATTAGCAAAGCTAAATTAACAACATAGTTCATCTTAACTTGTACAACAAAACTGGATACCGCCATTGGTACTGTCAACATGTCAGCACCATGCATGACATCCATCAATACACCGGCCGCTTGCCTCCAATCAACGTGTTTACTCAGACCTGTTCACGTATCACGGAGTCCAGAACCAGGTGATAGATGGTCTCAGTTTCCACCTTCCATTTCCTTAACGCAGAGGTCAAGGTTCAAACTGACCGCTGTCCGAGCTGGACAAATGGTTTACGTCTGGGGCCAATCAAGGAAGACTGCCACCAGATGACCGTTGGTCAGTTAACGGGCACCTGTTGTGACCGCGTGTATGGTCTACATCACTAGCTTCGGACTGTTTACAACAGTTTAACCAGCTTTCAGCAACCATCTTTATCTACTACCATTGTCAGGGGTCAATATTACCGTACGTACATGAATTTTGTCCTTTTGATGAAAAGGGAGGGTTGGCGAGGTTTGGACTGATTTTTTACGACTGACCAAAACAACCATTGTGTTTTTTATGTTTTTGTGTGAGTTCATCAATTGGCATAATAACTTTTCTATTATTATTGAACATATAAAATTGAGCCACACAACCCTTCGAAATATTACGAAACATTTCGAATTGGAACAGTACATTTGAATATAAAGAAATCGCATGCCTATCCAATGCCTATTTGTTTATCGTCTTCACGAGTACGAGTATTCAGTCCAAAGATTGTATATGTAATACATTTGCATATGACACTATCAAACATGTGTTTATGTACTGGGAGATGACAAGCCTATAAATACCTATATATGCATCTATCTATCTGCGGATTTATGTGACATTAGTGTATGTTGACGTGTTTCTTGGACCTCATTTCACAAACCTAGTTTATTTAGATTCACTTTAAAATAACACTAAGGCTCCCTGGTGTACTAACGATCACCACAGTGCTTTATGAAAATAGGCACAGAGAGGCTTTTCCATGCCACAAATGTTATGCTATAGTTTACGTTTTTACGACTTTGCTGAAGTCTGGAAATGTATTCGCGGCATTCAACATCGAGGAGAATTCAGACGTTTATACAGGAAACATTTCCCTTCAAGCACATTCCTCTAGATACCGTACTACCAATATATGGTATATTCCTGTTAAACACAACGCGTTTAGAATACAACGATCTTAAAACATAAGAGTTCACAACACACTGGTTACTTACATTTGTCAATTCCACTTTTCAGTTGACTGAAGTCAAACCCTTGAAAGTTCCTTATATCCTCTGCAGAGAATTCCTGTCCCATGTTGAAATGGTAACTCAATAACGTACTTCCATCCAAGACTGTCACAGTATCCAACACGTAGCAATAAGCAGTTCCATAGTTTGTGTCATTATAACCATGGCACTATGCGAAATAGTCAACATGAACCGACTGTACGCATCGATGCATAGTGGTAATCTAGTGTATTTGACTGAGTTGCAATCCTTGAGGGTGATATATCACCTCATTTCACTACATCAAGGCCTAATTGTACGTTTGTGAGATAATAACTCAATAATTGTAAGCTCAATATGTATATACAAATGCAATCTCAAAACGTATTATGGTGATCATATACCACACAATAGTATTCACATTAGATACATTTCACTTTGTAAAACATATAGTTACTCCCATGTACTGTTTCTCACTTTAAGGGTTACAAATATACTCTCTCGAGTCAATTTCATTTCTTTGAGGCCAACTTTCTCAGGTAGATAAAATGATTTATAACGCGGAATTCACAAAGTAAGGTACATATGAACTTCCAAGACATTCAAAGCACAAATGAACTTCCAAGTCATTCAAAGTACAAACGAAATTCCAAATCGCTCAAAGCACATTTTCCACACATACGTCGCAGATATATTCCTTTGTCATCCAAACGTATATTCCTTTATGTAAGTTCACAACGGCTAAAATGTATATTTCACCATGAAAGGCAAAGACACGTTTATCTATGATACGCAATGACAGAATGCTCTTAACCGTCCATCCACTTTCTCTGCAAGTGATAACCTGCCCAAGGGTGCAAATCTCTCAACGCGCAACCAGTTGTTAGGGTCAAATTTACGATGGAGGGGGGATTCCGAAGAGGGGTGGCAAACACTCAAGGGGGAGACAGACGCTGAAATGGGAGGGGGTCTCATCTGGGGGAGGACCGGAGTCTGCCAGATGGGCACCATGTAGTGGGGAGGAGTTGTAGAGGAGGGGGATTAGGGGGAGGGGTCGCTGAAGAGGAGGGGGATTAGGGGGAGAGGTCGTTGAAGAGGAGGGGGTTTAGGGGGAGGGGTTTGACATAATGGGGAGGGTCCAGGTCTGCCATATGGGCATGGTTCCGGAGTTTTGATATGCTTCGGAAGAGACGCTACCTCATCTGTCAATCAATGTTAAAGAAAATAGTTTCTATGGTAACGTGGAGTTCTGAAATGGGATTAACACTAAGTAGTTCCATGTGGCTACCTACGGGGTGAAGTGAAGCCGACCGGCCAATGATTGTGGAATAAGCTTAGCCTCACGAAAACTCACAGTCTGGCATCCAGAAGCTAAATTAGATTAAAGACTAGGCAAGGCTATAACTGAACTTAAGCGCTCAGTTTATTCTGAAAATTAAGATATCTCAGAGGCTCTTTGATTTTTATCTTAATTTTTCAAATTTTGAAAAGTTTACCAAAATTTACATTTCACAGAGTTAGTCTATGAAACTCTTTTCTAGCTTGTTTCCTCTCCCCCAAGGACCACCCCTTATCTCTTCATATCCCACGAACACCAATAACTGTAAATTTGTAATTTGGAAGAAGAGAGGCGGGCAATAATATTCTGACAAATAAAATATGTTTCGAACCCGAGGCAGATATATACTAAGTATATGCCTCACTTAAATACATATTGTAAATCCGTTTATCACCCAAAACTGTGTTCCACAGGATATATCGCTTGTGTGAGATCAAGCGATATGTCCTAGGAGATATAGTTTTGGCAGTGCAACAAATGCCTATGCAAATTAACAGAAGTGTCGTAGTTCAGACTAAAAGACTTATGTTTTAAAAGTAACATCATTCAATGTATGTTTCCAGCATAAATGACTCCATTAATATATGTATAAATATAAGTGTAAATATATGTTGATTTAATATTGGAAACAATTTAGTAAAACTCATCTAAAATCCTTTAAAATAAAAGGTCATTTCATTAAAGACACAATTCCAAAAGTAAATTTGGAAGTTAAGTTTGTATACCTAACATAGACCACTATTGGTCCACTTATAAACTCCTTATTCTTCATTTCCCTGTCAGTATATGGAAGCGTAAGTCCAAATCTTTAGTTTTCATATCAAAATACACCCATCTAATTAAAATCGGACCTTATCTTAATCTCCTATCTCGCCATCTCAGACTCTGATCGAAACTCAGCAGTGGTCTCTCGTGACCTGTTCTGTGACCTCTTATCTTCTATGAATCCGACCAATCACTGATCACTCACATCAAATCCTACCGATGATTTCCTAGTCTTGTCGCTGATTGGCTGGAGTGAAAGGGCGAATACATGAAACCTGCCGAGTGGGTCAGATCTCAGTAGGAGTGTTGCGTAATAACTGATTTCAATTAGGCTGCAAAGACATTAAACAATAAATAAACTTTCTGTAGAACTTGAGGACGTATTTCTCTAAATAATGAAGTACACAGGGGGTAAGCCCTGTCCATGCTAAACCGGAAGTTGGCAGTCGTCAACAACAGTTTTCTCGACAGACAGTAGTTTTTCAACTGGGGTGGGTCCCGAAATTGGTTAGTTTTGAACATTTTCCATTAAATGATGTTAACAATATCAACTTGTTTCAACTCTTGAATAGCTACAGTTTACAATCGCTTCATCTGTGGAACATGACATGTAATATATAGTTCAGAATTTTAACATTTTGGGAGCCAGTCAATCGACGTCGGGGGAAAATTGGCGAAAAGGCGACTTTCTACATGAAAACAGCAAATCTACATGGATCAAGCCCATATTTTGTGTAATTTCAAGTCGAATGTGATAATCTAGGACTTGCATCAACGTTACAGCTTTCACAGATTGATCGAAACCGAGTATTAGCAAAAATAAAAACTGTACACATAGTTGGTAGTTGCTCCATCACTGTCCAGGTTGTTGAAAAATTCAAAAAATAACTGTCCATGATAGTTGCCATGCAGGGAACCTTTTTTTTTTTACATTGTGGGGGTTAATAGTACATGAAAAGGTGCAACGTAAATTGATTTTAGCTGCTGCTTTTCATAAATTTTATTGACAATTTAATCGGTAAACTATTGTACACACTAAAATGAAGTTTTGCGTAGATGTCGAAAAAAACCAAGAAATACAAGTTTAACATATAAATCCATCGACTATATGTCTTAACTACAACTTATATGTAATAATAGTGCCATTTGTGTCATTGTTACCCCTTGAAATATTGTTATCTAGAATAATAATGTAATAATAATGTGTTACTATCCCCATCAATGATTTATCCAAAGCACGATGTAATGGATGCCATCTTCAACTTCAGTCATGTCATCCATTAGTCTAGGAATTATATCCCCTTTTACCTTTTATCAACAATATAAGACAATGTGATGGTAATGACATTGAACAATGAATCTATGACAGGAAATGAGCATATCCATATAAGTTTATAATTTCACTTTTTTAAAGTTGATTGTTATTAAAATTCAAAGGACACGAGGAAATGAGCATATCGAGCAACATGTCATCAATATGTTAAGACTAGATATGTTTGTAAATATTTGCGCATAGCATTAGTAGATGTTACTGAATGATATGAACATTAAATTAGCTTTTTGCAATCACAGTTTACTAAAAAAAAATGCTTTGTAAATTACTGGGACGTGACCGTAGTTGTGAAATCACCCACAAATGACATATTAACCAAATATTTTAAGATGCATAAAGCTATTTTTTAATCCTGGTCATGTAGCTTTACATTTCAAATAGATTCAGAGGACAATGCAGTCCATCAACCAGTTCACCGAAGTTCTCTCTTAAAGGTCCTGTAAAGTTGATTGGTGATTGTAAATACCTGAATTGTATTGATTATTCACCATCATCCTATCATCATGTCTTTGAGAAAGTACATTGTATTTACACATATGTATATTTAAAAATTCATCAATGAAGACAGATACCTTTAAAATAATTAATGATGCATGGAATAATATCTTTGCCATAATCTTTGACTGTAATGGTAATGTGGTATAAGCCTTAATATTTACTGTACATAGAGAATATATTATTCAGAGAGGAACAACTGCAGAAACATGCTGTTAAAGAAGAATGTTCTGAGATCGCATTTGACTCGAAACAACAGAACAAAGTATTGACCAAAAATCATGTGGAAATCTGGGCGTTTTTCATAATGGTAAAAAGGTAAAAGTCAATGCAAAGGTTTAATCACCAAAAATGCACAGGCGAAATGTTAAACTACGATTGTATACATTTTAGGAGGAAATATTAGTTATGGAAAAGGTCAAGCTTAGTAACTTCTGTTAACTTCTGACTCGCTTAAAAGAATAATAAAAAGTCAGATTTTGAGGCATTCTCAAGAAACATTACTCAAGTCATAACTTCCTACATAAGGTCTACTTCATTAGGATAGATAAATAAAGTTAGAGATGACCAAAATTTTCATTATGCTAAACATTTTTCTGTTACCTACTAACAACTATCAGACCAACTACCTGTACAGTTCATTTTCAACAACCTGGACAGTGTGTTTGTCAACAGGAGCAACTACCATCAATGTGTACAGTTTTTAATTTTGCTAATATCTCGGCTTCGATTAATCTGTGAATGCTATAACGTTGATACAAGTCCTAGATTATCATATTCAACTTAAAACTACATAAAAGATCGACTACATCCATGTAGATTTGCTGTATTCATGTAGGAAGTCGCCTTTTCGCGGATTTTCTCTCTGACGTCGATTGATTCGTTCCGAAATGTTAAAATTCTAAATTATTTATTACATGTCATTTTCTAAAGATGTAGCGATTGTAAGCTATAGCTATTCAAGAGTTGAAACATGTTGATATTGTTAACATCATTCAATGGAAAATGTTAAAAACTAACCAATTTCGGGACCCACCCCAGTTGAAAAACTACTGTCTGTCGAGAAAAAGGTTGTTGACGACTGCCAACTTCCGGTTTAGCATGGACAGGGCTTACCCCCTGTGAAGTAGACAACATAGTAAACCATTTTACTCATCTTCGACAAAACCTTTAGTATTTGCGGAAGCGTATAAATTAGTGCCATGATGAACTTTTTTGTCACACTATATCTCCTACGTACATGATGGAATCTCCTACGTATGACTTAGTATATCTTAGTTAAAACTAAGTACCTCATACGTGGGAGAAAGTACTTCCAAGATATTGTGCCGTAGTGGATAGTTTGACCGAATGTCTTTTCATTATGACACTAATACGCTTCCGTACTATTTCATTTAAAATGAGATATCATGTATCTTCCAATGGAGAGCACGGTCACACCATTATAGTACATTTGTATGACGAATCATAGATTAGTAAATAATTTTATAATTAAACAGGATATCTTTGGACAATGTAGTAAAACATGGCGTTTATTATCAATAATAATGTGTTTGTCATAAAATTATACTGTTTATTGAAAGGAGCGCATATGAACTTCTCCCGATTCACACTTCAATTTATGAAAACCAGCGTTTTCTCCATCCCGTCCCCCCTTATCTCTTCCATAATCATAGTGTTCTGAACCATTTTTTGAATGTGAGTTAGAGATGACGGTTCCCTTTCGCGGCCAATAATAACAAGGCGTTGCCTCTCAATAAGACGACAACAAAAACAAAACACATTTATTATTTAAGGAATACGTTATTCCTATTCACTGAAACGTTTTCCCAGCAACGTTTCCCCCCCCCCCCCCCCAAACAAACCCCCCTCGAGAGCCCCCTATGAATGTAAATTAGCGGCGAGTTACCTTTCTCAGTGTGCTGTCTGTACGTCACCGTTATTATCAATTAACATGGCTAGTTAAAAATGATTAATATTGACATGATGTTTGAAGTCGTAATGAAAAGGTCGTAAAAATGTGTTTTCAATATCTATGGTATTCGGCACAACTATTTAGTTTCAGGCTCTATAGAATTATAGAGGAAAGAGCAATAAACGATGAGTCAAACTCCTTCAACTTCAAAACCCAGCGTTGTCAAAGTGCAATAGATTTCCATGATCATCATATTAAACAGGAAACTGATACAAAAAAAGATAATTATTTAAATTTAAATTCACAAATTCAACTTCAGTGGTAATGGGCAAAACATGTCTTAAATTAATTTATAAAATATTATTGTAGTACCTCTGTTAAACGAAGTCTACATTGGATTAAATTTGTGTATATGGAATTAAAGATTAACATTTACATAAGAGACAATACTGTATTAGATATCTATTATCATTAGGTCAACACAAACAATATCATGAACATTAACATAATTTTGGTTAATGGTCAACACTACAAAGAGGTTAAATATTGTTTGAGAGGATACCAATACGACTGTCTAATTATAACAAGCTATTTACAGACTGACTCTAAATTACATTTGTAATTGTAATTGGTAAATAAATTGTAATTAGGGTCACGCAAATTATCACTTAGCAGCCGTCATGCTGCGTCTGATATAGTAATGTGTGTCCATGCTGTGACTCTCATTAACAACACCAGGCAACACATGTGTGTGGTCGACGATGAAATGTTTACCTAATGATGTTTTCAAATAGTGTGGCCATACTTCCTTTTGTTGGGTTTCCGGAGATAAAACTCATGATAATGTGAAATACAAGTTGGAAATATGTCAAAAGTTATACCACTATTTTTAAATTGCGAGTGCTGCACAACTCTGTTTTAACGGTTTAAAAGGACATTATCATGTAGGTGAGGTCACATATATGTCCAATGTTATAATTTGTGTTATTTATTTGCGAATTATCAACTGTAACCGAAAATAACCGGTAAATAGGTTCAGTATAACGAAAATACAACCATTCAAAGTCGTGGTCATGATCGGAAACCGACCAATGGACCTCGGCTTGCTGCAGCCATTAGGTCAAACGTAATTTTGAAAACTTTAATAAAATAGATAGCAGGGGCGGATCTAGAGGGGGTGCAGGGGTGCGCAACCCCCCTTTTCATTTAACATTTCCAAAAATGACACTAATTCGTAGAGATAGTACATTTACCCTGTATATTCAAGATATATCTATCACTAAGCAGAAAGAACCTGGAAGGTCTGGAAAGGTGCACCCCCTGTTTCCCAAAAAACTGTATCCGCCCCTGGATAGGAAGACAGAATTCGGCATCTTTCAAGTACCAAATCAGTAGCTGGGTAATATACCTGCAAAGTTTCAAGAAGATATGATAAAGGATTGTTGAGTTCTGCTCCGGAAATAAATATCATCCTGAACAAAGTCCAAATCCAACACATTTTATTTGTAATATAAGGATTTTCAATAATCAAAACCAGCTTATAGCAACAAAATGAAGCCACTAAATCAATACAGGGCTTGCATTGCTAAAAGAAAACAGTTCCTAGGTCCAATACTTCGATACGATATACCTTGAAACGTATATGAATGTTTCTTCAATAAATGAGCTTGACGTGCATGGAATGGATAAGGTAGAACTGATTGCTTAGAATAGATGACGTACACAAGAATATGAAACAGAAGTATAGAATAAAATAAGATACTAGTTTCATGAGGAAAATAATGATAAAAGACACTAGGAATTAAAAATCCGTCGTCACTGTTAAGAGAGGAGCCTTAAGGAGTTTGCTTATGTATGTGCAATGAATTTCGCATGTGATCTCGTCAAATGTCTGATAACACTGTTTAATAAAAATTAATGATTAATAGTTACCATTACACAAATAATACTTTCAGAAAAACTTGGATACAACTACACTTCGCATGTAACCATATTTCATTCAGTTATAAGTATTTATTAGATTGCGAGGTAAGGTAATGTAGCATGTCACATAACGAACATTCTATTACGATCAAAACATTCGAAAGTGATTGCTCTATCAAGACTGGAGGGGGAGATAACTTCTACAGATTACTACTTGAGTAATGCTCCTACCCGCCTCGTACTGGATTACCCGGTTACCCGTTTCAGCCCTACCCTATACTTATACATATTTATTATATCGTATCGAAGTATTGGATCTAGGAACTGACCCCCCCCCCCCCCCCCCCCCCCCTCCCCCCCAAGAAATACAAGGCCATGTGTGTATTAATAGCTCATCAGTATTTGCATAATTAATTACCTAAAACTAGTTGAGGTATGTCTACACAGCCTTTATTCATTACAGTGCTTAAGAAGTAATAAATAGCTTAAAATGTGTTGGATTGTTTGTGAAATAAATGAGTAGGAAGTACATTTTGCGTTTACTGGGAGTGTGTCCAGTCTACATGCAAAGGGAGATTCACGACAGTAGGAGCCATTCTCAGGAATGCTACAGAGCATAACCACCCCCTAGAGGACAACCAGATGGGGACACTGTACCAGAACGAACTCAGCAACTTGGACATCGCTGAGGCAGCCACGATGCCATCCTTCAAGACCATGAGCAGCGCCCTGTATCGACACAGACAGAAGACGATTCCAGTTCTGCCGCACACAACATCAGGCCCCAGGATAAACAACAATCTTTGAAGGGTTCCACAACAGGCTCAACCGAGGACTGCCACGTCGTCATCCCAACATCTACAGGTTCGTGGAAGGTTGAGCAGGCAGAGAGAGCCAAGATTGCACAGCTAGACTTTGGAGCAGCCCCTATCAGCAGGAAGAGAGTCTACAGGGAGGTGGAGAACTGAATGTGTCGACTGAAGGACGAACTGAATCGGGAGCAGAACTCACCGGTCCAGCTCTAAGATGCCGTCGGACATCTCCTGAAGCTTGGCTAGTGACAATGTGAAGTGTGATAAACATTGCAATTTGTGAATATTCAAATTCATAGGTGATAGATGTGTATGTATTTATTTCATGAATGTGAAACATGTCCGTGATGGATATGTATGTATTTATTTTCATAAACATATCAAATTCATATGTGAAAGATATTATGTATTTGTATGAATATGAAACATGTCCTTGATGTTCATTAAATCTTTTTGCTCACACTATCAATTGTCTCTGTTTTCTGTCTCTTGTTTTTATAACCTGTATGGGATATGCTGTGTAGGGTAATGGGAGACTACCACACAGGGACATATTTACTAGGTCACGGCTGTAACGAAACGATATCAAACTCGTCTCGCTTCTCTCAGGTAAAGATGATCTAAATACGTGTTCACCTGACCATATGGAGATGATACAGTCACCTGACTGACTCGCACCTTGTAACGCAATGTCAAACGCTCGGGTATATTTGCTCTCAAATCAATTACCTCCTGAAAATGACAAATGCATTCCTAAAGCTCTATAAACACGACAGAAATAAAGGCAAAATGTATGTTTCATTTCCACCATTACCTCCCAACAAAAGTTCAGCTTTTGAAATGAAGCAATTTTGACGACGGGTGGACACCGCTTGAAACTTATGCCATATATACCAATTGGCCTTATAGAGTTGATGAATATGAGTATGCGTATCCCCGCCACCCACCCCCTAAACCCACCAAGAAATTTCAAGATATGAAATATACTACGCCGAGTTGACTGGTTGACGGACGACCATCTCAACAGTGGTACAAGGCCGATAGACAACCATGGAGTACATTACCTTACAACACGTAATCGTGTATCAATCAGTTTAACTTGTTTTTGTTGTTGTTGTGAAAATGCATTTAGGTCTACATGTAGATTCACTTACTTCGTCCACGAACGCGTTTACCAACTTGACGAGGCATATTCCAATTTAAACAGCCTCTTCGGTTTCCCTATAGGTATCCAAAGACGTCAGCCCACCTCGCATCCTTTCATCAACAGTCAATATTACAAAAGTTGTTTGTCTTTTTTAAACTCCAATATTGACACTTAAACTATAAAACATAGATAGCACTTGGCAATGGTAATGGTTGGTTCACAGTACATCCGATATTATTCAACATCCTTACTGAAAACCGAAAGTAACTTTGAAGATTTCGCGAAATGACAAGGAAATATTTTCTAAATATAATTGGTGATTTCATAAATACCAAAGCACATCAATTCCAGTTCAATGGTTTGATATAAAGAGAATATTCCCTCCCCATAGATGTATATATAAATATAAATACCCGTACACATACATGTAGGATCGAAAGGCGTCATGCAACATATAGGTTATGGCATTTGTGAAACCAAGTGTTTTGAAAGATTTTGATTTTACAGATATATGTATATGTGATTAAAAGTTCAAATTTCGGTTATCCAGCATTTTCTTGCCACAAAGGTTACCCCCTTCAGATTTCCGATCCTAACACGGACATCTGAAGGGAGTAACCGAGCCCTCTGGGAAGAGAATTTCGTAACCCTTTGCTCGACAAAACAAATCAGGCAGGGAGCATTTCTTGTCACAACACTTCCTTACAGATGTTGTTGAATATAATTAAAAACAAAAGCATATCATGGATTTAGATTACACACGGAATTATTACTTCCCGTGTTTACTTTCGATAAAATCTAAAAATAAATCACTTGGTCGCTGACTGATTGAGCTGTTCTCGGAAATTCGTGTCGAAATATTGTCAATATAAGTTCGCCCAAAGCGCAATATTGTAAAGACTCTTTTCTGTAAGTTCTGCATGCCAGTGTTGTTTGGCACAGTCAGTCTGAACCAGTATCTGATACAATTTGTATAAGCGTTAACATACAACGGATACCTACAACATTCACCGTACATTGCAACATTTGAAAAGAATTTACAAACATTCAATACAAATTTACATAATGATCTGCGAACGATTCCTTATATGTCCATATCCCCGAACATCAATATTGCGACTTCCGAGGTATATCAGCAACTGATACTACATCATCAGCAAAGAGCAACGATATAATATTGTACATTTCTTCCGATATAAATATGCCATTATTAAAAAAAGTCACTAATAGATTTAACAAGTTCCAAGATAAATAATGAAAACAGCAAGGGACTAAGTACACACCCCTGTCTAACCCATATGCAAAATTTCTGTGCTATGGAATCAGAGTCCAGTACACATTTCAGGTGCAGCGCTCAGCTATGATGCACGAAAAAGTGAAGGAAATGCGGCAATGCTAAATGAGCCAATGATGGAGATTGGTGCGAGTTATGCCTTGCGAAGTGAAGTTGCATTGCACTCGAAGTGCATCAAACATTATGTTTTCATAAACCTGTTAGATTCAAGTCGCATGAAACATTTCTTCGTGCAATAGGCCTACTGTCTATACGCACGATTCTTTGGTGATTGAAAAAGTTTTAACATCACTCTACCATTTGCCGACTTAATCATAATGTATAATGAAATTGAATCCCTAAATATTGTATCAATTAAGCCAGGTAGATATTACACATGGCTTCAATTTACAAGTAATAAACCTGGCAACAGTTGGCATTCAGTTACCATACAAAAGGTTCGTCACAGTTTAGGAGACCAATACTGCTAGAGGTAGGGTTTTCTTCAGGATTGAGATTACAGAGTACGTCTTCTTAACCGTGTTAATGTCTTCCTCTATGGATTGTGTGTATTAATGTCCTATTGATATACCTGTCAGTGGCGGATTTCTTTTGCATTGGCGGGTGTTGGGGAAACAATTTTGGAATATGACAAAAGATGCCAACACGATGCAGTAAGAAGGCAATGTGATGTAACATGCGAAGGCAAATACGATGATGATGATACGAATCATACGATGTCATCTCGATAGACGTACGAACGGCACTATGAGCACACGATTGCACCACGAAACTAACATGTCAAATATTTTGCTCGCTCTCCCGATGTTGCTGCCGAACAGAGAATAACTCCGCCGATGATCAAACGAATGACCCGATTTCTTACGATCCATTGCGAATTGTAACATGATTTCGTAGGATCCTTGATTCTGATTGGTTGATTTGCCTATGTTGAATGACAATGAATACCCGCAAATTACTTGGGGCGAATCACCGCGAACATATACATCATGTTCACAAGATCCGGCCCGACTCAAAATTTTATTTTTCTATTTCTCAAAATATGTGCCCCTTACTCAAATTTGACAGGTGGCATTGTCATTTTCTAACTTGTGTATAGCAGTATAGGTAACAAATAACTGTCAAAATTGATTAGTTTCAAGTAACTAAAATGTTTTCAACTAGTAAGATTTGACGCCTTCTTCCACGCGGTTGTGTTTACCGAATGCCGATGTCATGGCATGGCGTCATAGTGATCAACCGTTTTGACGTCACAATGCTAGCGTCATTGTCACAATGGTTTAGGGCAAGTTTAAGATTTTTGTTCCTAGGTCTTTTGCTGTGTTGATGTCGTAGATAAATGTTTATCGCCATCTAAAAGGATAAGTGAATATTGTGATGTGAACATAGTTGAGTGACACTGTTTGAGCTTATGTGTAAATTGTTGCTAATGTACATATTACGCCGAGTATTTACATTTGTTTTGACCTGACCACACCTCTTACAAAAATGGAACAGTCGCAAAGTCCTTTCCACTCCAAGATAGGTACACTAAAAGAGAGTTCGTTTCAAAACGCCTGATAACTAACGGTCATGTTACAATATCGATAAATAGTTGCGTTTGTACAATTTCCGGGATTCATTGCTATTCAACACCTGCAAATTTCAGCGTTTAAAACCTCCGGCTAACGCCGTCGGTTTTAAACTAAATTTGCGGGTGTTGAATAGCAATGAATCCCGGAAATTGTACAAACGCAACTATTTATCTTATAATTTGAACATTTTCATATTTGTGTCTCCATCTTTTGTCAAATTCGGCACAGTGTGAACCGGCCTATAAAATAAACCTCGGAAAGTGAAGGAAGGGAGGCAACTCTAATTCGGTTTCGTCTGCTGGTAACCTTTGAACCGAGTTGTGAACCGAGTGTCTGGTAAAGAACTGTTGTGTCATGATACGAATTAAGTGTCAGTTGCTTCACTAAAAACTACATGAAGTGCACTAACTGGATAAACAATCTACTACAGTAGGTTTTTAAAAAAATCACACATAGCATGCACATAACAGGACCTGAATTTAAGCCTATATTGGTATGTTCTATCTAGACTAAACTTATGCAGTAGTCGGTACTTTACTGCAGTGAACTATTCTACAGTACAGTACTTATTTACCGGTATACATTCATGTTAACATTTTTGCTCGACTAGTTGCCATGATAGTTCTACATTTGACTTTGATTCTAGAATTTTGGAAGAAAGAGTTTGATATTGCAACCAATGTTATTCAAATGCAACATCGTTGCAGCAAATGCAACATTGTTGCAGTCAAAACAATTATGTTACGAATGATTTAAACATTAAATCTGTTATCATTCCTTTGTCATGCAATAAACCTCTTGATTGATGTCAGTTTAGCTGCAATGTGTGATAGATAAGTTACAGGGACAGTACCACTGGGACTTATACTAATATATGGAAAAAACATTCTAGGATAGTCTATTTTTAAAATTTATTCTTTTAATGTTTGTCAAAATAGCAACTTACTATAGACAATATGTATCAAATTAGCTCTTTATGTCATGCATTTAGTGTTACATCATGTATATATGCAGAAATCATACTTTTTGTTATACTTTTCATGGTACATGCAGATAAGTTTAAAACAGGAAGGATATAAACACTTTGGCAGAAGTTGATAACATAAGCAAGTATGTCAATCTAGTCATTAACAGTAGTTATAATCAAGCCCTCAGATTGGATTATAATTATGAGGGTTCTCTGGTTAAGTGGAACAAAAGTATATTACACATATCGTAATCCTTGTGTGACCTGGTTCTCATGTTGTGTTGTGTCCCTTGACAAGACATTTCATCCACATTGCACTCAGTCCACCAAGCTGTTAAAATGGGTACCTGAACACGGGAAGTACGGACCTAAGGTCACGGGGAGCGCTTAGTAGCAGCACCTTAAGTACAATTTCTTCAGGGTAATAATATGTGAGCACTTGTGAATTGAGTAAGCATTAAATGCATGGAAGAGTGTGTGATATAAATATCCACTATTACTATTATTATTGTAGAATCTAGATTACCGTATTCATTTATTTGATTTTTCAAATCAAAACTGGGTGCTCCTCCACTGATCAAACATTCACATAAAAAATTGCACATTATATATATAATACAATTGCAATATGTTTCTATGTCTCTATCATAAGTTGTTAATGTGCATCACATATTGAAGGAAGAAATTTTTCAGACAAATAATTATAAACACCATGAAATTTTATAAAATAAATAAATAAATGAAAATGAAACGCACAACACTCACTCATATACTCAGACACGGTTACCGTAAAATTTCAGTTACAAGTTTTACCTGTTTTGATACTTAAGACAGGGAGGTTAGGTACATATACACTGTTGATTTACACTTTTAGGCAGTAGTGATTAATTACAATTGCACAAGTAAATAGAGATTGTATTGTCAGGTTTGTGTTAGAAGGTGTTTATGCCACCTGCTTATTTATGTTGAAGCATATTTGAAAATGTTTCAAGCAGAAATATCTTTAATGCACATACTCAATGGCACTTACAAATGTGTAACTATTATATCAACATCCAGTATATTTTGATGGGACATCATATACCTCAGTCTGAACTTACAAATATAATCAACAACACTGATACATCAACCAATGAACACATATGCCACCTGTTTATAAAAGCACATACCATATGTGTACTCATTGAAAGTGGTCATAATATTTATTTACATTATTGTGAATAGAGAATATTGTTATTAATACATTAACAATAGCTACAGTTTAATGATGTAGAAATAATGACAATTTTCTTTTTTTCAATGAAAATCTAGTAATGACCTTAAACAATTGCAGAAGCTGAAATAATCATTGCTCATCCCATTTACATAATATACTAGTTTTACTTACATTTTACTTGAGAAAGGCCTTTCATAACATTGGTACAACTTGTGTGACATAATATCTTCAAATAATTTGATTGGCTAACGATGAAATTTTACACTGCCTGGACTATATTTCATAAAACGAATGTAAATTCATTCATTCTTCATTGAATTGTACTGCAATAATGGATTCTACTGAATAATAAAACATAACATCACTTGAACAAGGCTAATAGACAAACAAGTTTGAGAATGCAGCATAACTCGGGTAATATGTCAGGGTCGATAATCTCCGCTGTACCATTCCTATATTTGAACAATAAAAATATATTTCAAAACACAAAGATATGAAATACAAGTTGGTAATGAATAGGATACAGAACTCGTTTCCTTCAATATCAAATTGATTACCTCGTGAAATAATGTCAGGCCTGATGAGCTGAAAACTAATAATATTTTATTACTATACAAATATTTACTGACATGTATATTTCATGATGGAATGTTTATTTCAGACCCAATGTATACAAAATGAACTGAGCTAAGTGTCATCAATTATTACGACCTCCTGCTATGCTCAATTCTCACCTGAGACGAATAGTTCGCTCCACTATGGCATTCAAAACACCGCCTGAAGTTCTCTTCAGGAATATTCTCAGGTAAAGCTGATTAAATTTCAATAAAGGTTTCCTCTCCTTTAGTGTTAGTTATAGTATGTAGGTAATATTTTGTATTTTGTGACATAAAATCTAATACATGTTCTGATGAATAGGGAAATAAAAAAGGGAAGAAACTGTTTTATTATCTCACTCCATAATATTTAATGCATAGAATTATTGTAAACTGTATCAAATTCACAATTAATATATGTTTTTGAGTGACATTAATCAGGTGGGGAAATTAATTTATTTTCTTTACTATTTTATGTACTGGTTTTTTTTCACTGATAGAATATCAAAAAAACAAAAAATAAAAAATAATTTTTAGGTAGGTACAGTGTTTGCAAAAAGTGCCAATTATAGTAATTTTGATTACTTGTACTGTTTTTCCTAAAAAACGACTATAGGTTCTATTTCCTTCAGTATCCCCTTAACCCTGTTTGATGGAATCTATTTCAGGTCTGGCTTTATATTTGTACCAGAAGCGTGGCTTGTATTTGAGGCTTTGTTTGTATTCAAAGTATATGGTTCTTATAATAAGATAACTTTTATGATTCAGAAGTCGTAAGTTAGCTGTGTCAACGCAGTCTGTATCAACAGAAGTACCGAGCACGTTCAGGGCCGCCGTGGTACAGGAGCTCGGCAAACCCATTGTTATAAAGTCACTGCCTCGACTCACACCTAAGGATAATGAGGTTTGTCCTGTTATCATCATTTTGTCAGGGGAGGTAACTGGTGTGTTATATGAAATGTAAAAAAACATGGATTATTCAACATTTTTACAACTAAATAAACAGAATATCAACCTATATTTTCATTTGACTGATTAAAAGTGTCTTGTTACTCCATAGCCAATCTCATTAAAATCAGATCGATGTAACACTTGTACCACGTCTGATCTGAGTACTTCTCGGCTGAGGTTTTGTCTTATGGCCTTGTTAGTGACGTTTCACTTCTTAAATTTAACCAATCAAAGCCAAGCTCAGATATTGAATTAGTCTGATTAATTGATTGACTGGATGACCCTTGTCAAACAGTGCTCAGTGAGTTACGAGTGATACATTTGATCTAATTTTAATGAGATTGCTCAAAAGTAAGTTTTGTTCATGCTTTACCAGTGAAGGTAACGTATACACATGTGTTCTTCGCTAACCCTTTACTGCTGCTTGTATGATTATTCAAATTGTTGCATGAGAACAGAAGTTATGAGGGAAAAAATGACTTGAGAACTGCTGTGCACGGTTGAAAAATCTTTTCAGTGTCAGAAAGTCTTGCACTTACTGCAGTTTTTCCTACTAGGTCAGAGAGATCTACCACTTTGGTAGTTAACTGTTTTGAAATGGTTTTGGTGATTTTTTGGACAAGTAAAAGGTACAATTCAGTAAGTCAGTGACCCCGGACTTACATTTTTTTTAATCCCTGCTGTAGGGAGAAAATGATTCTTACATGTTTCTTCAAAGAATTTATGTCATTTCTTTTAGTGGTATATTTAAATGATACATTTGATGCTATGTTCAGGTGATAGTGGAGGTGGATGCAGCTGCTATCAACTTTGCCGATATCCTCAAAGCTCTAGGACAGTACCAGGATAAGCCAGCACTTCCTTATGTTCCAGGTACATCTCTCACACTTTAAATGTTACTTTAATCAATTGAATAAGTGCTCTAATAACCATACCCTATTGGAAATATTTTTAGCATAAAGCTTGAGAACAAATTTGCAAGAGTTATAAAGACTTGGTATACAAGTGTTTGATCAATGAGGTCAACATATACCAATATGCTGAAACTGTTTATTAGCTTTATTAATTAGTTTTCCTAAAGGACTGTTAGAAAAGGATGTGATATACTTTGGGACACTGTCACTATTGGGTTAATGTGATATGGAATATATTACACTGATTATGTTTTGCCATTCTCTCCCCACACTGGTTACTGTAGTAATTTCTTGCCATGTAACCTCTGTTGCAAGTGGGCCTGATTCATGATTTTCACCAAATCCCCTAGTTGTGAATGTTTGCAACACCAATCAAACATTGTTTTATATATCCATCCGACTTCCGTCTTATAAAAGATCACTGTGCACATTGCACCGGAGAAACAACTCTTGTCATTTTGACGTTATGGGAACAGATCAAATGTAGTATGAAACAAAGTTGCTAATTGCACAACTAACTGAGTGTAACCAATCAGGATTCTCTCTTGCTAGCCCAGAAATTGTTCAAAATGCAACAGAGGCTTTGTGTGAAGAAAATTAGTTAAATAACCTCAGTTGGGAGAGAATGATGTTTGGAAGTAATACAAATTGTGATTTAAATATATTGAACTCTTTGCAGGCCTGTGGTCTTTCACTTCTAGACATAAATGTTGACATCTTCTCATGTTTATGCAGGTGTGGAACTGTGTGGTAGAATAGCTGAGGTTGGCAAGGATGTGAAGAAACTCACAAAAGGACAGAAGATTATGGGACTAAGTGGTCAAGCAAATGGAGCATTTGCAGAATACTGTGCTATGGACAGCAGGGTGAGAGGATACTTTATTACCCATTATTACATCGTCTAGTCTACATCCAACAAAGATGATATTCAGAAAATTGTGTATCCTAGCAGTAGTGGTTTCTGGAGAGAAGTTAGCAATAAGAATGGGGACGGGGGAGTGGGGAAGGGAAGACACCCTGCCACACCCACATTTGTGGGAGTGTCAGGACTACATATAAAAACGTCAGTCTCCATATAACTAAGATGTTATCAAGATTTGAACTTCCCATATCAACTCGTTAAGGAGAATAATTTGTTAGGGACATTTTTAGGGAAAATTTTCTATCAATACTTGGAAAAAGGAGTGGAAGGGGGGTCAAGCTTAAATTTAAAAACTTTGATTCTTTTGTGCAAGGTAATTTTCAAAACAATTTCAGTTTTGGCATATTGCTACAGGTGTGGAGGAGAAGTTGAAAATCTGAAAGGTTTTCGGACTGATCGACTAAGTGTGATGGGCTAAAAGCAAGAAAATGTTGAGATTTCTTTTGAAATGATTAAATCATAAATGATAAATTTGTCAACCAACATATATAATTGTTGAACAATCTGAAACAAGAGATTCAGATTTGGCTATTGGATTGCAGATGTGGAGTTAAAAATGAGTTAACATTGTATTAACAAAACAAACAGGTCATGTGGTTAAAACATCAAATGTTATTTTGGTGCACTACAACTGTTAGTTGATTGAAAGTACAAAATATAAATCTTTCTTTCCTTCATCTTTAAGGCAGCTATTCCAATCCCTGATTCAGTCCCGTCTGTTGTTGGGGCGTCCTCTCTCGTCTCCTATGGGACAGCCATGATGGCTCTCACTCGAACAGCCAAGGTTCAGAAGGGGTGAGAGGCTCCTTTTCAATTTTACATCGACATTTACATTTATCGTGCAGGTGAACAAATATTTTGGCAATATGCAATTTCTTTGGTAAAATCTCATCTAACATCAAAATGTTTCCTGACGAGAAACAGGTTCGACTTAAATTAAAGGTACATCCATTGTGTTGTTGGGGGTCAAATATGACAAACGTTATAAATGGTCTTATTTTATCGAGAAGTACCAACTGTTACCGAAAACAACCATTTTAATGATACTCGACTTACCTGGTAGTGTATTGACGATATGAAGGTAAAATTAGTGATTTCTGATCGAAAACCGGACAATGCACCGCGTGTGGCGCGCGCCAATGAGTCAAAGGTAATTTTGGAATCTTATTTACACCAGACAAAATAACAAATTTGGGTTAATATGTTCAATAGGTCATATAACTACTGTGCATGTAAATAGGACGTTCACTTTCGGTTTCTACACATGCATAATGATGTTACTCGATTTTAATTGGAAACTAGTAATTATGATATGTTTGGCGATTTGGGATGAATATGCAAGCTAACTGAATTAATTTGTATCGTAAACAGCACATATGGTGTGTTGGAACGTATTAAAGTCAAATAAAATTTTATGAAACACAATGGATGCACCTTTAATTTATGCCAAGCAATTCTTTGGAGCCACGTTACAGGAACAAAACATTTTTACACAGGAGAATATTCCAGGAATGGTCACTGAAGTGTAAAACAGCAAATGATGACATATGATATCGTCGATATCTTGTAACAATAGGATGGCGTCATAAGATTTCTCAGTATCTTCTGTGTATTTATGTTTCAGAGAGTTGGTGTTGGTGACGGCAGCGGCAGGAGCTACTGGGATGGCCATCATGGATATAGCTGCTAATGTCTTGGGAGCTCAAGTAAATATATAGAGTCTAAAGGATATCTGTCTTTACATCACTGATACCAAGTTCCCAAGTTTATCTCTTTGAGTGAGGAAGAAAGTTTATAATTTATCTGGCGAAGCCATGAGTGAAAATATGTTACTTTTCTACCTCACAATATGAGATAAAGATCATATTTGCTTAGGAACCGACAGATATTCTAATACGTATATGACATGTATATTATATCAATCTAAGTTAATTGACATGTTGAGGTGGCCAATTTTTAGGTGGACACTAAGAAAAGCCTGTTGTCACAGAACAGTGTAAAGTCTTAAGAAAATTTGTGACATCAGACCATTGTCTCTAACCTTTGAGTATTAGTTTCCTTGGAATAATTGCACTTGGTACAAATAACCACTGGTGCTCCAGTGAGGACAAGTTTTCTGTGAAACTGTTCCACCTGTAAGATTCACTGTACAGGTGATAGCAGTGTGTGGCGGACCCGAGAAATGTGCTACTGCTATGAAGCGAGGAGCCAGCTACGCTATAGACTACAACAAAGAGGACTTGCGAGCCAGGATTAAAGAAATCAGCAAGGGGAAGGGAGTCAATGTTGTTCTAGACCAGGTCGGAGGAGATATATTCATGCAGTGTCTTAAAAGGTAAGAAGACACATGTAGTCATTCTCTCCCAACAGAGTTTACTCAAGTCATAGCGTCCCATGTAACCTCTGTTACACAGAATTATGTATCGCTTCTTGCAAAATCCCATAGCAGCAAAAATGGAAACACAAAGTTTCTCCCTACTTTCTATCCAATTAAAGCTTAAATTGACTTACATAGGTGAGGTGAGTTGGGGTTTAACGCCGCTTTCAAGAGTATTTCACTTATATCGCTGCTGTGACTTACATAAACAGAGATACTTCAAATGCCTTAGCCTTTGATTGAAAAGGGCTTTTCTGAATTACATTTACATTGATGTATGTACTAAAGCTAAGTTTTTGTCTTGGATGTGGTCTTCTCTACATGTTCATAGTTTAAAGTTTTTCACAAATTGAAAAGGCAAACATCGAGGATCACAAATTTATTAAACATTTCAGTTTCCAAAATATATTATAACTGCTGATTGCATAACTAACTTTAATTTGAACCAATCAGGATTCATTAATTCTAGTCAAGAAAGTGCACTTCTTAACAGAAGTTATCTTAAATGACATGAGTAACCTCTTTCGGCAGAGAATGACAGGGTATGATCCCCAAGCAGTTGAGATAGCCTTGTTATGTATTCACTTTCAACAAAAGATGAAAATAGGTCAGGCTCAGCAACCAGCTCCTTGACCACCCAATGAATCTTTTGCTGAATGTCATATACCATCCACAAGACGTATACATACAACTTTTGAGTTATGTCTTAAACAATATCTTAACTGAAATAATTCCAGAGCTTGCTTGAAATACTACAGTCAAGTTTGTATCATTCCAGTATCGCTATAGAAGGTCGACTTGTGACAGTCGGCTATGCATCAGGTAAAATCCCCACGATCCCTGCCAACCTTCTCCTCCTCAAGAACTGCTCGGTGCACGGTGTTTTCTGGGGCAACACGTCGATTACTAACCCTCCAGCCTTCTTCAAGTCTATCCAGGACACTATGGAGGCGTTCCAGGCTGGGAAGATCTCACCCTACTGTGGACAAACATTTCCTCTAGAGCAGGTCAGAGGTTCTTTTTATCAACCACTTACAAGTGTCATATATATCATAATGGGCACATGTGTACATATCACCCTTTATAGTAACCAATGTTTCTGTTTAAGTTCCTGTATTTCATTGTCTATGGTGCATAAGACAATTGAATGTAATGCCATCTAACAGAGCCTCTACACTCGATAAGTGTCTTTACTGCTCAAAAAGGCATTTTAAAAAATGGGTAATAAAGAAATTATTTTACTCGAAATTGTCACATACCGGTAATTATTTTTTTTTAATTTTGTGTTTCACCCTAGCTCTCTCTTAGGTTATACCAAACTTGTTTCATAAAACCTAATGACACATTTGCTCATGTAATAATCTTGATCTTTGTCTCCAATCTGAATGAAATCAGCACTTTCAAACACAAATGTTAATAACAGGATACCTTTTACGAACCTCTTTGCAGCTGATACTGCAATAACATTACATTAAATAATTACATTGTTTTCCCCCATTTATTGTCCTTAAAATTAACCATTTTTGCAAATTCCAATGATTTTTGGTTTAATATAGAAATTCATCTTGAGAATTTCATAAATGTTACAATTTATTTTCAGGTCAATGAAGCCTTCAAGCAGGTGATGGCCAGAAAGACAATGGGAAAAGTAGTATTTACCATAAAACCTGATGCGAAGTAGTGAAGTTTCATGGTTCATATTCATGTCAAACAGAATGTACTGAATTTAGAGGCTAAAACCCTCATGCACAAAGGGTATGTAGAAGAAATTGATGACATGAAGTCTATTAATGGCCTCATATATTCCATGTAACCAGACAAATCTACCTATCAAAGTATGCATGAGATCTTAGAGGAATGGTACGTACAACTGTGATGCTAATATTTATCAGGGGAGGTAACTGGTGTTGTGTAATGTAAATAATGATGTAATTTCCCCATTTTGATGTGCAGTTGCAGATTTAAGTGGACAGATGCAGATATTTCTACTAAGTGATATTAAAACATCTAAATTGCAAGAATAATGACCTATGAAATAAACAATTCAACTGATCTACAGTGTATATCAGCATTGTAAGCAAGGCTTTTGACAGGCCCCAATGAATGGCTTTACTGCCTGCCCATATTTCTTCTATTAATGTGTTCACATCTTAAGTCTTTTATTAAATAACATCTTAAGCTATGTTTGAACTGAACTGTGTAAATCATGTAAATAGCTTGTATGAATGAACAGGAATGTCCCCTCCAATTTCGTCTCTACAAAATGCGTGATTCGTTCTTTTCGATTACTTTTCAAGAGCTATTCTTCTATATTTACACATGTTGACACAAATGTACACCAAAATTCACTGTTTAAATAAAAACAAAAGAAAATCTATGTGCACCCTCTTTTATTTATCCTGCACACATAACAACAATCTCCAGAGAGAAAGAATACTATAGCCCAGTTTGCTTAGCATAACATGTGGATAACAATAATGTCACGTTTACTCCGACAAATCATTTTTTTTTTATCACCAACATTAGTTTTACTTTTAAAACTGATTGATAAACCTGCATAGATACAACTTCCTGAACAAGACAAAAACACTCTAATCGAGATACAAGCACTGTCTTCAGTCAAAGATGTCAGTCCGAAAAACACTTATCTTTACGGAAACGGCGATCTATGTAACTAACTCTGTCCATCAGGACTTGAGAGTTACTTCCACATTACCTTTACATAATCGCTGCGGTGTGCTATGTGTAGAAAATCATTTGAACTACTGCAAGGAAGAGCTTGTCTCTCAGATCAGTTTTTGCCTTGCTCAGGAAATTGTCGGACATTAAATAAAACAGAATTGTTGCATGTACACATTTCATCTGATATTGACCACAATTAATCCTACACCAACTAACATTATCCATACAAGGCAATTGTAAATCAAGTAATTTGTTTGTTGTTTTATTCTGAAAAATAATTGTCCTGCAATCATATAAGGAATAAAAACATTCATCATAAATTATAACCAACTTTTAGGCTATTAAACATCCCTTAATAAGGCAAAAGTTTTGAACTAAAATCACTATCAGATCTAAGGCTATCCTTATTTTTTTTCTATGTTTCTCTTTCATCTTCGCAACTTCCCAAAGTTTCATAGCAACCACAACAATTGTTTTTTTTATAAATATGCTAATATTAAAAGCAAGGTGTGTATGAAATATGTTTTGTAAGTTGTTTTTTTTTTACTATTTTGATCTGAATTTTTCAACACATCTGATGTGGATAAATTGATCAAAATTGACCCTTAACACCTTTGTTTTAAAACTGTTTTATTATTATTTCCCCTAGCTGTCTGCACATCTTCTTCACTATGGTGAAGATAAGAAGCACACAAGAAAATGAGGATGATCCAATACATGTGATAAATAGGCAACTAAGGTTATCAAATGCTGCCTGAGAATTTCAGAAAATTGGCATTTAACTGATCATAAATATTTTTATTTTTAACAATTAAAACAGCAAGAAAATGGATATCAACAGTCTCCGTGTAACTGAACATGAAATCACCTGACAAAATAAATAAATTTGACTCGTTTATAATTGAATTCGCTGGAAAACAATTTCTTCACTCTCATGAAAGGAGAACAAATTTAATTTCTTGCAAATTTCCACTTCCGCAAACCTCTGATCTCGTCAACTTCCAACTTCTTTACTGAGTTGATAAATCAAAGAAAGAAAGTTCTGGCAGAGTGAACCACAGATAGTAGAGTTTGCCAGTTTCCACATAACACATGTCTTTTACACCAGTTCCAAGCATCGACAAAGAATTCTGTCTCTATTCGCACTGTGCAGAATATCTTGCTTGATTCGTCCCTAGGTCGCTGTAGAGTTGCCTGTCTGGCCCGAGAGCGTTGCGCGGCTTGAATCTCTGTTCATTCAGGTTGGACCTTAGTCCTCTGTTGGTCAGCGTTTCCTGTTGATAGTGAACACTGTAGCACTAACAAGATCAATCTATTATCAATAAAGTGTTGACATAGAAACTTTAATCCCCGATTTTTTAGAATCCACTGTATGAAAGGCAATGGACTTCTAATCAAGGATTCTAAAGCTTTGCCAACGTTCTTGATGAAGGATTATTAGTGTCGTCAAGATACAAATACAGTTCAGATGATAAAAAAACTGATACTTTTAGAAATCTTTTATATAATATATACGATTGCAATTTAATTAAAGGCCTTTAATCATCTACTGATCCATAAAGACATAGAGAAATAAAGGCGTATTTAAGGAAAAGGAAAACATCCCTAAGAAATGAATAAACATTATACCGGTAATGACAAGGAAGTCAGGCCAAAGTGAGTAACAAAAGAAAATTGTGAAGCTGATGTTAAAATGTTAGTACAAAACTGATGGAAACAACCAGGTTAGACTGCCAAATCCAAAAAGTATTAGTAATATGATGAACTAAAGAAAGAAATTATAAATACCTTTGATCTAGATAAACCATTGAGACTTGGGGACATTCAAACTCACTTGGAGCCAAATATGAGGTCAGCATCAGGGGCTCCCTTGGGGTGAGAGTAGCGGATGCGCCGCTCACGGTTTGTATTGATGGGAACAGGTCGGTTCAAGGAGGCCATCATTTCTGTGGGCAAGCAACAGATAATTCTAGAAATTGCAAAACATGCATAGTTGAATTGAATTTTCAATCGAGTTTCCTTCCCAGTAACTTGATTGTATAAGACGAAAGAATACAGTCATCTGACAAATTACTGTAAAATTGAGGAAAATATAACTTATTGACATTTTCCCACACCTCCTACATTCAGACTACTGGGTACTTCGTAAATATATTTATGATGCCAACTGCCCGTACACTATTCAGGATTCTAAAACAAAATCCTACCTGAAAGACTGTTTCATGCATTTCCAAATTTATTTTATGAGATGAAGACATAAAACCACATGGACAAGCAATGGTGAGAAATGATTAACCATTATACTGTATGGATAAACCCATGTCCCTTTGTGACATCAAAGCATTGTAAACTGTGTTTGTAAATCATGTCACTGCATAGTGGTCATTTACTGATGTAGTAGCATATGATAATTCAATTGTGGCAATATCCTCAATCTTTAATATAAATATTGCTTGACCTTACACAAGAAACATTTACTGTGTGAGCCCTGTAGTTGTCGGAGTAAAAAAGTAAGGTAAATCTAAGGCATGGCACAGTGTTCAAAATATTATTAGTCTCTACTGGAAATAAGGGCGTGTGGTTTGAAAAATCAATCAGTTCTAAAAATCCAACACGCCCTGTAGTATATTAACGCTTTGTTTATCGAAAATCCCACAAGCAAGACAGGCTTGCTGGCCATTTGTGCAACTGGTCCCACCTGAAGACAATAAGCAGCAAGCAGCTATTTTGAAGACCGACCTACGTGGCGTGACCTACCCTGATAGTCCTCCTCCTCCTGTCTCTGCTGAATACCCAGCACAACCTGCTTCATCTTCTCCTTCTCCAGCTTCTCCGCCTGCAACACACATGTGCACACGTCAATGATGTTATAATGTCCTGGGGCTCAGCTAAATAACATCAAAATAGGGTGCCAATTATGATACCCCCCAAAATCCAGGGTACTGTCAAGAACGAGCTACTTTGACCTTATCATCTTTGTTGTTTAAATGTGTATATGATGGGGCATGTTTGCTGTATTAACTTCTCCTATCGTCAATAATTTTCTATAAAGGTACAGTATTCTATTTCAATTGGTGAAAAAAGAAATGCCTGTCCCTTTACCATTAGGAAGACAGAGAATAATCAGAACATGTCAATTACCTGCTCTCGTTCCTTGAATTTGGCAGCAAACTCAGCAGATATTGGTACATTCAGGTCCGTAAACTGTAAATACAGAGATGAATAAAATAAAGTTAAAAATCAAAGATGCTATTCATTCATTTCTTCTACAAGATAATAAAACTTTTAAAAAACATGTTGACAGCCTGATCTAAAGCAATTTAGATGGATTACAAATTGCACATTGTAAATCTCACTGTCACATACTACACCCCTCACCTGTGCCTTGTTACCCTTGCGTGTCATCAGCACAAAGTTGATAGCCTTGTCGATGGCAGGAATAGGCTGTGTCACCCCTGCAGCATAAACAAGAAGAAAAATATATTTTTCTGATTTATATCAATGTCTAGCAAAAGATACATATTGGACAATTGTAAATTACTTTAAAAACCTCTTATAAAACTAGGGATGGTAGAAAGACTTAAGACAACAAATAATTGCTTTCAAAATTTAATTTCATGTATACCTAGCTTTTAATAGGAAGATATAATAGTGACACAAGAAATTTAAGTTTCTGCATATGTTTGACATACCCATGCCTGTTCCCGGAATGGTTTTCTTGATCTTGTTGCGGACTTGTACTGGCATTGCAATGTCCAGCTGGGGCACTTTCAGGGACTCCTGAGTTCTAGCCTACAACAAACAGAAAATACTCTGCTGTAACTGCATTGTTGTGGAAAACGTTCATTAATTTGATCATTTCTCTAAACAAACAACAACAAAATTATTCCTTGAAACATTTGTATCAGTAGAGTCAAACCAGGTGAGGTGAGGTGAGTTGGGGTTTAACGCCGCTTTCAAGAGTATTTCACTTATATCGCGGCTGCTAGTATTACGGCAGGGAGAAAGCCCGCAACGCCATGTGGCTATGCATTGCGGTGAAACCTGCGAGCAATGGCTGGAACTAGCGAACCATGGGTGGTACTGCACTGAAATTCAATGTAGCATTGCACCCAAACCTTACTGCGTGTAGAACTGTTCTCTACTGCAGACAAAGTTGCCGTGCCCCTTGCGGGATGAGAGTAAAACCAGTCTCATCTTGATGTCTTTATGTATATAGTAAGCCTTTCTTTACAGTGACCTCATATATTCATTTAGGTACCACACTTATGTGTAAAATAATTTACATTGTTAAATAAACATTATGACAACTTTGCAAGTTTACAGATGGATTAGTTAGAATTTGATTTAATTTCATTTTAGATGAGATTGTTTCTCTAATAGTACCCTTACCTGAATGTTTTCTGACATCATTTTGTCAAAAGCTGCCATAAAGTCGTCATCTTCAGCACACACAATGCGTTTAGGTGCTCCAGTAACCAGGGTGATCTGTTATTTAACAAATTGATTATCAAAAAATTTCAGTCTGATCTTCTTTATTCTCTGAACAAGGTTAGTTATCCATATCACAATGTAATGTCCATTCGTAAATAATTAAAGTTATTGTGAAAATAAACATCAAATAATTGTAAAATGTAAGAAGACTTTAATGATTTTATTTCATATGGCTTCAGATTTAGTGCAAAGCTATGAAAAATTACTTTTGAAATTTAAACTGGGCTACAACATGTGGTAAAGACACCAATGTTATAATTTTGACCAATAAAATACTGCATCAGCTGTAACACCTATAAGTTGTGCACAAATTCAAATGAATGCAGTATCATCTTTATTTATTTTCATCAGCAGTAACTCATTTTGATGGAGCAAGTTTAATGGAGAAGTTAAACTAGTAATGCTTCACTCAACACTTGCAGTAGCTTGTAACCAATACGTCAAAATATGTCATGAAAGCTTTAGTCCAGTCCAGAAGATCAGCAACATCAGCAGCATGACATTCTGACAACCCCCCAAAGCTTCAGTTTCAAGGTACATGTATATGAGAAAGGTATAAGCACTGTTCTTGATACTTGTTGTCGTTTGTTATCATAATCACACATAATTCTATTTGATGATCTTTCAAACCATGCCATCAGCACAGTTCTGTGCCTTTCGACAACAACATGGACTATGATGGAGGAAATATTCCATCATGTTTCAACTACCTGGTCCTCTGTTTCATCCTCCCCGGCGGACTCGATGAACTCATCTCTATCACTGTCCTCACTCTCCTCCTCATCCTCCTCGCCCTGCCAGGCAACAACAAACATCCAACTCAACAGTAACAAACAAGAGAAAACAACAAAGGAGAGTTTAGTTTTGAAAGTGTTCAGTACTAATTGTGTAATATGCTCAGTGTTGTCTAACAGTTGATCAGCTTTCGGCAATACTTTTCGTTGCATAATGGTCAATGGGTATATTACTTCCGTCACATTTGAATTCAAAAGATTACGGATGACTAAGGTTGAACCTCTAAGGTTTCAGGTTTCAGCTTGCTTTGATCAAACATCTCTCTTGTTGCTAATCGTATTTCTCAGTTTCTATAACCTGTGATATGTAAAACATGTTAAATTCCTTTTGAAACATGGGCAATATCTAGGAATAAGGGGTCTGTTAGTAAAGCAATTTTGACACCCTAAATGACTTTTAAAAAGCTTATTTCAAAACTAAACATCTCTTTAAAATATAACTCTTTAGAATAAATTGTCAACAGTAAACTTCAAACTTCTGACTTGAAACTAAAATTAAACGTTTCAAAGTTTTGAACCCAACAACCAATCAATAGTACGTACATCTCTCTGACTCTCGGTCTGACTGCCAGTCTGACTGCGACTGCGACTCTGTCCGCTCTGATCTTCCTGACTTGTTTCACTGCCCAGTTCATCCAACTGGGACAAGGACAGGCTCTGGTTCATGTCATCAGCTGGAAAAGAAAAGGGATGTTTTGTAATTGCAGTGCAATATCATGTACCCCTCAGAAGGTAAATGTACATAAATCAATAAGGACATGAGTGAAAACAAAACTATACCTCGTTGTCAGATAATTAAGTTAATGAATAAACCTTTGAGGCACAGATGTCTTGGTTGGCATGCAGTGGTTTTTTCTTTCTTTCCCACTTAAAGTGAAAATACTGACCACTCCATATTATGTTTAAGTAGTGGAGAATGTTGCATTCATCTCCAAAGCACTTTAACCGCAGCAAAACATGTTAACATTGTATCATTGTCTACCAATGGATGACAACATTGTGTTGATTGTCAAAGTGGCTTCATTCCACATCATCTTCATGTCAGGATTTCATAGAGAATAGAAAATATAAAAGCATTTTGGTTAGTGGATATATTTGTTTACCTCATGGAATCATAACATCTGAGTTTCTGAAATGTTTATAGAGTATACACTCACTATCTTCGTCGGCCTCCTGTATGGGAGTTAGTCCCTCCTCCTCGGTTGTCTCCCCTTCATCCACAGCCTCAAACGTAGGCAACAGGGGCGCTGTCAAGATCATGTGAGCCATGTTATATAAGTTGTTTAACTACCACCGCTACCTTTGTATTACCAAACATTATTACTTATCATTTATAAACATTTTGATTAAAACTGGTAATACGTATATTACAATCACTAACAATATGCAATCTTTGAAGAGGAAATGTTCAACAATGATTTGAAATGAGAAACAAATCATACCCATTAGAGATAAAAACAGAAATCAAGAAACAGAGCGAGTTCATGGTTTTATAGAAACATTCTTGCAGCTTCTACAGGATGCCTTATCTTTTGGAAATGAAAAGAGAAAAGTGGTTGATTATCAAAGATGAAAGAAATTATTTTTGAAAATCCATAAGGAATTCATTATGCTTGACGCCATGCACCTTTCTGTATTTTTACATTGATTAAAAATATATGAACAAATCAAGAAAGATATATTGCTGATCAACTATGCACAAATCAAAAAGAGCCTGTTTTCTCACCAATCTTATTCTTGTACTCATTCTCAATGTCCTCAGTTGCCTTGACTGCATCCTCCCAACTCTCGCACAGCTTCAGTTTTGGTCTGATAATCTCCATCGTGTCCTTCAGCATGTTTTTAACATCCAATGGGAAGGGGCGGTGCTCGTTCCATATCGGGTTCTTCATCTTGTACCAATAGTATCTCTGTATAAAATAGTTCAGGTTGTTCATGAAAAATCAAGAAATCTATTAATATTAAGCAAACAGTTCAAAGAAAAAGCTTGAAGGTTTGAAAAGGGCAGAATATTTTGGGAAAATGTCTGCATGGCAGAATCGAAAACAATGGTAATTTCAATCTCCAGATGCATATGTTTATATTGATATCTTGACATTTTTTTTTATCTTAGCCGCAATCCAAAAGGTTACAATGGTGACAGTTTGTAAATTATCTCGGTACAAAATGTTGTTTGTCATGAGAGTCCTTGGGATTATTATTGATAATTAATGAAACACCATAAGGTCATTCCAAACCACCAAATAAAATATGATCAATATAATGGGATTGATTACAAGAAACTCAACATTAGTACTATAAGATATGTTTTTTCTTCTATTGTAAACCAGACTTTCGAGGGAATATGGGATGTATATATGAAAGCAAAAACAATTCACCTAAAAATAAACAATTTACCTGAAAGTAGATGAGGAAGCAGTCTAATTTCTTCTTGCTGGATCCCTTGTCGAAGTACTGACCGCAGGTCTCCAGCAGAACACACACCAGTCTCACACGGAACAGGTGCTCTGGGGGGTCCAGCGGGTTTGATGCTCCTTCTGCAGGTGTATTGTGGGATGCATTTGGAGAGCTATTCTCTCATTGGTTCAAATATTTGTTACCAATATCATTGAGTGCATGGTAATGCACATAATGGAATATTTGTCTTCGAACTAAATCATTTATTATTGCAGAATTGTTTCAGTATTGGCAAAGAATTTAACAGCACATGAAATAAGGCCGATGCGAGTAAGCTGGTAACTTATGGTCTGGAACTTTGTAAAATTAAATTTGACATTAATATTCACTGTTCATTTTTGGGCTTACTAGTTTCCAAGCTTGCTGTCGAATTCCGAGATGGGTAACTAACAATCCAAAACCAATGTTCTTACTGAAAGCAGCCAGATCAATCAAAACATTACCTTCCATGTCGATTCCGAATGTGATGAATGAGTAGAGAGTCTTGAATATGACAGCAGACTCGACCATGCGGTAGTTATACAGTTCTCCCAGGAACTTGACGCAACTCACTCGCCTCTGGTTGTACTTGGGATGGTTTACCTGTAACATAGAGCACAAATGTCCATTTCAAACTCAGCATTTGTCACTAAATTATGTTCTTCTAGGACATAATAAGGGTCTATTTGTATTGCACAGTATCAATAAACATATCCCAAAGAGCCCAGACATGAGCTCGTTACCTTCTCTTCTTTATGAGAGCATACAACTTGCTTATCTGGGCCTTCATTCACAAAGAATAAAGGTGATCATATATCCCTGAAGCTACATTAATGTGATGTGTTTTCACATTGAATAATGGACTATTTCTCACCTCCATTCCAAGCCTCATGTCCTCCAACACTCCATCAACAACTTGAATGGCCACATGTTCCTGAAACCAAAATGCCCATGTTAAAAAGTGTTTGCAACTGATTATAGCCAGGTTAAATAACATACATTTTGAAAGTCAATTGTCAATCAATATCAAAACTCTTCCCAAAAAAGATCACTCTCTGCAAATCATCTCCTTCCTTATCTATTATAAACACATTTTGTAAAATCATTAAAATACATGTCATTCTGAATCTCCATCTACTTGTATTTCATATAATCTTTTAATGTTGAGAATACATGTCATTGAGAAAATAACCAAATGTAAACGTGTGTGCTTCTGTGTTCATGTTTGCATGTACATTCGTGCATACATTTGTGCTCATATTTGTGAGTGTACATATCTTTATGTCTGTGTATGTGTTTATCAATGCTAATATATTTTTCATAGACCATTTGACCAAATGTGGAATAAAGTACTAGATAGTAAATTACTATCTTTCTCTTTTTTTTAAAAAATACTCAAATTACTCCCTTGAGATTTCTGTGAACTAGCCACTATTTAATTCTGCATTCTGCAAATTACCATTGTTTTTATAACAAGCATAATACCTACATGATAGGGAGCCAGCCCAGCCAACAAATTGGCAGCACAGTGAACTGAGTTGTAGCGAATATTCCACACAGCTGTCAGGCACTTGGTTGTATAGAAAGCAATCTGTGGAGACAAAAAATTACCCCTGGTCGATCATGTTTAAATCGTATTGAGATAAGCATAAGTACCATATATTGACATTGGTTGGCAATTATCTTTGCACCAGGATCAATGTCATGTCGGTTTGTTCTACTCTTTCCTCACAAATGGAGGTAATACTTAACAAATGAAAATAAACCTCAAGTTATATAGACCTAATGATCTCAAATCAATAATAAATATATCATTACGCAATGTGTTACGATATAGAGATTCTACTGAAAAATGTACACTTACATCTGTATTATCCCAGTCAAGTTTCCTCATTTGTCTCAAAACCTGCAAGCAAAAGAATCTGATATGTACACAAAATAACATAATATTCAAAGAGGTAATTATTTGAAAAGTTTATAGACGTCTTCTTTATTCACATTGTGACACATTCAATATCGATTCTTGTGCCATGAGTGCAAAGATACATAGACCTATTTAACAGTACACAATCAAAATAAAATCACATCCAATTGTTTTCTTTTTTTATAATAAAATATTTTCTTACACCTTTACAGCAAACCAAGTGATTTAACTTCAGGTTCTTCAACAGCAAATTCAACTTAATAACTTTGAATGTCGTCTCCACCTCTTCACAGGGTTTAGAGAACATCATGAAGAAACAAAATGGCCACACATGTACAAAGGGAAACAACTTCAGAAAGAGAATTGGCAGACCGCTAATGGTTAACAAGAGAATTAGTGAGCAAAGCTCACTTATGATACCCCCGCTTTTACATTAACATTGGTCAAAGAGAAATGTTTGAAAATAGCAAAAGGGTATCAATGTTTAAACTTTTGTATGAAAAGACCATAACATATATTATTAAAGCAGAGTAAGTATTACACCTCTAAGCATGTTTTAGAAGTAAAAGTCAAAGTGGTTTCGTAACATTTGAACAACTAGAAGAGCTCCGAAACTTTGGGTCCCGCCTTTCCCTGTTCCGCCTTCTCCTCAGCATAAATAAAATGGGATTTTTTTTGGACCAAAATTTGTTCATTATTCAAGTTATTCTAACAAGTTGAATCATCACTGGGGTCACTTTTCACAAGTTTGTTCTTAAAACCTATTTCTGATCTCAAAATTGGATCAAAGGATTAACATGGCCTGAACCAATATCTCATGACCTTGACCTTGACCTTAGACCTTCAAGGTCACACCATCACTGATTACTTTTCATTGTGTATAACAATCATGCAATGACTCAAAGTGTTCATTGTTAACATAAGGCATATTCACAATAGCATGCTTAAGTTGTGACCTTGCTGTGACCTTGACCTTTGACAGATTTTAGCGAAAACTTTTTCAAATCTTGGTCTATCTCCATAGTTGATATATACCAAATAAGAGCCTGACAGCACAAAAACGTTTGAAGTTATCATGTTTACAAGGATTATTGTAGTAATTAAAGCACTCATGACCTTGACCTTTGACCTTGAATGTGAACATGTCAAAATCATTTACCAGATTTATAAGAAAGAAGCTATGTATATGAGGTGTTAATACCTTCTTGGAAACAAGTAGTATTTGAGTTATGAGCGGAACCAAAAGTGTGACCATAGACGCGCACACAAAGATGCTTAAAAGTGGAAAATCTGAGAAAATAATCATGGAATCTGAGGGAAACATAGAAAAGGCACATCTAGGGACCATAAAGTGTACATGTATAAAGTTTCATAACAATTGAACAAGTAGTATTTGAGTTATGAGCGGAAACAAAAGTGTAAGCATAGACGCGCACACAAAGACGCTTAAAAGTGGAAAATCTGAAAAAATAATCATGGAATCTGAGTGAAACATAGAAAAGGCACATCTAGGGACCATAAAGTGTCCACGTATAAAGTTTCATAACAATTGAACAAGTAGTATTTGAGTTATGAGCGGAACCAAAAGTGTGACCATAGACGCGCACACAAAGACGCTTAAAAGTGGAAAATCTGAAAAAAATAATCATGGAATCTGAGGGAAACATAGAAAAGGCACATCTAGGGACCATAAAGTGTACATGTATAAAGTTTCATAACAATTGAACAAGTAGTATTTGAGTTATGAGCGGAACCAAAAGTGTGACCATAGACGCGCACACAAAGACGCTTAAAAGTGGAAAATCTGAAAAAATAATCATGGAATCTGAGGGAAACATAGAAAAGGCACATCTAGGGACCATAAAGTGTACATGTATAAAGTTTCATAACAATTGAACAAGTAGTATTTGAGTTATGAGCGGAACCAAAAGTGTTCCGGACGGACGGACGGACGCGCTGAGCGCTATATACCCCCGACTACTTCGTAGCGGGGGTATAATAATTTTGTTTATTTATTTAAATTTCTTCTGTAGATCTCTATCAGCAGAAAGAGTAGCAGGCAGGACAACCCAGGGAATTAACTGCAATAATTGCTAACCTTCTCGGTGGTGACTTTAGACAAGTCCTTGTAGAGGAGTTTCCTGATGTACTCATGCATGGGCGGCCTCTCTTTACGAGCCACCTGTTGGTACTCTGGAGGGTTGCTGTAGAAGTATGCGTTCTCTATCATAGTCGTGTATCGACTGTCCAGGTGAAGGGCAGCCTTCTTTCTCATCATCACATCCTGCAAAAGAAATGCATTGCAATTTTCCTAGGGAAACAGCGAACATTTATCACATACAAATGTTGACCCCCTTCCTTTGTTTAATACTGCGGCAAAACTGTTCAAGTATTTTCTAGCTAAAATGGTGCAATAATATAATCTTTTGTAGGGCCCATCAGATGATTTTTTTTTCAGAAATGGCAAATATATAAATTTGTTCCAATACTAACTTAAAAACGAGTTGTAAAGGACATATCAAACATATCTTTATTCATGAAATGAAGGCCAAATATCATCACATACTCTACAGTATGATTCTCTTTCCTATTTGATGAAAACTACAACGATGATACTCACCAGGTAAGCTTTAGTCCTATGATGGGAGTCTAAGCTCCTGTACAGAAACCTTCCACAAGCCTCCAGCAGTGCACACGCCATCTCTATGTTGTGGTGGGAGAAGTCAAACATCAGCATCTACAACATCAGGAACATATATTTGAGTTCTGTATATCTACTGGCTTCAAGTTCACATCAACACAGTCAAGTATTGTTACACATATAGTATTGTTTGAGTGTTTTCACATCACATTTTATATTGACCAAAAACCCAAATATCTGCCAACAGGCTGATGGAAGATGTTAAATGATAATGCCCAGAATTACCTAGAATTCCAGGTTCAAGCTGACGCCAGGCTGATAAGGATATCTGTTATCTGCCTGGCCAGCTAATACAAGGTACTTGATAAAGGTTCTATTGACATGAAAAATCTCTGTATTTATGAGCAAGTATATGATAAAATCCTATAATAGCTAGATGTGTTGACTCACTTTCAAACAGTGCAGGACTTCAGATTTAGGGCACATCTTGAACTTCACCAACTCTCCTGCAAGGAACATTTATCTTTAATGAAAATGGCTTAAGGGAAACATAATAGTAGAAATGTGCAAAACAACTAGTCAAAGAAATTAAACAAGACGACTTTATTTAACATAGCTCACAAAAAGGATAAACAATTCAGACTTACCTAGGAATCTAACCGTCTTCAGCTTTGATTCAATGTTTATCTGATCCTTTTTCTTCACCTATGAAACAAATAAGAGAATTTTAATAGAAGCAGTAATTATTTTAGAGGTATTATACAAATTGGGAGGCATCAAAACAAAAACACATCATTTACAGATTATCAGCATCTTTATATATTTGAATGACAACCTTTCAACATTCAAGGATCTCATATCGTCCATTGCTTGTTAAGGATCTTTACTGAAATTCACATATAGGAATTAAAGATGCCTGTATGTTGCTAATCTGTTAATTTGATGATAATAACAGTTACTTACATGCCACTTGAAATCTCCCTTGAGATACTGCACAAGATCAGTGGCCACATCAGGCATACAAGGATTGAGGATGGCAACAAGTCGTGCATAGAAAGGCAACAGGTCATATCTGAAAGGAGAAGAAACAAGCATCAACAGCATATTCGTCTTCTCAAGATCATTAGATCAGAATGAAAATCAAGTGGTACACTAACTTTTTGGCTGACATTTGAACTTCAAGTCAATGAGTGCTACACCATTCTGGGTGACCAATTTACAAGAATAGAACTTGTAACACAGGGAATAATAATGGATTTGCCACTAGCTATCCAGGAATATTTCAAGACCAGCAGGACAGAGATCAGCACTTGTAAAATCTACAAATAACTAGAAAAATGTGCATGTGATGCACTGTGATGTCCCCCGCTCCAACTTTCAATCCAACCTTATCATCTTATTTCTTTTTACCACCCTTATTTTCCACTTATGCCTGAGGCATTTCAGAAAGGAAAATTCAAAAAGGTTAATCTATTAGAATAAATGAACTTGTTTCCATGTAGCCTCTTAGATCAAACTGTGTCCCTTTTCTGGCCTCTTTGTTAAAATTGTTTCCATGGAAACCAGAATTTCAAAATGATTTAAGTAGCAAAAGGCTGGCAAAAAAAAAAAAAAATTCAGAATAACCAAAATAGCAAAAGGCACCTCTCCACCACTAGGTCTAACCACATACCAAGTTTCGTAAAGAAATACTAGATAGATTTTGAAATAGAGGCTGGAAAAGGTCCCTACCCCCAATTTGCACTAAGTTCAAATTGTTTCCATGACACCAGAAAAAAACAAGCAAAAAAGTGAGCGTGGCTCACTGATACCCCCGACTGTTAAAGTTTGACATTTCTATTTTACTTATAGAGAGAGGTGTCTGCACACCTAAGGACTGATAAGCTATGAAATGTAATTGCTAAGATTAAAGTGTTGGTGAAAAGGGTAGGACAAGTAAAAGTAGGAATAATAGTAACTTGAAAAGGTAGGGGTAACATAACATACTACTGCCATTACCACTGACTTCAACTTTATTTTGGAAATTAATTCATCATAATGATTCATTCGAGTGACTTGAAACAACAGGTACATGGAAGCACACCCCTGAGGGATATACAGCAGGTTATGGTTGACGGGAAAGAATATTTAACTTTTTCCAAAATATAACCAGTGGAAATATATAAAATAGTAAAATCAACAAGAACACAGAAGTAGCTTTTGATGAAAGTTACATGAAAATGAAAATGGTAAAGTCAACAAATCACTACACAGAAGTAGCTTCATTCATTTTAGCTCTGAATATGACGAAGTAAAAAAAAAAAATTCACCAAAAATTCAAAAATTCACCAAATCGTGTTACATTTTGCACTGCACCTCCCCTAGTGGTGAAGAAGACATGTGCCAAATTTGAAAAGGATGAGATGAAAAGTTTTTCTGTAATCGATCGGACAAAAATGCTCAGAATATGACTAAGTTAAAAAATATAAAAAATCGCCAAAAATTAAAACATTCACCAATTTGGTTTAAACTTAGCACTGCACCTCTCCTAGTGGAAAAGAAGACATATGCCAAATTTGAAAAGGATGAGATGAATAGTTTTTCTGTAATCAATCGGACAAAAAATGTCTTCGGACGGACGGACGGAATCGTTGGTATTACTATATACCCCGACCTTTTTAGGTCAGGGGTATAATAAAAAATAGAGCCATGGGCTCTGTAGCTCATCAAGATTGACTATCTAAGTTATATCAAGTAATACATTGTTATCAAGAAAAAAATAGGTTTTTTAGACCATGACTCCTGTGACCCAACTTTGGAGTCACAGGGTCACCAATCCTACAATTACAATTTCACCTTTCTACAGCTTTACATACTTAAGATAAAGATGAAAATATTTGGGTCATGACCAGTGACCTAGATTGGGGTCACAGGGTCACAAAATCTACAATTTTGAATCCCCATTGGACAAGGAGTCTGCACACAACTTTTCAGCTCTCTAGACTTTTTGGAACTGGAGAAGAAGATAAAAATAGGTTTTTAAGGATGTGACCCCTGTGACCCCATTTGGGCCATTTTAAGGCTGTGACCCCGGTAACCCCATTTGGGGTCATGGGGTCACGAATTCTACAATTTAGAATCCCCATTGGCCAAGGAGTCTGTACACAACTTTTCAGCTCTCTTGACCTTTTGGAACTGGAGAAGAAGATGAAAATAGGTTTTTAAGGATGTGACCCCTGTGACCCCATTTGGGGTCATGGGGTCACGAAATGTACAATTTAGTATCCCCATTGGCCAAGGAGTCTGCACACAACTTTTCAGCTCTCTTGACCTTTTGGAACCGGAGAAGAAGATGAAAATAGGTTTTTAAGGATGTGACCCCTGTGACCCCATTTGGGGTCATGGGGTCACAGAATGTACAATTTAGTATCCCCATTGGCCAAGGAGTCTGTACACAACTTTTCAGCTCTCTAGACCTTTTGGAACTGGAGAAGAAGATGTAAATAGGTTTTTAAGGCTGTGACCCCGGTAACCCCATTTGGGGTCATGGGGTCACGAAATCTACAATTTAGAATCCCCATTGGCCAAGGAGTCTGTACACAACTTTTCAGCTCTCTTGACCTTTTGGAACTGGAGAAGAAGATGAAAATAGGTTTTTAAGGATGTGACCCCTGTGACCCCATTTCGGGTCATGGGGTCACGAAATATACAATTTAGTATCCCCATTGGCCAAGGAGTCTGTACACAACTTTTCAGCTCTCTAGACCTTTTGGAACTGCAGAAGAAGATGAAAATAGGTTTTTAAGGATGTGACCCCTGTGACCCCATTTGGGGTCATGGGGTCACGAAATGTACAATTTAGAATCCCCATTGGCCAGGGAGTCTGTACACAACTTTTCAGCTCTCTAGACCTTTTTGAACTGGAGAAGAAGATGAAAATAGGTTTTTAAGGATTTGACCCCGGTGACCCCATTTGGGGTCATGGGGTCACAAAATCTACAATTTAGAATCCCCATTGGCCAAGGAGTCTGTACACAACTTTTCAGCTCTCTTGACCTTTTGGAACTGGAGAAGAAGATGAAAATAGGTTTTTAAGGATGTGACCCCTGTGACCCCATTTGGGGTCACGGGGTCACGAAATCTACAATTTAGAATCCCCATTGGCCAAGGAGTCTGCACATAAAATTTTAGCTCTGTGGAGTCATTGGTTCTGGAGAAGAAGTCGAAAATGTGCAAAGTTTACGGACGGATGGACGGACGGATGGACGGACGGACGGTACGACGGACGGACGGATGGACGGACGCCGGACGCCATGCCATGCCATAAGCCCATCGGGCCTTTCAGGCCTGATGAGCTAAAAATAGAGCCATGGGCTCTGTAGCTCATCATGGTTTCATTGATTATTATCTAAGGTTGACTATCTAAGTTATATCAAGTAATACAATGTTATCAAGAAAAAAATGGGTTTTTTAGACCATGACTCCTGTGACCCAACTTTGGAGTCACAGGGTCTCTAGACCTTTTTGAACCGGAGAAGAAGATGAAAATAGGTTTTTAAGGATGTGACCCCATGGGGTCACGAAATGTACAATTTAGTATCCCCATTGGCCAAGGAGTCTGCACACAACTTTTCAGCTCTCTTGACCTTTTGGAACTGGAGAAGAAGATGAAAATAGGTTTTTAAGGATGTGACCCCTGTGACCCCATTTGGGGTCACGGGGTCACGAAATGTACAATTTAGTATCCCCATTGGCCAAGGAGTCTGCACACAACTTTTCAGCTCTCTAGACCTTTTTGAACTGGAGAAGAAGATGAAAATAGGTTTTTAAGGATGTGACCCCGGTGACCCCATTTGGGGTCATGGGGTCACCAAATCTACAATTTACAATCCCCATTGGCCAAGGAGTCTTCACACAACTTTTCAGCTCTCTAGACCTTTTTGAGCTGGAGAAGAAGATGAAAATAGGTTTATAAGGATGTGGCCCATGTGACCCCATTTGGGGTCACAGGGTCACAAAATCTACAATTTAGAATCCCCATTGGCCAAGGAGTCTGCACACAACTTTTCAGCTCTCTAGACCTTTTGGAACTGGAGAAGAAGATGAAAATAGGTTTTTAAGGCTGTGACCCCGGTGACCCCATTTGGGGTCATGGGGTCACCAAATCTACAATTTACAATCCCCATTGGCCAAGGAGTCTGTACACATTTTTTCAGCTCTCTTGACCTTTTGGAACTGGAGAAGAAGATGAAAATAGGTTTTTAAGGATGTGACCCCTGTGACCCCATTTGGGGTCACGGGGTCACGAAATCTACAATTTAGAATCCCCATTGGCCAAGGAGTCTGCACATAAATTTTTAGCTCTGTGGAGTCATTGGTTCTGGAGAAGAAGTCGAAAATGCGCAAAGTTTACGGACGGATGGACGGACGGACGGATGGACGGACGGACGGATGGACGGATGCCGGACGCCATGCCATGCCATAAGCCCATCGGGCCTTTCAGGCCTGATGAGCTAAAAATTCAGAATAACCAAAATAGCAATAGGCTACACTCCACCACTAGGTCTAATCACATACCAAGTTTCGTGAAAAAATATTGAACGGTGTTTGAGATATGGCCCGGAAAAGAAAGCATTTCGGAATAACGGAATGACGGACGGAGGTGAAAACATTATGTCTCCCGAAAAAAATTCATAACATCGGGGTCTGGGACATAACCAGCAGGTTTAGAGTTAACATTCATACGACTCTGGTATGATAGGTATCATCACACAGACAGCACTTTTATATTATGAACATAACTAATATAAAGTTTTACGGTTACCTTGTTCTGTGGACTGTAAAGAGGCCTCTGACAAGCTTCCGCCGGTTTGACTTGGTGTTGAAGTTCATGCAGAATTCTATAGCAGCCTGTGAAAACACAGCAAATAAATTTAACATAATTGACTTGTAACAGAAACATTAGAACTAAATTTACATTTGACATACGTGAGGAGTAAAGGTACCTTATCTATGAGATCTCTGTTGACACAGTTTGGAAGTGATACAAGGTATGCCTCGAACTGAGTCTTCATCAGTGAACCGGTCTCACCATCATCATCTGAAACACGTACAGTAACACATGAGGTCTGAATTCATCATTGTCAATCTCTTCTGTGTGGTCATTTGATAGAAACAACAGATTGTTAACAAAGGGAACAATCTGTTTTAGCTTCTACTTAGAGATGGACTATCCTGGAAATCTATCCGTGCAATCAATATCTTTAAAGCTAAGTTACAGAACTTGTGTACTTTTCAATAGCAAATCCATGTCAATGTCTGTGCAACATGTCAAAGATTGGATAGCAACATGAAGGTTTGCTTGTTAGCTTTTTACCAGGTTACCGAGGATCATATGGTCAGCATGGGTTATAACAAACAAATTTATTCATTAATACAACACATCTCTATTTCTTGGTAAATTTGGAAAGCAAGATCTCCCAATTTAGTAAAAATTTTCGCCATTCCATTTTATTGTTCACATCAGCTGAATTAGAACATGTATCACTATAATGGTGAGAAGCAATCTCAGACAGTCCAAGATTCAACAATATGAAGCAACACTAACCCTCAGCTTCTGGTGGAATGAATGACTGTTCCTCTGCCATGTCTTCCTCCTTGCTTGACAATGTGTCCTCCACCGCAGCCATTCCCTTCTCCTCCCCTGCAGCTGTTTCTTTCTCCTCCCCTGCACCAGCGTCCCCATCACTGATAGCCAGCTTCTCCTCCAGCTCTACTTCTAACTCCTCAACTTCTAAAATCTCAAGGTCAACTGCAGAGTAATAAGAACAGGTAATAAACTATTTGAAGAAAACTCACTTCAAATGAATTGATTGGAATCCAAAATTATATTACTAAGGTCTAACAATGTTTTCGGCACAAAGCTGGCTATGCTTCTAAAACTATCGGACAAGTTGATTTCGCATTCTGTAATGGAAATGCTCAAAGTTGAGGCTTTGACTTATTATTATATTCAGATCAACAAATATTTTGGATACATTCTTCAATGATGTTATCCAAAGCATGTGTAAAGTTTCAGAAAAATTGATAAAAAACTGTGGGAGTAGTTGATTTCACAAGACAGATACCCTTTTTCGGGACAGACTTCAACGTAACATAAATCATCTTCACCAAGAGATGCACATGTCAAATATCAAAAGCCCATCAAACTAAAGTTACTGACAAAGTAAAGTTTTTTTTAGGCAAATTGATTGACAGACAGGTGAAAAACAATATACCCCAGCCCTGGAATCTCCGTTTCTAGGCAATAAAAAAACAGGTTTATTTACCTTCCTCTAAGATTGGTTCAGCTTCCTTGTTTGTGTCCTTGTTTGCCGACTGCTCACTGTCCTTGTACAATATCTGACAAACAGAAAGTTACACTTCCTCTCAGCAAGTTTTCAATAACTGAAGGGTGACATGTATCATTTACACATTGGATATGTATCACAGAACTATATGACAAAAGTCTAAAGTTCAATTACTTACCCCTGGAATAAATGAGCGGAGATCTGGAAGAGTTTCATAGAATGTTCTTGTATCCTCGTCTTCAAACAAGGCAGTGTCTCCCTCATATTGACACTGAAAAAGAAAGGTAACATGGTTTTTGGTCAAATTTTATATGAAAGACTTTCATATTCATTTCAAAACAAGTGATTCTCTGTAACATCTTGAACATTTCTTTTTATTTCATTCAGACTTTTATTCATAATTCATAATTCAACAAAGTTCTGTAAATCCAATTTTCTGGAATCATAACTTGAAGACAAAGAAAACATCTGCCATTTGCAACTGGCAAGATGTAGGCTATCCTGCAATATTTCAAACCAGTAGGTAAAGGGTTAAATTCTGATTGACATGTTGCCGATAAGACTCACCTCTCCTTTCAATGGACTGAAGAAGTCGAACATGCCTCCACCTTCTTCCTGCTTTAGATCTGCGCAAAGTAAACAATACTTCATGAATATCTACATGACAAAGATTTCAGCTAAGGAATGTTATAAAGCCAAAACATTAGTGCTGGTTATCGTTAATTTTTTTCAGATCGATAATCGCTAGTGCCAGATCGATAATCAATCGATTATAATCGAAAAGACCGTCAATTATTCCTGCTTCCACAATTAAATGCACAAACTTACGTTAGCGAGCCAACTTCCGGGTTATCGTCAGCAGTGGCATCATGTCTCGAACCATAGCACGTTCATTTTGCCGTGTGACACATTTATTGTCGTTTTTTAGAGATAATAAATCAAACATTATCGACTACTATGTATGAGTGTAGAATCATAGAATGATTTTGTCTTTTCTTGTCATTTATTTACCGTATGCTGATTGAAATATCCGACTGGTAGAACATTAATCTGTCCGTAAAATGCAGCCCTTCAATGGTTACGCTACCGACTTACTTGCCTTCGCAACGTTCGTCTTGGATGATCAACACAGCAATAAACGTTTTAAAAAACAAAATTTTGTCTTGTATTGATGTTGAAGCGTGAACACAGATGTTGAAATAGAAAATTATTCTTCAAAGTGTTATAATTAACAATTGTATCTTAAATTCAAAAGCATTTATGAAACCGAAAATAGGTCTCTCTCATCAGTTCAAGTCACGTGGTTGTATGCAAATACCAAATATCAACTGAAGGAATTCCCCGCTATCAGCCAATTAGAAAATAGCTAGTCTGTGACGTAGTTTTGAATGACCAATGAGTGTCGCACAATTTGATCATGAATATTTATTATTTCGACAAGGAACTTGTAAAAAGTCGATGTCAGAGGAGTTCGTTTGAAAACGGAATAATCGAATGACAATTTATAGTTTTCTTTCCAATAAGTTTTGATAAGACTAGTCATGATAAGGCATATTTAGATTTCATAAACAGACGCTGTTTTAATAATTGATCATATAACTTATACGTTTAATCAGGTGGCACCCGCACAATGCAGCGAATGCCGTAGAATTTTCGAATCAAGCAAAGCCCGGGGTTGACGCTGATTGGTCACCTGAAGCGTGCAGTTGAACAGCTTCCGATTTAGAAATAAATAAGCAATGGCGAGCGACCAGATTAGATATTGTTCAGTAAAAGAAAACACGACAAGGTAGAATAAAATGTTATGTTGTTTATGCATCCCAATAATGATTATTTCCGATTATCGATCTGCAGTTTTTTAGTAATCGACAATCGTTTATTTCACTTAGATCGATCGATCAACCGATCCTACGATTAATCGCTCCAGCACTACAAAACATGTATTAAGTTCATATTACTGAGCGAGACAAATGAGTGGAATGTTTTGTTAGGATCATTCTAATGCCTACAGGAAACCTTTGTTGCAAGAAGACCCTCTTCACAAAAACCCTCTTCACAAACATTTTCTTTGAATAAATTTCACCATCATTTGTTCTACATACCTTCTTCAGGGAGGTCAGGCAAATCTTCGTCAAGCAAGTCCTATTTGGAAAGAAAAATTATGTCAAACAAAGAAATACAAAAACATAAATAACTAAATATCAAACTTTAACTTTTAATCATGAAAGGACATCCATAAGAGAAAAACTTTTCAGTGTTATTAAGACATTGGGTTTTTTGCACTAATTACAATGTTCTGTCTGAAAGTGAAGCTAATTTGGTAGGTAATAGTTTTGAAATAGAGGCTAGTCATCTGAGTTTCTAACACCTATCTAAATGTACCTAACTTATCTTAGCTACAAGAAAACTCACTGCCAGGACTGTTGCACTTGAAAGTAGTTTCTGGTACGCAGCAAATGAACTTTCATGATTTTCTCTCCTCTCATTGCTGAGCTCGCCTTTTGTCTGTAAGAGGAGCATAGTATCAATAGAGATGATAAGATTTGGATTCACAGCTTTAAACACACACTAACTACTTTGAAACATTATAAACTTTCAGGAACTCTTTATTGAAACTAAATTTTGGAAATCTTTTGATCCCTTGGCAGGTTGATATGGATAGTTTAGTTGCAAATCATTTATGAAACCCTGCAATTCACAAAAGACAAATGCTGCTTACCTGAATGATTCTGCGGTTCTGCCGCTCCATACCCTTGAGGTCCTTGTGATCCTTGATGAGATGTTTCCTCAGAGAGGTGGAGTAGTCCTTCAGCAGGTTCTGACACGCCTTCTTTCTCTCCGGGGGGAGCAGCTGGTGTATATCAAATGTTGTATGAGTGAAGTTATGAGGTGCCGTAATCTGGGTAATGGTTCCACTTATCTAATTCTTAGGTCAATCTTTTGGCATCGGCAAAAGAGATTTTAAAGCTGTAATTGGTAAATTGGTAATTGGTTACAATGGCAAGCTTAATACTCTTGATATGCTTGAGAAAGCTCTACCTCCTTCATCTTCCTGATGAAAGAGTAAGGATTTGTTTTCTAACATTGTGTCTTTTCACATCTAGTACCCAGAGTTTCAAATATTGTGAAATCTTGATCACCCAAAAAGTATTGTTATCCCATATATCCGAAGTAAAAAAACTAAGAATTATTCATATTACAAGATGTGAAATGTTTCAAGCACAAGATAATTTTAAACTTATTTCTCTTACATTGCTCTTCATGAAGCCTTTGATTTGATGTTTTTCGGAGAGAACTCTGAAATAAAGCATACATTCCAGTTTACATTTGATTCTTAAAAAGATTAAGCATGGGTTGACTAAAAATATTTCTTCTTCTCAAAAATATCTAAAAATCAGTCCCTATGTTTATTAATGTTAATAAATGACACTTACTGGTTCACTTACTGGTTCTAGCAGAACAAAATATTGCTAAGCAAAACATCACTCTGTAGAAGAAATTAAAAACGAGGAGTGCAGACCTGATTTTCCTGGGTAAGATGCCAACATAGTCTTCCCCACAGTGCTTACAGAAGCTGGTGATGATGGACAGGTTGTTGTGTTCCTCCTTGTCGTTGTTGATGAGAACTGACAGCTGATTGGCTAACACTGGTAGTCCTTCCTTCAGCGTGAAGACGCCCACAGATACCAGCTCCGCAAAGAATCGCAGGTCTACCCTGTACTTGCTGGGGTTTGATATCTGCGGAAATGTACAATATCATGAATTGAAATATACAGAAAAACAACAGATGAAAAAATTTATCTTAATAAAACAATGGTAGCAAATCTATTTCTATTGACGTGCATCATATCATACAACCCCTTCAGAATATTGAGATGACAACTTCATATATTTTCATAATAGAAAGGCAACAGTATAGAATCATAAGCCATTTCCAAGCATCTATACAAAAACATAGCTGTGTTCATATGAAGAAGCTGCTCATTCATAAATCTCGGTCAGCTCTCACAAGAAACTTCCACATGTCACCAATACAACATTGCCTGAACAAACACAGCAGTACATTTTCAACATTCTCTAATCTCTTGAAAGTGTAGATTATTTAGTTGGTTGTGACTCTGATGAAATGATCAGATTTCTTTAAACGAGTGAGCATCACTCTCAATCTTATGAAACAGAAATAATGTACTAACCTTACAATACATAACCTCTTACTCAGAATTATGGTTCTCATCTGTTGTATATATACGTAACATTATTTTGATGGTCGACTGTATAACATACTTTCAAATTGGTATCTACTAATGTGCAAGCAAATTTCAAATTTCATGGATATAAAGCAACTCTGCATAAGACTTCAGAAAAGTAAGACATCATTGCAGATGACTTCAATCAAATCATACCTTTTCATCCTTCTTGCCCAGGAGATATTTCTGGAAGTTCTCATGTAAAGAAGGAGAGAAGTCAGAGTATCTTTGATGCAACAAACTGCACAGCTGGACTGCAGAATGCACATCGGACATCTTCAGCTTCACATCGGCTAGTGCTGAGGCCTGGAAGAAATGAAATTATTTTCCATGAAATGTGTACTTTAGGGTGATAGGTGAACATGTCAAAAGTGAGCATAGCTCACAATCCATGCCTGCACTTTGACTGCCTTCACGTAACATCAATTAATTTGAAAAGACATGCAGTTCATAACGTCAATGGACAACAATAATTCAATGGAAACACTGTAGTTGTAACCCCTAATAGGCACAACACCAGCACAATGGTAACATCCATACCAAATTTGAAATCATGAGTTGTGCTGGGGAGAGGATTTTGATTCATGGACAGACACAGAGGGCTTCACAGCCTTTCTATACAGAGGATAATGGGATGCTGAAGGAAATTGAACCACAAAGGATAAGGAGTTGAAGGAAATTGGGAGTTAGAAATAGAAATTGGGAGTTGTATTCTAGGAAATATAGTAGTTTTATCAGGAATATTCTTGGTTCAGCCAGAAAAGGTCAATTACTATATAGAGAGGACTATTTCATCTACTTATTTATCCATCTATTGATAAATATTATTTATTTACTTCAAAGAGTTTCTTTTGTGAGTTTTGAATACATATTAATAGCCTATAGGATATTGTAGTCTATCAGTTATAGACAACCAGATCAGCACAAACTTCTCAAGTAAAACAAAGACTTGACGTTTGACTTACAGCTTCTCCAACATATTTCGTGAGATTTAATCCAGCAAAATCCTTTATCAGCCCTTCGAACTGTGACTCAGTCAGATTTCTCTGCAAACAACCATAACAAAAGTATGCATAAAACAAAGAAGATAAAGACATTTTTTTTATAACTTTGTAACAAATTTAAACAAGTTAAAATTTCCATCCCAGAGTGTCCTAAAAATATTTCATCTTCAACTAACTCATGTTCACTCTGTGCTTCAAATGATGCACACTTACACTTTCAAAACAAAAATTTCAGTTATAAATACTGTGTACAGTTAAACAGTTACAGTCACAGCGGCCACCACCATTGAGCGGACACTAACGCGGCCACTACAAATCCTGCCCGATAGATTTTTGTATATATTCAACTGTGTAGAGCAGCCACCTGATAGACTTTATCATGTCCATTAGCAAGATGCAGCCTGTCAGCAGCAGCCATTTGTGGTGCGGTTGATCACTTATATCTTAGTTTTGTTAAAGGTCTGTGGGTCTGTAAATTACAACATAAGTAGATCTATGTAATCACTGCATATATTCACTAAATAAGACAACAACCTGAGGCTACCATAAGAATAACCATGTAAGGACCTCTACTGAAAAGAAAGGCACTTACGTTTGAATTGTAAAACACACTCAACAAAATGGCAAATCCTCTGTAGAAAGGCCACCTGTATAGTATACAACAGATAATTTTAGTCGGTCACTTGGGTGGCCGCTATACCCAAGTTTGACTGAAAAATGTTGAAACTTACCAATCTTTTCACAAAAGCTGTATTCTTCTTCAAACTCGAATCCAGTTTGCTAAAGAATGATTCATCAGGTCTGGTCTCTGGAACAAATACCACTTTCCAATCATTACTTGCCTTCGTTTAGACAATGACAAAATATTCCATTACTGTATTGATTAACACAGTAAAAGACTAAAACTTTAAGAGTTAAGGAGACTTCTTATCTGAAATGAACTGTTCAAACACTTTAGCGACTAATTAATTACAGTTATCAAAACCCGGAAGTAAAAGGTTAAAAGAGACAGTTGAAGAGGTCATTTTTATGGAGACTAACTTGGAGGGGATAACTCTTTTTACATACATATTATACAGAATAATGCACAGTCAGCATTGTAGGGTAAAGGAATCAATCAACAATGTGAAACCTAGGTAAAGCAAGAAAGACACTGTTGATCAGTCTAATGATAAATTATTTGTTACTTGGTTAATATTCCACAATATATATGTGATGTATGATCATTTAGTTGTAAAAGCATAAAGATATATAACCTTTTTCCACATTTCATGTAATTTACGATAACAAAATGGCAATATCCATTCCATCAGGCCAGCTAAATAGAGTTGTAAGCAAATAAATGTGTACCTGGCGAGGCAAGGTTCTTCTCTCTCAGCTCTTTTCTAGCAGTCAGTTTGTCTCGGGTCTCCTTCTTGTAGTCTTCAAGGCTTTTCTAAGTAACAACAACAAAACATGACATTGTACGTCGATCAAACTTTTCTTATCTCAATCATGTACTTTGTATAAACAGATTCCATTGCTACTGATATTGAATATTTTCAGCTGTCTTAAATTAATACTCTTGATCACAAACTCTTTGCCAAAATTTTTGATTTTGTAAGTTTGTTACATTAGAACACAGGAGTCAATAAAGCAAATAAAAAGCAATTATTACCTTTTCATCAGCAAGTTTCTGCTTTTCTCTTTCTTCTTCAAGTCTCTACAGAAACAAAAACATTTTTCAACTTTATTAAAACATTGGCTTCAAATGATAAAAGCTTAGATCTGAATGGCTCACATTGCATATGGTAACAAATAGTTTTCATTCATTACACTCATTTCCAAAAAACATTGCATGTAAAATTCAAAGACACCTTTTTCATTCCACAATATATATTTTAACTAACTTATTTACTACTACCTTAGTGCTTTCACATAGAGCTTGGAAACCTTGAGTCAAATTAGTCTTGTTCAAGTCTGTTCAAAGATGACATAAATGTAAGAAACATTATGACCTGTACCTATCTGATACAATCCAAAAAGACAACACTACCTTATTTTCTTCTTCCTCCTTGCGTTTCCTCTCCTCTTCTTCCAGTTTCTTCTGCTCTGCTAACAGCTTTTCTTCTTCCTCTTTCTTCTTCTTTTCTTCTTCTTTCTTTTTCTTTTCCTCTTCCTCTTTTTCTTTTTGAGCTTTTCTTTGGTCTTGATCCGTTTTACTCGGTGTTCTGACGTCCTTACTTTTACTCATACCACCACTAAAATTGCTGTAATGTAGACAGTATTTTGCAATAAATGACTCACACGTTACCTAACAAATATACATACATACATATATGGAGGTCAATACATTTTGGTCAATTCAGGTATATGAGAAGGCAAAGACAATAAATATATAATATGACAACTATAAGCAGCAAATTGCAGTCTTTCCTCAAAGAACAGACAGACATTTAGGAGTTAAACATACTGTGTTTGGAAATTTGTTTACATTGTCACGTTCATAAGACTTTATTTTCATTAAATAAAATCTGTTTAACGTGAATGTAATATTTCCATTCTTGGTTCTAAACTGAATCCAAAATGTACCTAAATGAGACATCTGTACCACAATACATACTGAACCAAGCTCAGGTGTACAGCTTCACCCCTGAAAGTTATATTCAAGGAGATAAAATATATACTATATTTCCTTTGATACCTGGGGTTCTATTTCATTCAGCACCCCCTTACCCCCGGGTTATATTACTGAGGCCAAAATTTTATTTGAGGCCGGGTAATATTTGAATGGCTCGGGGCAACAAGTCGACAACCCACAAAAAGTTACTTTTGAGAAAATCGAGTTTAAAGTTTTTTTGTGGGATGCCAATTATACCAAATATTGAACTTTAGCAAAAACAGGATAAACCACATAAAATAATTGATGGTGAAAAATATAGTCTTTGTAAAAAATATATCGTCAGAACTTTCATAGTCTCATTCCTGTGGTGGTTTGCCATAATTTAGATAACTTTTGCTGTCATTAACATCAGTGAGTGATGAAATTTCCGGCAATACAGTCTCATCAGACGCCATGTCTTTTGTGGCTTATCACACTCTTGCACAAATGGAAAGGAGGAACGTGCCTTATCTTAAATATGGGAATGATGGCAACTCGATTGTTATTAAGTTTAGGGGAGATAACGGACTCAAATATGGTAAAGTGACCATCTGCAACCCACAAAAAAGGATTATCTCAAAAAATCACAATGTGTGGGTTGTCGACTTGTTACCCCGAGCCATTCATTTGTTCAGACCTGATTGATTTTTACAATCTTCTTGGGGTGACTGATTGGACAAGTAAAATTAGTGATCTAGTACCCCCTTACCCACGGGTTGTATTGGAGGTCCAGGTTTTATTAGAGGAAATATGGTAGGTTAAAAGCAATGGATTTCTACCTTGAGTTTTTATCTGTTTTCTCAGGTTTCCCCAGATATCCTCCACTTTTTCTTGTATCCAGTCTACGATCTCCTCTATCTGGAGGAGGTCGGCCATGTCCCGAACCACGACGATCATAGTAGTCGTCATACCTTGAATAAACAATGTCTTGCAATTACTTATTATTTATAACTTTCTTTTTTAGATATTACAAGAGCAGAGCATGCAACATAATTTGGAAACAAGTTGTTTTTGTGGAATTTTACTGTTCCAAAGTCAACATAACGGTACAAGCATAACCACGATAACTGTGTAGAACATGTTTCTAATTATAACATATTTTATATCATACACACACCAAGTTATTCAGAATAAAATACTGGGAATAAAGGAAACCATTTCTGGGAGTATTTTGCGGACCTCTTTATGCTTATATCTTCTTTTATATGAATCTTTCAACAGTGAATATGTCTTTCAAAATCTTTTGGAAACTTTTAAAATTGGAATGGGTTTTTCAACATTTGAATACATATAATAAATAGAGTTCTTTAATTGATCTTTGAAACATTTAGCAAAAATAATTCTATCTTAGTCATCAGACAGTCACAGTGCATACAATTCTTTTCCTAACATCTAATATAGAAACTTACTTGTCTCTATAATCGCCAGCTCCCTCATACCCTCCTTTCTTCCCTCCAGTTTTAACTGGTGGCGGGTCTTTCCTTCGATCAGTGGATCCCTTCTTTGGTGTATCACGGCTCCCTCCCTTGGACGGGATATCATCTCTTCTCTTGTCAGCTGACTCTTTGCCTCGATAGTTTACATCCTCAGACTTATAATCAGTATCTTTGCTTGATTTTACAGATTTCACACTCTTCGACCCATCATCATGCTTACTTTCGCTTGGATCCATGTTAAGACTCGTAGTCCCAAAATTACTCCTCGTCAACTCATAGTGAATAATTTCAAGCCTGTTTTACGTCATCCGTTCAATATTTGTTTTGATAGCATTGATGTTGATTTCATTTCTGGTAGTTTTCAAGAATTCATCCCTGAAAAGAATTAACCTGTTTTTAAAACGTAGACAATTGTCATTATGGTCTAAGATTAATAGAAGGGTACGAATGACATGGGCTCTATAATGACTTTTAAATGCAACTGAAGTAAGAGAAACTGATCATACCAAGTGATTAAAGTGATGATTATAATATATTAATACCCAAATGGTTGAAAATAACGGAGTTAATATTATTGATATCAGCACATGTGCACATATCACGTTTGCTTAGCAGCCATTGTTTCGCAGCCCTTACCGTATTTTATCGTCTGTGACGTCATAAAATTATTGTTCATGTCACTGTATATTGTCGTAGCGAGAGAAGTGGGCCGTTTCTTGACTATTTTTAAAGAAATGAAAAAGGAATAGAACAGGTAATAAAGAAATTATTACACTCGGAAGTGTGTCATATGACTTTTACGACACTCGTGCAAATTTCTGTATAGCCCTTGCTCTTTCTCGGGCAATAAAAGAATTCATCATAAAAGTCATATGACACACTTCCTCGAGTAATAATCTCTATATATGACCAAGGACGTACATCACATCTAATTCCTTGATATGACATATCATATCTGACATCCAAAAATTTTTGTTGCAGGGCAGAAATGTAGCTGAAACCTCCTATTTAGCAAATTTGGTTGTAGTCCCCTATAGGGATCAACAAGTTTCCTTTTACTGTTAATATTGAAATAAAAGGCAAGGTAAGTTCCAACATTTGTGATGTCATATTTTCCTTCTTTCTGCAACCAAATTCTGTCAAGTCAATGCTGTTCTGTTTGATGAAAAATGTATTTTGATGGTTTAAAAAATTTGGTTGCTGTTGCCTACAGGGACTGCAACCAAATTAAGAAATTACCCGATTTCCATGTGAGTTTTATAATCTGCAACCAAATTCAAACATTTCATGTGATATCAGCTATAGATCTTTAATTACTATGTCTATCAGGAAAATGTCATTTGAACAGTTTTGAAGAGTTTGGATGCATTTTATTGCTATTTTAGACACCCTGTCATTGTGACCCTTCAATAACTCTTAGGCCTTCATTATTGTATACAGTCAGGCCACGATAATCAATACGCTTCCGTTTTTCATCAAAAACGTTCGGATAGTGAAATGTTCGGACTACTGAGTACTGAGGACTACTAAAGAGATTAGTTTGGTTACATCTTCCTACCGTTCGGAAACTGCGAGATTCGGATTATCGGTGGCTGGATTATCGCGGCTTGACTGTAACTGATTATGAAAGAAGTAACTGGATTGTTTATAAATTAGTTCCTGTATCTTGAAATTATCTTGTGTATTAGTATATTTATCCCAAACAAAAGCAAGTAACGAAAGTCTGAAAAAAATGAAGAAGATGAGTTTGTGTTCATTTGAACCAAATCTAAAGTCTGTTAAGTTATTTTCACTTCGGATTTTAACACCGACAGCATAACTGCTGCATGGTTATTACGGTACGGTAATTTAATTTTGTTTTGTAAACAAAACATGTTTAACATGACAAATGTAGACAACAGGCAAACATTGTTCAAATTGTTAATTGTAACTGGAATATAGAAGCAGGACAACTTACAATTTAAAAAATTTAAAAAACGCTAGATCAAAACAAGGTAAACAACAAACTATCGCGTAAATGTGGGGCATCTGTTGTAAAGTTTTACATCACTCAATGATGTCAAACCAAATGTTTGAAGAGAACATACGACGAGTCACATAAACAGAAAAACGTACAACGCTTCTGAAAAAAGCAAAACATATTTTTAAAAGCTGTCACATGCTTTTTGAAAACCTACTTTCTTGTGTTTACGATAGCCGAAAATGGCGTCTGCAAACAGATGCACTTCGGACATTTCCGGTTTGTTCCGTTATTCTTATATGGTATTTCCCTGCAACTTATTATACTTAACGTTTTAAGTGAAACGCTTCTAACGTAATGCCTTTTCTGTGATTCAATATTATACATATATAAAAAATATGTCACAAAGGACGTGAACATGACATTATTTTTTTCAAGAGATCTAAAATGAAACAAAGAAAAAAAATGTCTAAATGTTGTTCTGATGAACAGGACTTCAGTTTTCGAGGCTGCATGTGCTGTCTGAGATAAGTTAATTAAGCCTAATTTAAATTTGACATTTATTTATTACCATGACTTACATACTGAATGTTGGTCGTGATAGCATTAATTAAATAACATATGTGAGACTCTGAAAAGTTGTTCCATTCAGATTTGTTTTTCCTTTGAGAAGTGTTATGTACTCGATTACCATGAGAAATAATCTGACAGCGTATCTATAGTTCCAGTCTCTTTCGCAGGTAGATTCTGTTCCGGAGAGGTGTTGAGCGACTCGTAGAAGGTGGAATTGTATGTGTATACACATATTTATGTTTATTAAGTAATTTTGTGTTGACCTTATTTATTTGTTATTTATTATTTTCGAGCATTGAATGAGAACACGTTCTATGCATTACGTGAAATGAAAATACGCTATATCGTACCTAATTTTACAACTTTTTAATAATAAAAGATATACACTAATAACATATTTATATAAATTGACGGGCAAAAGAAAGTATAACACTCACTTGTTTTCTATTAATTCAGTATTTTAAAGAAAAGAGATGCATTTGATTATGGCACGATACAATAATACCTTACGGCAGTAGTTCGAATGACTTCATTGGTGACTGTTTTATTTTTTAACTGAAATATCAGTATTTAAAGTAGACAGGAGTAAGAAATTAAATTTATATCAACATGGCCCCAACTATGTTTAAATTGTAAATGTGTGCAGGACGAGGCACATTTATTGTTTTTCACATAGAGTATGTGTTAAATGTCGTTGAACAGTTGTGCTTTATCAAAATTAATTTTGGGGAAAAATAAATTTTAAATTTATTTTGTTTTCCCCAAACTAGTCAGTTGTTGAATACGACGTCGAAACTCGAGATATTTGACTTATACATATGATAAATACAACTGAGTGTTATACTTTCTTTTGCCCGTCAGTTTAGTGACACATAACATTTCATAAATTGATAAACAATTTGCTGTTGTGCCGTAGTGAAGGTTTCCCCGCTCGCAGAGCTGATGTGCTATCAAGTTCCGAAAGATCAAAATATTTCATTTTGACTGTTCCTCCCAAAGTTCGTCTCCACAAAAAATACCCCGACAGAACCCTATATCTAAGTTTATCTAAGTGCAAAATATCATGCATTTTGTATTTTATATTACATATTTAACTCCGCTGCCCTAGAAATATCCTTGTTCAATAATTAATCAATCAGTTATGTGATCATCAAGTCAGTGATGCAAGTTTCAAACTTTGGCTTAATGAAAAAGACATAGGAAGTTCGAGTTTCTTCATGAGCTAAATGTCATCTCAAGTACATCAAATGAGTATAAAAACACATCACTAAATTTGTATGCTTTTGCTCACTTATTATATACTATCATAGGGTTCTGCAGAGAAACTAAAAAAAATATTTCTTGAAATTTTAACTTCTAAGAGATGCCCAAATTGATATGTTTACTTGGAGATACATGGAGTATAAATATTATGTTATGGAACTTCAGAATATAAAGAAACCTCAACAGTGTGGCACTTTTATCGCAATGGTACGATGTCTCAAATATTATCCAAGTGGGTCCTAGTCAAAATTGCCATACGAAAAAATGGCCACACAATGTGCATTTCAAAATGGCCATAAAAAAGTCCAAATGGCCACAGACCCGTAGTCAAAATGGCCATACCAAATAGTCAAAATGGCCATAGAAAAAGTTGAAATGGCCATACAATGAAAAAAGTTCCCTTACACTTTCAAATCATTAACTACATGTATGACATGATTCATATTCATATTCACCAATTCACACATTAGTCATTCATTCACACTTTCCATCAGTTCTGCTACATGATACTTGCACTGAGTACTGAAATACGCTCGTAGTGAACAATCTCCGATATGTAACGGCGTACTAAATATTCACACATTAGTGTTTAATTTGAGACTAGGAATATGTATCATCCTCCATTGAACATCTGTTTTAACCTATGTTGCTAATTCTTATTCTTTTATTCTATTATTTCAGTGTTCAAAGTGTATAAAGTCACTAACTTACTGTTGTGCCTCCATACAAACTAAACTCTTATATTCAGCTCCACTACAGTGGATATCTTTCCCTACTTATTAAATCTGCTCCGACAATCCGAAGCTTCAAATCTACATCCTTGTACTGATTTTTCTAAGTCTGTGCTTTGAGCACGCCCTATCGTTGTGGGGTCAATGGCCTATATTATTCTTATTTTTACTCGTGATAGCAGTTCCAAGTAAGACTTATAATGTATGAAAAATAGATTTTTAAAATGAATATCGTTTATCTAGAAAAAGAGTTCAATACAGAATATGTTATCAATGTTTAAATAAATGGTTCCATGTGTTATAGTACATTTTTTACTTATTTCTTTGCTATGACCAGATCAGGCCTTGTACAGAAATGCATTTAAATGAAACGTTTCGTTGATAATAGCATCTGAGGACTGTTGGACACTGTTTCGTATATATTTAGAGGAAAATGCCCAAATTGCTATTTTCGCCATACATTGTATTGATATTGGTGTTTTGTCAATTTATTATGTAATATTTGCATTGTTAAGTTTGTTTAAAACAGTTAGATATTGAATAATTTTGGAATCGTAAATTGCGGAAAATTATTATTTCCATTTTTAATATATTATCATAGTGCACGATTGAATCATTCCAACAGTAACTACTGTTAAAATATGATCATTAATTAGAAAATCAAATACCCTGTCAATACATTCTTTGACATTGATTTATCAGTGATAATGTTTTATTAAATCCTGTTCCACTAAAATTCAACTTTTTTATATTTCCACATAATGCGAAAAAATCTTCCAAGGCTAGCTTTGCTTCAGCTGGCGGGAGAAAGAAAACAAAACAAACGAAGGAATATTATCAATGTAAGTTTTAAACAAACTGATCTGATCTATGAAACTAACACATCGGAATCAATGGTTCAACTTAGATTTTGGTAAATAAAGTACAATTTAACAACTACTTTTCACGATCACGCTTCCGGTCATTATATTGTCAATGTGAAATATTAAAATCTGATATCGATATTTTCAGATTGTTCCTCAATTGAATTCCTCTTCATCGACTATTTATTATAGTTATTTTTTTAAAATCTGAACCTTAAAATTATTAATAATATATATAACTCCTGTTTTGGTTCATGATTGACGAAGCAATGCAATTGTAATTGATTTGTGAACCCCAGGACCCAACGTGAGATTTACAAACACATCATCCTTGTTCAATTCGTACTAGACGATCTAGTCCAGCTACAGCATGTTAGACATGTGCGCAGTCATCGCACATAAACCGACGTTTAGATTATCTGAACTAGACGATCGTGCTCGCCTCAGTCTAACCCCTTACCGGAGATAGTCACGGCGACCATTACATCATCTAATTTCGTACTATCTTTTTTTAAGTTTTAGCCCTTGGATTCCTGTTTGATTGTCTTCTTTAGCCATGTTATCTTTTTTTGGAGTACTGCATTTTACCGGGCGCTAGTAATTATTAACTACAGTTCACTGTCAACCCTTATGCTAGACAAACTAACCCTAAAAGATCCTCTACTGGCTGGCGACCAATTATCGCCGCATACCAATTATCTCCAACACATAGCTGCAGCACTTGCGCAGACAACTTTATCCTATGGTTCCCTATTATTTCACACATTAAGATATCACCAAACTGATAACCAACAAAAGTTCAATTCAACTTAAGTATTTAGCTATGTAGCTATGTATTAGCGATAATTGGTATGCGGCGAAAATTTGTTGCCAGCCAGTACAGATATCCTAGAGCTAAAGAAAGTAGTACGAAGTTAATGAGATCAATGTGGGCCTGGTAAAATGCAGTCTATCCTCTTTTAACCCCCTGATACCTCTATCGATGTCATTTTCAGAATAAAAACAAGATGTCTTAAAATTTAATGAAGAGTAGATATCACAGAACAAACACCAGAAATGGCTGGTAAGTACTATCCTTTGAAGTTCAAATTGATTTTCAGGAATTATGTACGTTAATGCATCAAATGAGAAAAATCGCTTTGTTATTTTCTAATCTTACATCTTTTTAATAATAAATTATACAGGTTTCTAGAATATCACCAAACTGTAGCAAAGCTTTCCACACTCGTAGCGCTGTTGAATGGCTTAAAGAGAGGGTTCTATCTGAGTATTTTTTGTGGAAACGAAATTGGAGAGGACATTCCTGTTTACATATTTATGTTATCAATACATTCTTATCGCATAATCCAGGTGAAACATAATGAGGGATATATTTTTGAAAATTTGATTAACTTCATAAAGGCTAGCAGCCTAGCACACTTTCATAATAAAAGTAATGTGATGACATTCAAAGCATTTCTACAACACAAGAAGAAATTGTTGATTAGTTTCATGATAACCTTTTTGTTACGATGGGAGTATTTTATCAATACATGTGTTTTATTATTCAAAGAAATTAAAACTAGTGAAAATACAGTATATTTTATTTCATTTCATTTCAAGAAAGGCAAGCAAGCAAGCAAGGCGGACGGTCGATGATAGAACTCAATCTTAAATTTGTTAATTTCTTAATGAATGTGTGTTAGTCTTTATCAAATAGTCAGAAAAAAACTCATGTTACCCTCAGTAATATGTTTCATCTGGATTGTGCTATAATAACTATGTTTTAATAACATGTAAAGGAAAATATTTAAATTATTAAAATGGTCAACATCTGTAGAATCAACTAACCATTTAAACAAAATACACTGTACGACGAAATAAGTGTTATTTTAGTTTTGATCATATGCTTAGGTAATTATCTTTCAGATGATCAATGTGATGTGGAAGAACTAACAGCATTTCTAGATGAGGACTCTAATGAATCAAATAAACATGACTCCAAAGAAAAGGAAAAAGAACTTGACATGGATGATGAGTTGGATGATGACGCACTAGCAGCACTTTTGGACAATGATTCAAACGATTCTACCCCTACAACAACTAATGTTCAAGAAAATAACGAGAAAGGTATCCTATCTGAGTGAAAACCATGCTATCAGTTATTGTTATGTTTAGCAAATGTGACAAGATTTTGCCAAACCTCAAACATGTGACACATTTATCCTTCATTGCCACCAGAGTAGGGTCTGGAATCTCCCTTATAATAGAGTAGTTTATTACCTACGAGGGCAATCATATCGGGGTTCATATTTTTCATACGATGCCCTACGGCAACATGTCACTTTGTCACGGTGACGTGACGTCATAAACAATGCTATGACGTCACGCTTCGTCTATGACGTTGCATTCTAAATCCGGCGATGGTGGGTTGCCAGCCTATGGTTGAAAGTGGATTTTAGCGTATTTTCATTAATTTCACGACTTCGGTAATAAACAGAATATTATATGAGTGTCTATGTCATACTATGTTTACGACACTCGTGCCTGAATATCGGTATATCCCTCGCTCTCACTCGGGAAATACTAATATTCAGGCACTCGTGTCGTAAACATAGTACGACATAGACACTCATATAATATCCTCTATATAATTACCAACAGTTGCTGGCCATAAGCAATAACTATGTTTTTTTGGCTGAGTTACAAGACCTTCTTTCAGACAATGTTTTAGTATTTGAGTAACATAAATCTTCATAAAGGAACATTGCTGTACAGGTTATCCTTATTGGCCAAGAAGCCTAATTGTAATGCATTGTATAAGCAGCAAATGTGTTAGAGAAATACAATTGATGTTTACATAATCATACAATGTCAGCAGGAGTGTCTGAGGAAGTGGATGCTGATTCTATCGCTGCTTTCCTGCAGGAGTCTGACAGTGAAGACGAGGCTGCCCCAGATTCTATTCCAGGTTTGTAGTGAAAAATCAATAATAACATTTAATCTAAATCAAATAAATCTTAATTAATGAAAGGAGAAGTATTTTAGCTGGTGTAGCAATATTTTATGTGCAGAGTCCTTGGCCGATGGGGATTCTAAATTGTAGATTTCATGACCCCATGACCCCAAATGGGGCCACAGGGGTCACATCCTTAAAAACCTATTTTCGTCTTCTTCATCAGTTCCAAAAGGTCTAGAGAGCTGAAAAGTTGTGTGCAGACTCCTTGGCAAATGGGGATTCTAAATTGTAGATTTCGTGACCCCATGACCCCAAATGGGGTCACAGGGGTCACATCCTTAAAAACCTATTTTCGTCTTCTTCTCCAGTTCCAAAAGGTCTAGAGAGCTGAAAAGTTGTGTGCAGACTCCTTGGCAAATGGGGATTCTAAATTGTAGATTTCGTGACCCCATGACCCCAAATGGGGTCACAGGGGTCACATCCTTAAAAACCTATTTTCATCTTCTTCTCCAGTTCCAAAAGGTCTAGAGAGCTGAAAAGTTGTGTGCAGACTCCTTGGCAAATGGGGATTCTAAATTGTAGATTTCGTGACCCCATGACCCCAAATGGGGTCACAGGGGTCACATCCTTAAAAACCTATTTTCGTCTTCTTCTCCAGTTCGAAAAGGTCTAGAGAGCTGAAAAGTTGTGTGTAGACTCCTTGGCAAATGGGGATTCTAAATTGTAGATTTCGTGACCCCATGACCCCAAATGGGGTCACAGGGGTCACATCCTTAAAAACCTATTTTCGTCTTCTTCTCCAGTTCCAAAAGGGATAGAGAGCTGAAAAGTTGTGTGCAGACTCCTTGGCCAATGGGGATTCTAAATTGTAGATTTTGTGACCCCGTGACCCCAAATGGGGTCACAGGGGTCACATCCTTAAAAACCTATTTTCGTCTTCTTCTCCAGTTCCAAAAGGTCCAGGGAGCTGAAAAGTTGTGTGCAGACTCCTTGGCCAATGGGGATTCTAAATTGTAGATTTCGTGACCCCGTGACCCCAAATGGGGTCACAGGGGTCACATGCTTAAAAACCTATTTTCATCTTCTTCTCCAGTTCCAAAAGGTCTAGAGAGCTGAAAAGTTGTGTGCAGACTCCTTGGCAAATGAGGATTCTAAATTGTAGATTTCGTGACCCCGTGGGGTCACAGGGGTCACATCCTTAAAAACCTATTTTCATCTTCTTCTCCAGTTCCAAAAGGTCTAGAATGCTGAAAAGTTGTGTGCAGACTCCTTGGCCAATGGGGATTCTAAATTGTAGATTGTGTGACCCCGTAACCCCAAATGGGGTCACAGTGGTCATGATCTAAGAACCTATCTTTTGCTTGTAAACAATAACTTAAATAACTATTAAATATTCAACTTTAGATAGTAAATCAATGAAACCCTGATGAGCTACAGAAGACAGCAAGAAAGCATGCAGCCTCTAGACCCTCTATTCCTTACACCAGAGAGTCATGTGCTTCACAGAACTTACTTCATTAAGTACCTTAGGCAACTACTAGAACACTGTGGCTATGATCAATCTAAATACAATGGCCACTCATTCCGCATCGGTGCCGCTACTTCCGCAGCGGAAGCACACATCCCAGACCACATGATCCAAACCTTGGGTCGTTGGTCTTCGAACTGCTACACCCGGTACATTCGTTCCTCCAAAGGTGACATTGCTCAGGCCCAAACAGCCATGGCTACCCTCTGAGGTGTTCTTATTGAATTTGTGTTAAAGACTCATATCTCGCTGGTTAAGTTACGGATGGCGAGTCAATATTGTCCAATTGGCTTTGTTTCATCTTATATACATTGATCAAGACCATGAAAGGCAGCATGCTACCTCTGTTCATATATTTTACTTTGGTTTATGTATAGTTACATATTTTCTCTTTTGTTGTGTTTGCTGTTTCCGTCCATCAATTACCATGTATATGTCAAATTTCCCTTTTTCCGTCCATTAATCAATATTTTCCATTTTTTTACCATAATACTTATTTCCTTGCCTCATGTGCCCATTTTCATTTATCTTATGGGGATTCTCAGATTCGCATATTTCTCATCTTTCCATTTGGCATTCATCCACTAAAGTGTTTTTTCCCATAATCTAAATTTCAGTTTCATTGTTCCCTGGCGCTCAGGGTTAGATCGGGGTGCGCTACTCCATCTACTTTTCAGTTATCATATATTCGTTACCACTGTGTCACTCTGGCGATCAGAGGTGTTATGCGGTGCGCTACCAATTGCACAGACACAGTGGGTAATTTTTCGTAACCGCTAAATTCCTGCCGTGCAGGGTAAGCCTGGGTGCGCCACCCAGATTACTTTTAGCGGGTAGCAATGAGAATCCCCATCTCCAAACCTGTAAATAAAATTATAATTTCATTAAAAATTTATTGGTAATTCTTTTGTCTGTTGTCTGTGCATTATAAATTTTGATTTTGATTAAAAATCTAGTTTATAATGACAGACTAAACTTTTTCATTAACCCTTAACATGCGGGTCCCGGAATTATCCGGGCGGGCTATAAGCGATTCGTAGGTACTCCAGTACGGATCCCGGATCGCTTACTTAGAAGAATTCACGCCTGTCTATGTACTGGGCTAGCCTCCATACCGGGTCCCGAGTCGATTGTTTCCGCGACTCGCTGCATGAGAATGGCTGTATTTATGCCTCGCAGCCCGCAATGAGAATAAAACTTTCTTCAGTGTCTGGTCAGAACGTCCAGCAAAATTCACACCAATTTGCGTGTGCATTGTTGACCCGTAACGCATCGATAATTAGCTTTACAAAAGGCCAATTTTGTCCTGCTTCGCTCCGATGGCTACACTGCCCGGCGGCTAATTAGCACCTAAGTGTCTGCACTGCCCCGGGGTGAGATAGGCCCGTACAGGCTTATCTGTCTCGCATCCCGCCACATGGGCAGATAGCCTATGCTTATCTGTCTCGCATCTCGCCACATGGGCAGATAGCTTCTAATTACGGGAAGATATTGCGATAAGCTACCTTTCTCTCGCACTTCGTATCATATGAACCAATTGGTTGTTTTTTATTTTTTTTTATACCAAAATAAAGAGGAAAGAATGGCCTTTATTCCCATATAAAAATCGCAATTGCGCTAACATAACTGAAAATACAGCAATCGCACAGAGATAGCCGACTTTCGCACTTTTGAATTTTGATACATGTGGCGCATTTACCCCAACATGCCTCGGCGCTCTATTTCTAAGAAACTACTTGGGATATTTTCATAATTTTTTTATCAGTATATAGATAAAAGAATTGTCTTCAATTCCATATAAAATACGTGTATTTTCGGCAATAACTTTTGATGCGCCAGGTGTCGCGCAGAAGGTGATATTCGGCTTTGAATAAGTGGCGCTCTTAGCATATACCATCATTACAGGCTTTATAACTTGTGAACCGCAAGTCCGATTTTTATAATTTTTACATCATTGTAAAGAGAAAAACATTGTCTTCAATTCCATGTATAATGCGCATGTTTTCGGGAAGAACTCTGCATGCGCAAAGCGCCGCGCCAAAAGGTATAATTTTCGCACTTCATAACTTTTGAACCGCAAGTCCGATTTTTATAATTTTTACATCATTGTAAAGAGAAAAACATTGTCTTTAATTCCAGATATAATGCGCATGTTTTTGGGAAGAACTATGCATACGCGAAGAGCCGCAATATTGATGTACGCATAAGTGAAGAAGTATGATAATATATAACTAAAATACTGTTCTTTTGATACGCAAATATAGAGCTTTATAAACGATGAACAACTGTCATGACGGAATTTTGTTTCCAGTTTTGGAAAAAAAATTATAACATAAAAGTGAAAATATATTTGAGTACGGGACCCGCCGCTCGGGGAAAAGCCTTTTCGTGGGAATATTTTCTCAGGAAAATATTTCACTTTTCGGAGTGAACATTTTTGTTACTGATGCCATTTGCGAAAGGTTTTTATTTCTAAAATTCAAATGCGAGGGCGCACCTTTCCAAACCATTTGAATTGAATTTATTATTTTATCTTTTACATTATTGAATAAAAGACGTTTCATTCAATAAGATTTGAAGAATTATTTATATGTGTAGCGGACTGAACTGAACAGATGGAGAATTTGATTCCTCACCACTTTTATTACCAAAGTTCTTTTGTATCACAATTACTTTTTTAGGTATTAGTTTTTTCGTGAGCAGGGGAATTTCCCACGGGATTCGCCATGACATAATGAGAAAAAATTCCCATGAACATGGGCGTGGTCCGTCATCTTCGGGACCGACCCACAAGTATAAATATCTACCGGGGGGTGCGCGGACCCCCCCGCTTTTGGTCGCCACCCCCCAAACTTTTTGTGCAAATTATTTTTTTGTTTCTACTTTGAAATAAAGGTTCGTGTCATTCCGAGGTATGAAGGTTTCTGCTATATATGTCGAGAGGGCATGGGAACCCATTCCCAATAGAATCCGGGGTTCGTCCCATAGGATTGTTCCTCGGAGTCTCTCGTTCTCAAAAGAGAACATGGGAAACCTGTCCCGCGATTGAATCCGGGGTCCGCCGCGGAAGACGGGGACGGGAATTCCCGGAGAGCATGGGAGTATGCTCCCATGGGTCCGGGCTCCGCCTCGAGAGACCGCTCCTTGGATGCTCTGCTTCTCGAAAAGAGAAGTCATTCGGCAACTGACAACCCGAGCTTCCCTGACATAGTAGTTTATTTTCCGGGCCTCGCGCCCGGTGCTACACGACGCCGAGGAAATCAGAAAATGGTCCGTTTGACATATGCGTCGGAAAAATCGGCGCGATGTCAGAAGCCGTCGGCGCCGTCGGCGCTTGCGGCGCAGTCGTCCTAGATGCGCCGGGAGGTTCTGAAACTGGCAAATGAACGTCCATGAAGCTCACATTCATTATCTCTGTATGTTTATTGTCTCTAATCACATGTTATATGTTGCATACATCTAACGCATTTTCAATCATTTACAGGTTGAAGCAGAATGCTGCGCGGACGTGGACGCAAGGCCCTGCGACGGCCTAGGACGTTGCATACTAGGACACGCAGCTTTGAAGCCGTTACAAGCGACGACGACTTCATCAACGAGATCCATGCTGATGAAGCCTCTGATATGGAGTCAACTGACAGTGATGGTAGCAGTGGTTTAGACAGTGATGATGCATATGATCGGGACACTGTAATAGATAGTGAACATGGTGACACAGATGCTCTGAGTGATATAGAGACAGAGATTGCCAGAAAGATTCTAGCCGCCGGTAATTCCACCGAAGAAGACTTTAGTGGTTTTGAGGAGGAGTTTGCCGAAATACCACAATATAATCATGATAATTCACAGACGTTTGATGAGTGGGTGGATGGTCCGCGGCCACGTGTAAACTTGCCTTTCACTGGTCAAACTGGGTTGCGCCAGTTCATAGAACTTCCTGAGAACCCTGAACCTATTGACTTTTTCAATTTGTTTATACATAATGATGACTATGAGGATATGGCAACGGAAACCAATAGATATTTCAAACAAGCAATGGAGGACAAAATTCTAAGACCCCGTTCAAGAATGCAACAGTGGCAAGACACTAATGCAGAAGAGATGAAGGTATTTGTAGCCATGACAATTGCCATGTCATTGGTTGTGCAGAGAAACTTTGCTGATTACTGGTCAACAAGTGATGTTACCTCAACGCCTTTCTTCGCCAAGTGCATGCCCCGAGACAGGTTTTGGCTTCTTATAACCTACCTACACTTGGCTGACAACAGGAGGATGCCGGGCCGTAACACCCCGTGCTTTTCACCAATAAATAAACTGGGACACTTGTATAACCGGATAGTTCACCGTTTTTCAAGAGTGTATAAACCGCATCAAAACATTTCAGTCGACGAGGGCATGGTGCCCTGGAAAGGTAACTTATCTTTCAAAGTTTATCTTCCCGACAAGCCTAAGAAGTATGGGATAAAGGCTTTCATGTTGTGTGACTCGCACAACGGATACGTTTGCAAGTTCAAACTCTACACTGGAAAAACGAATGAACCGGTTTCTGAAGGTGGCAAAACTTATGATGTAGTCATGGACTTGGTGAACGACTACGTTGGACAGGGGCATCACATCTTTATGGACAACTACTATTCGTCCACAAATCTGTACATAAATTTGTGGGAGCGGGGAATAGGTGCCACGGGGATTTTGAAAGCCAATCGAAAGGGACTTCCTGATTCAGTCAAGAAACCTAAAAAGAAAGCCAAGCAAGGGGACATGACAGTTTCTCACAACCATGGCCTACTCGTTCTTCGCTACGAAGATAGAAAATCAGTGCTTCTCATGTCTACTGTTGAAGATACACAACTTGAACAAACAGGGAAGAAGAACCGGGCAACAGGGGAACCAGTTCTCAAGCCGCGCATTGTAACAACGTACAACAAGTACATGGGAGGTGTTGATCGGGCCGACCAGATGTTGTCGTACACGCCGTTCCGAGTGAAGACCCTGAAGTGGTGGAAACGGGTTTGGTTTCACGTTCTAAACGTTGCCATGTTGAACTCTTACATCGTTTATAAAGAATACAGCAAAGATAAACCTCTAAAAACAAGTCGGGAATACAGGAAGGCTTTGGCGCAACATATAGTAACATTTGCGGACAAGGAACAAGTTCCATCACTTTGCAGACGTCCCCGTGGTCGGCCGAGCACGAGCGACGAGAGTGTCACTCGTCTTCATGGACGTCACTTTCCGACGAAGATTGAGCCTGTCGGAAGGAAGAAAAACGTCACAAGGATGTGTGTGGTATGCTCTAAGGCAAAACGCGCCGTCCTCGCAAAACAGATTGAAGAAGGCAATGGGCCAGCAAGGAAGAAAAAACGAGTAGGCAGAGAGTCTTCTTATGAATGTACAGATTGTAATGTTTCTCTGTGCGCCGCACCATGCTTCAAACTGTACCACACCGCCACTGACTATTCCAGGGCTTACATCACTGCCACGGAAAAAGAAAGAAATGAAGAAGGGAATGAAGAAGAAGAAAATTGAAAGTAAAGAGAGCCGAAGTGTGGACTAGTATATACACATTATATACATACCTTGTTAGGTCCCTAAAGCTGTTCTGCGCACAACCGCAGGTAAATATTGTGTATATTTGTACATAAATGCATTGTAATTTCATTGTAATACATGTCATTGCAAATAAAATATTCTTTATTTTATCAAAGAGACAGAGAAAGTGAATGCGAGCTTTCATTGGAAGTTCAGCCAGAACCGCATCATAAAAAAACACCCATAAATGCTGAACCGGGTGGCCGATTTTCATAAAACTTACATGGGGTAAAGAGGAAAGATTCGGCTTTGATTCAATATAAAATTTATACATGCGCACGAAAAACTAAAGTTGCGGCACGTGCCCCGATATGCGCGATAGTCAAAAAGTTGCCTCAAAGTACCGAGGGTACCTTCATTTGGCACGCTATAGCTTCCGAACGAAGTTGCGCATTTTTTTTCTTTTTACATCATCGTAAAGAGCAATAAATTGTCTTCAATTCCATGTATCATATGTATATGCGCAGCGAAAAATAAACATGCGGCAAATGATGCGCCAGATGTCGCAAAAGGTTAGTTTTTCAAAAATGAATTTTCTAAGTACTGGGGGTGCCTTCCTTACGCTCTTCATATATTGCGAACCATTTGACGTATTCCAATAATTTTTATATCATTGTAAAGAGGAATAAATTGTCTTCAAGTACATACGTGTTTCGCATGCGCGCGAAATAATTTACGATTTTATAAAGCTGGAAATAAAGACAAACTTTACACCGCGCAACATGTATTGCGTTCGCCGCAGTGATTAGTGTATGCTGTGCTCATTAGTACCCATTAGTTCCACGCGCGCTCGGCTCTGGCACCCTCGAGGAGGTCTCGAGGAGGTCTCGAGGAGGTAACGGTACTGTAATTAGCACAGTCCCAGGGGGACCAAGCAGTGCCAGTAAATTGGTGCGCGTCGGGACCATTCACGTGGTACTGTCGGGGTAGCGTCACTCTCCTTTGGTTGGTTATATTTTCTGAACCATAAGTCGTATTCTAATAATTTTTATGTCATTGTAAAGAGGAATAAACTATCTACAAGCACATATAAATTTCGCAATATGCGCGCTCAGGAGTTTTGATTTCATGAAGCTGGAAATAAAGACAAACTTTAGATGACAATAGAATTATAACCATAGGTCGCATTCTAATATTTTTTATATCATTGTAAAGACAAACATCTGGTCTTCAAGTCCATATAAAAATTTCAGTAGCGCGCTCCAAATTCATGATGTTATAAGGCCCGAATTAAAGACAATCTTTACAAAGTAATAGAAAAGTAAAGAAAAATCGTAAAAAAATAATTCGAAGATGCGGGTATAAAGCAACCATTTGTGTACGGGTGCCGCGACTTGAATTTGTATTCAACGCCCGTATATAGCCCGTATTCGCCATGTAGATGCGGTATATTTCGTAAAAACGGTACCGGAATCGCCGCCTGGAAATTCCGCCAGCAGAGCTCGTTAGTGCCTAAGCTCAAACTACTGCTGCGAGCTGCGAGCCTGTAAATTCCGCCACAGGGGCTAAAAAGGGTAAAATATATATACGCAACGTAAGGGTTAATATGTATCAGTACTTCCTTTCATAAATGACTTTGGAATTTCACTTTCCAAGAGGTATATTTTGTTATCCTATTTTCTATGTCATTACCTGTGCTTGTATAGTCAGGCTATATTTGTGCATCTTTTTTTAAAAAAAGATATTAATTCCTTTTCCATGTCATTACCTGTGCCTAAATATTCAGGCTTGTACGTTTAGCATTTCCTTTTTTGATACAGATAATAACCATGTTTTCGATTTATTACCGGTGCACAATTCAGGCTTGTTGTTTAGCATTAATAAATAATTTTTTCATTATCAATCATGCATGTGCTCAATCTCAAATATTTCGTAACCCCTTGGAATATAAAGTAAATGTACTTCTACTTTTCATTTGTTAGTGCGCATGCCCAAACCAAGGAAGTGGGCCAATGCGCATGCGTCAATATCCTCTTTGTCTCATTGTTGGTTTCATCAAGTGCTGGTCGAATCCCACCACCATCCCCATTACACCACCTTATATGCATATTTCACCATGCTAAAGGGATTCTCATTACTGCATTCATCCACTAAAGTGTTTTTTCCCATAATCTAAATTTCAGTTTCATTGTTCCCTGGCGCTCAGGGTTAGATCGGGGTGCGCTACTCCATCTACTTTTCAGTTATCATATATTCGTTACCACTGTGTCACTCTGGCGATCAGAGGTGTTATGCGGTGCGCTACCAATTGCACAGACACAGTGGGTAATTTTTCGTAACCGCTAAATTCCTGCCGTGCAGGGTAAGCCTGGGTGCGCCACCCAGATTACTTTTAGCGGGTAGCAATGAGATACCTACGAGGGCAATCATATCGGGGTTCATATTTTTCATACGATGCCCTAGGGCAACATATCACTTTGTCATGGTGACGTGACGTCATAAACAATGCTATGACGTCACGCTTCGTCTATGACGTTGCATTCTAAATCCGGCGATGGTGGGTTGCCAGCCTATGGTTGAAAGTGGATTTTAGCGTATTTTCATTAATTTCACGACTTCGGTAATAAACAGAATATTATATGAGTGTCTATGTCATACTATGTTTACGACACTCGTGCCTGAATATCGGTATATCCCTCGCTCTCACTCGGGAAATACTAATATTCAGGCACTCGTGTCGTAAACATAGTACGACATAGACACTCATATAATATCCTCTATATAATTACCAACAGTTGCTGGCCATAAGCAATAACTATGTTTTTTTGGCTGAGTTACAAGACCTTCTTTCAGACAAGGTTTTAGTATTTGAGTAACATAAATCTTCATAAAGGAACATTGCTGTACAGGTTATCCTTATTGGCCAAGAAGCCTAATTGTAATGCATTGTATAAGCAGCAAATGTGTTAGAGAAATACAATTGATGTTTACATAATCATACAATGTCAGCAGGAGCGTCTGAGGAAGTGGATGCTGATTCCATCGCTGCTTTCCTGCAGGAGTCTGACAGTGAAGACGAGGCTGCCCCAGATTCTATTCCAGGTTTGTAGTGAAAAATCAATAATAACATTTAATCTAAATCAAATAAATCTTAATTAATGAAAGGAGAAGTATTTTAGCTGGTGTAGCAATATTAAAGTGGCCAATCATGGAGTATTCACTTTATTAATGAGATGAGATTGCTATCAATCGGCCACACAGAATAATATGCACTAATCAATTCAGAAGCTAAAGCATTCAAATTTGAATAAAAACGTACTTCAATAAGCTACCAGCCTGGAACATAAAGTTTATGGGTTGTCTGACGGACCACATCTCATTCCCTGGTATAGGGCTACCCACAAGTATATTTGGATACATAGTTGCTATCTAGCTCTTTTAAATTGATTTCCTCAACCTTTTGCTTGATAAGCAGTGATATTCTGGGTAATAGCATTATAAACCCTTGGCAAGACATTGACAAATCTGTCTGTCTAAATTGTTTATAAACATTGAACCCAACATTTACATTGCTGCTTTCATAAAGTTGGTTGTTTTTCCAGCACCAGTAAATCCACATCCAGATCCCAGTCCGAAGAATGAGACTAAAACTGGTTCCCAGTCGGTGTCACCAACAGCCGACCCCACAGCGTTGCAGGGTGAGACTCGACTGACTGTGTGATTGTTTTACCTTGAGTGGATAAAACTTGTATCTTGATTAGAATTAAAGTTCCCATTAAATGATCATTTATTATAAAAATGCAGATACCATGATAATGAAGATCATGCATATGGTTTTATAGATCACTGTTAATACCTGCGTTTGATTTGGAGTCGGTGCACCAAGCAGCATACTCAGCTGAAAACGGCTTAACTGGCACATCACTTTATTGAAGCCTGGCATACAGCCATAGGCCCAGGCTGACTGCGTTGATTTGAAATGACACAAAAATTTCACAAACTGTCCGCTTAGTAAACACCATTGCTTCAAAAGTTTTTAGCATTGAACAATTCACCATTATCGGCAAACAGTTATATTCTATATATGCTGATCCTGGTTTTTCCTTCACTGACCAATTTCATGTTGGTTCCAAAAATATCTTTCTTCTCATACTCAAGACAATTTGTTTCCTTACTTACAGCGGAACTGCTGGCTATGCAGAAGAGGATGATGGAACTACAGCAGATGTTGTCTCAGTCTCAACCACAACAACAGTCTCAGCCGCAACAACAGTCTCAGCCGCAACAACAGTCTCAGCCGCAACAACAGTCTCAGCCGCAACAACAGTCTCAGCCGCAACAACAGTCTCTGCCGCAACAACAGTCTCAACCTCCTAAGTCTCAGTTGCAGACTCACTCTCCCAAGTCTCCGCAAGTTGCACGGGCAAAGACACGACTTCTGGAAGGTAGGGCTGTGCAAAAATTATCGGAACAAAGTGTGTATTGCAATAATTGCTATATGATTTGTGATATATTGAAATGTTTTTCAAGGTCTTGACAATGATTTGATGTTTTGTCCATTTCAAGCTTGTGATTGTGATAACTCAAAAAAGAATGGATGACATTTCTTCATGATTTGTTAGAAGATGTGCTCTGAGGGTCAGCCAAAGCAAGTTGAATTAGATGACCTTGAGGTATTTTCAAGGTCGCAAACATTTGATGGTTTTGTGGAATTGAAGCTATTGTTATGTTTTTACTCAAAGTCAAAGTGTATTGGCAGTTGAATTTGAATTTGATGACCTCAGGATAAATTTTGAGGTCATGTCTTCATGTCATGGTTGAGTTTGAGTAAATTTGGTACCAAATAATTTGGAAGGAATCTGGTCAACTTTCAAAGATTGTTTTATGGGTAATAGCATCATTAGTGACAAAAACCAAACTTAACCCATGCTTCATTAGTAAATAAATTTTTTTTTTATACAAATTGAAAAAAGCAAAATATTACAAGTATTTCCCTTATTTTTAAATGTATACAGAGTCCAAAGATCAGAATCCCTTCTTTTCATCAACGAATAATGGAAGAAAGGTTACGCCACCTAAGAAGAAAGATTTACCGAGGTCAAACGGTCACACAGCCTCCCAGAGCAGTAACTCCACGTACAACAAACCCTCGTATCTAGCCCAGGCTGATAGAGAGAGGATGAAGAAAGAGATGTTTGGTGACAGCGATAGTGATATGGAGGATCTGGATGGTGAGAAGGACTTTATGAAAAGTTTACTCTGTTGTTCAACAACTTTCAACATTTGTCTCTAAACATCAGGAAAACAAAAGATATTGTACTACTAGTGTTGCAACAATATGTTTTACAAGTTTGTGTGATTTTAAATTTCACCCCCTACTTACAAGAAAATGCATGTCAGATGTTAACATTTAATGGCAAAAATAATTAGTGATGTTTACAATATGTCATAATTTGACAACCTTGTAATTTCATGTAAGAATTTCTGTGTTGTAAAAATAAAGTGTTTCTAAACCTTTTTAGCGAGTACAAATAGAACATTTTGAGTTTTCAGTTTATTATCACTTTTGCCCAGCCTCTAGTGTTGAAAGCCTGTTTTCTTTTAAAGATCATAGATGTTACTTTGAAAACTATTCTCTATGTCTTCCTGCCAACAGGAGAGAAGACGGGACTCAGCGAGCAGGGTAAAAAGATGAAGAGTTTGCTAAATGCTACACCCAAACAGAGAGTCGCTCACGCCGCTAGACTCTCCCCTGAAGCTCAGAAGAAACCAGCTCAAGATTGTGAGTTGCTTTAAAAGTAGGGTGCTATCAGGGTGATTTCTGTGGAAACAAAATTTGACTTGACATAGCTGAGAATTTCCCCTACTGCGGGTGTTGCGCAAAACGGGATATAGCATTTGGCAATGTACGTACGTGCAAAAAATAGTGCCCAATCATATTTGCTATGGCATATCAAGATATTTTTTATCAGTCAATTGATTATTTTTTTCTTTCTTGGTGGATATTCTATCAATATATATGGTTTTTTTTTATCACAATGAGTTTCTTCTCGTGTCACGTAAGCACAACATCAAAATGGCGGATACATCGATAGAACCCTCCCTTTCAGGCATCTCTTTGCATAGTGGTATAGAAGTATTATTGAAATATATTATATTTGTCATGCTCTGTCAGAATGAAAACAGTGATTGTTTAAGCAATAACAGTTAGATTATTATATTACAGAGATAAATTTACCTGCGAGTTCTGCTTCATGTACCGTTTATTACTGTGTATAAGACGACTTTTTTATACCAGAAAATAGGGGGTCAAAGAAGGGGATCGTCTTATACACAAGGGCTATGTTTCAGAAGAAGAAATTTTGAAGCTTGATTGACGAACTCACGATGTTGAAACCGGAAACAGCAATACAGAATATCGATGAAAACTCATGCTTACAAAATGGAAATAAATATACTTTTATAATTATTATGTATTATTGTGTTTTTTTTTATTACTATATGGAGTTAAATACATAAAATATATTTGATAATTCATTAAAACATAATAGGTTGACGTACCAAAAGTGGTACCAGCAGTCAAGCAAACGATCCATAAATTCAGTGACGTGGACCAATGAAATTCTACAACTTAGCCATTCATTCATGACGTGGACCAATGAAATTCTACAACTAACCTATTCATTCATAAAACTTGACAAGCTTATCTCGATAAACACGTGTCATTGACGTAATGTTAATTCCTATCAGGGCAGTGATTATCTTAGCTTTGTTGTGTACTTATCATAATTGGTCTGTATATCCTTCTCTGGATTGAAGTGGTAGTTTACATGGTCAACGTTAAATAAACACGTCTTTAGCTTGAGAAGTTTGCTGCATTGAGTGGCCCCTCGCTATAACACACGTTTGGGAGCCAATACTGACAGCCGCGTAATAGATAATCAGCGGTAAAGCGAACCAGAGTTGGAATGAAAAATAATGGCTTGACTTCAGCTATCAAACATTACCAACCTTTCACCAGCATTCTGCAGTATTAAATACAACTAGTTCAACTTTGTTTATAAGAAGGGACAAATATTTACATTTTAATTCAACACTACGATAGAAATCTAGACATTAAATCTTGCTTGGCTTCGGGCATGCGCAATCAAGCTTGGTTATCAAAGCTCTTCGCACCATTTTTATCATATAAACACTGAAGCGACTTCTAAATCTGTGTACGGAGTATCGGCTTTGTTTAGATTTTATGAAATGGCGAGTGATATTTACGATAGATTGTTGACTGTAGTGTTTCTAATCTCGCTTGAACTGAAGAAAATGACATATCATTAAAAAATAATAACAAACACCGTAAGTAAACGTATATATTTTTTTTATTATGGTACATTTAAAACAATTTCTTTTAAAAACAAACGTTCATAACAAAACATTGATAAATATCATGTTACTTACAAAATTACCGGTATCAACTTTAACTTACCGTTACCAAATCTTACCAACGTGTTTTCCCATCATGGCATGTCGACCTGTTTCCACGATTGCTAGAAGGGGGTCGTCTTATACATGAGATACATGGTTTTTACCTGATTTTAGGGGTCTGAGAAAGGGGGTTGTCTTATACACAGTAATATACGGTACTCACAAAATTTTAAAAGGACTCATAGAAATTTAAACTGCGAGTCCCTCCGATGCAAGGTTTTTATTATACCCCCGACCAACGGTTGGGGGTATATAGTTATACCAACGATTCCGTCCGTCCGTCCTTCCGTCCGTCTGTCCTTCCGTCCGAAGACAATTTTTGTCCGATCGATTACAGAAAAACTATTCGTCTCATCCTTTTTAAATTTGGTACATGTCTTCTTCACCACTAGGAGAGGTGCAGTGCGAAGTTTAAACCGAATTGGTGAATTTTTGAATTTTTGGCGAATTTTTGTATTTTTTAACTTAGTCAAATTCTGAGCATTTTTTGTCCGATCGATTACAGAAAAACTATTTATCTCATCCATTTCAAATTTGGCAGATGTCTCCTTCACCACTAGGAGAGGTGCAGTGCGAAGTTTAAACCGAATTGGTGAATTTTTGAATTTTTGGCGAATTTTTTATTTTTTAACTTAGTCAAATTCTGAGCATTTTTTGTCCGATCGATTACAGAAAAACTATTCATCTCATCCATTTCAAATTTGGCAGATGTCTCCTTCACCACTAGGAGAGGTGCAGTGCAAAGTTTAAACCGAATTGGTGAATTTTTGAATTTTTGGCGAATTTTTTTATTTTTTAACTTTTTATTTTATATTTCCACTGGTTATATTTTGGGAAAAGTTAAATTTTCTTGCCTTTCAGCCATAAACTGCTGTATATCTCTCACTGTGCCTTCAGGGGTGTGTTTCCATGTACCTGTTGTTTAAAGTCACTCGAATGAATCATTATGATGGACTAATTTCCAAAATAAAGTTGAAATCAGTGGTAATAGCAGTAGTGTATTATATTACCAATACCTTTTCAAGTTACTTTTATTCCTATTTTGACTTAAACCACCTTTTTCACATGAAGATCGAGACTTGTCCTACCATTTTCACAAACAGTTTAATCTTAGCAATTACATTTCAAAGCTTATCAATCCTTAGGTGTGCAGACACCTCTCTCTTTAAGTAAAATGAAAATGTCAAACTTGAACAGTCGGGGGTATTAGTGAGCCACGCTCACTTTTTTGCTTGTTTATACTAATAGGATTACTATGGAGGGACTCACTTACATTTTCTGGGACTCATAAAACCTTTTGATAGGGAGTCCCTGTACTCTAAAAGTCATATTTGTAGATTAATGATTGTATTAGTTTAATATTGGAGAGAAAAGTTCTTTTGTAATTTCCAACATTACTCAATTAAACAATAGAATGATAATCAAATCTTGGGCAATACTGCATCCATTAGCGGCGACTTGCAAATATTGAAAATATTGTGGTAGATTAGCAACAAATCTTTACTTTTGAAATTATTTAATGAGATAAAGTTTTGATCCAAATTTAATTATCAGTAGTATTTTAGAGAATATTTGTGTTTCAGGGAAAACTAAAAGCGTTGTGACAAGAGAGAGCTTAGGAAGAGCATCGTTACCGACTCTGAATGATGCCAAAAAATCCAAACCCGAGGAGAAGTTTATCGTTGATTCTTTCACGGGGACGAGAATTGTGTAAGTTCAACTTCAATTTTCCTCACTATGATTTGATATAATTCTGGGACAAAAACATCAAACGTTCTGATGCTTTTGCAACTCTCTGTTGACATTGAAATAATTTTCTTTTCTTTAATGTTCTTTTCCAGACGACCGTTGATTTCATCGGGTGAGTTGGAGTTAAAGATGAAAGGTCGAAAGGTCATAAAAATGTCTCGTCTTCATCTCAAGGTCAATACACCCGACCTTCAAGGTGACTGGGTCACAATTGGGGTGGTTACACAGAAGTTGGAACCTAAACAGTCTTCTAGTGTAAGTTTATCTATGTCATTAAGTTAATAATTGTTAAATAATGTATCTAGACAACTTGCCTCCGCAAGGAACACATCGTGCCAGTCTCCATCGCTGGCTAATTTGAGCCATGCTTAGTTTTCATGTGCTAGGGTAGCAGAGCCCAATATAAAGTTCAGGTGCAGCGCTACTCAAGAACAGGAAAGTTCAGGAAGTGTGGCAAGACTTAATGAGCTAGTGATCATGTCTCCCCCGAAGGGTCGAAAGACATATTGTTTTTGGCTGAGTTCCCGTCTGCGTTGGTGTTCCCATTGTTTCTTGAGCAGAGCTCTCAAACTACTTGACCAATGTTCACCAAATTTGGAATACAGCTTCCTCATAACATGTAGATGTGCCTTTTGGGGGTTTCGCCTTTTTTTGAATTTTTTGTTTGTTTGTTTCCATGGTCACAAATTCGACTTTGTCTATTTGTAGGGTAGGGTTTGTTTCTGGAGCAGAATTGTAAAACTACTCGACCAGTCTTCACCAAATTTGGTATACAGCCTCCCCATATCATGTAGATGTGCCTTTTGTTTTTTTTAGATTTATTAAAATTTTATTTTTTGTGTTTCCATGGTAACAATTTGGACTTTGTCCATTTGAAGGATAGGGTTTGTTTCCGGAGCAGATCTCTAAAACTACTTCACCAATCCTCATCAAATTTGGTACACTACCTCCCGATATCATGTAGATGTGCCTTTTGGGTGTTTGAACTTTTATAATTTGATTTTTTTCTTTTCCTTGCCAACAATTTTGACTTTGTCTTTTAGAAGGGTAATAACTGAAATTGATTTGGGGGAAGGGGGAGACACCTTCTAGTTGAGACAGGCATGAGTTATACCTCGCGGAGGGAAGTTGCCATCTAGAAAGCAAATAGTATTGTTGTGATCACATCAATACAGTATATTCATTTCTACCAACCTCGTTGTTATTTGATACCCCCTGCTTAGTGTCAAGTCCCAAATTTATGTACCAGTTGATATCATCCTTAATCTGAAGTTCCTGGCCGGATGCAACACACAACAAAGGATTATCTGGAAATGACCAACTGCTTATACAGAATATGAAGATAAAGGGTCAAGAAACAAAGTTAAGTTGTTGTAGAAAGTTTGTATTTTTCCTCCCCAGGGTAAGACGTTCTGTGTGTGGAAGCTGGCGGATCTGGACGACTGTGATCAAGTGGTCAGTTTCTTCTTATTTGGACAGACGTACAAGGAACACTGGAAGAACGACGCCGGTTCTGTTATAGGTCTCCTCAACCCCAGCATCATGGACAACGCAGATAAGGTATGTGGAATAGTTCAGAAGTACTCTTTAATTCTTGTAGTGGAGTCAACATTATGTTATACTCTAGATATCCCCTGCCACAAAGAAGTTGGTTGGAGTGAATGTAGATATTCAGTAATTTTGAGTAAATCTTCTGATCATAAGTTCACTTTGTAAACAGAGTAATTGCCCTTGTATCCAACCTCACATTCACAAGATCACAAAGCTGCATGTTAGTGACAGTACCAAAACCAACAAACCGAAAACCCCTTTTGCTTTGCTTCAATGCAGAATTTAAGTGGAATGTCAATACAATAGCATTTCATATCAAAACCAGCGTGTCACTGACATCTAAATTCTTATAAGACTTCCCTCAAAACTAATCTTTTTTAATGTCAAGTGTTTCCTTGACACAACAACAGTGAATATTGCGCGATATAAATGCAAAATTATTAGAGTGTTTGCATCTACAGGGTAACAAAGATGTGGCATTCACCATTAACAACCCGAAGCAGCTGCTGTTGATTGGTCAGTCCAAGGATCTCGGCTGGTGTAGTGGGCGTACGAAGAAAGGGAATATCTGCAACCATTTTATCAATAAGTAAGTGAATTAAATGGGATATGGTTAATAACGTCTGTTGGGACAGTCATTGGTGCCTGACTCTGAGGGTGTATGTGAGACATTTTAGAAACTGATCATCCTGTAGCTGAATTGATACTATGGAATGTCTTTCTTCAATCATTAACCCAATTAACCCTTTACCAGGTGCCCTATATTCCTGAATACCTATCTATCAAGTGGCCTTTTCAAGACTATCCTTTTGTTAATGAGTTGTGATTACCATAAGCTGACTAAATTTGTCACTGACTGGTTTGACACATGAAGATTATAGCATCTAAAATGTTGACCTTTCTTACATAACCAAATTGGAAGCATTTTTATTTTCAAATTTATCAAAATTAATCTTTTTTCGTTTCAGAAAATATGGGGATTTTTGTAGTTACCACGTGCAGTCTGCGTACAAGAAGACGTCCTCTTCGAGAACAGAACTGCAAGGAAGGTCCGTTAACTATTCACAGAATCACTGTCATAAAATTAAATTATTCTTTGTTCTTTGTCCAAGTTTGCTGTTAATGAAATATATATGTCTGAATAAGAAATCAGGGTTGTTTTGGGAAATAAGGAAAGAAATACGTAGTGAATGGTGTAGTTAAAATTTTATATTTTTGATAATAAAACAAAAGAAATGATAATCGATTTCAGAAGAGGTAAGCCATCTCACTCAAAAGTAAGCATAGATGACAAGGATATCCCGGCACTATTTTAGACTCAAAGTTATCATGGAATTCTAACACTGATCATATATACAAAAAATGCAGGCAGCGATTACATTTTTTTATGGAAATTAAAACTCTTCAAGTTAGATCAAAACATCATGATGCTATTTTATAAAAGTTTTATCCGAAGTGTTCTTACTTTCAACTTTCTATGTTGGTATGGGAATCTGTCAGTTCAAAACAAAAATAAAATTTTCAGAATTCTAAATACTTCTTCAAAAATTATCGGATTACCTTTAGAAAGTATTGGCTATTTCTATGAACAGCAAATTATTAAAAAGACAAACAAAATTTTAAGTGACTCATCTCATGTTTTGTTTTCGGAATACTCTATTCTCCCTTCAGGCTGAAGATTACGCATGCCAGCATTGAAAACAAACAGGGCTCGCCATTCATTTGTACCATCTGGTATACGAGAATTAAATAAGAAAAGACACTGTGTGTAAAACTTGAGTGGGGTCTGATTGGGTGTGGGGGGGGGGTTAACTGTGATCTAATTTGTGAATTATGTATCTTGGTTTATACCTGTGTGTATTATATATATATTTATCTCTATATATAAATTTAATGTATTTTTGTTTTGCCTGAAAACAGTGTACAACAAATTTTCAATGGACATTAAAGAATTATCTTATCTTATCATAAAAAGTAATACAAAGATGATGAACATTTGTTTTTAATGAAATAATACTGTCTACATTATCTTTATTTACCAGACTGAGGTATTTTTGTGAAATCACAATTTAAGAGCGTACTATAAATAATGTTTATTATGCTCAAAATAAAACAGTTCATTGCTTTTGATATTATTTATGTAAGCACTGAAAAATTAATTCACAAATGAATTTGTTACCTTTAATTTGCCCTTGCTTTTTCTGGTCCTTTAAGAGATGATTCTATCAAGGTATTTTTTGTGGAAATGAAATTCGAAAGGATGTTCTTGTTTTCGTATATATGTAATCAATACATGATTATAACACAATACTAACTGAGGGTCATAGTTTGAATTTATATTTAATAATTTATATCTGCAGCATAACAGGACATTGTTGAATAGTTTGATAATGCGTTATCCGTTACTTTGTGGATATTCAATCAATGTATATGTTTCATTATTAAAAAGTTGTAAAATTAGTACAATACAGCGTTTATCATATAATGTAATGCAGAAGAAAAAAAAGATGGCAGATACTGCCAATAGAACCAGCACTTTAATGAAAACATCTGTTTCAGCGTCACCGGAGTGACTCCAAAAAACTACCAGAGAGCCATGCTTCCAAAAAAAGGGAGTCATTTTATATATGGAGGACAAACGTTTGCATCTCTTCCGTAAGTAGAACTATTTTCTTGTACTTCTATGAGGGAGGGGAATTTTCTTTTGGGAAACTGTCAACAATAGCAGCAACTCTTGATGTGTTACATTTGAGTGGTAGTTACATTAACCTGACATTATTAATTTTAAAAGTATTTTTTTCAGTGTGAAAATTTAGAATTTTGTCAGCAGGTTTTTTTTATGTCCTGTCTGCAAAATAAAATTATATTAAGTCTTTGCAGACAGTTGGTTTTGTGGTTTGTAAAAGCAACCTATCTTTCTCATGTTGAAAATGTGTAGACATTTAGTTTTTGAAAAATCCAAGCAGTGATGCAGGCTTTAGGAGACATTTTGCATCTTGAAACTAACGTAGGCAGGAAGCTGCTTTGAACATTGCTTATGTCCTCGTCTGAGAAAAAATTGGTGTTCAAGGACCTCACTATGAAACATGACAATATTTTGTTTCAAGAAATATCTACATTTTGATATGAGAATACAAAAAGACAAGTCATATCTGGAATGTTTCTTTATTGTTTCGAGGTAAAAGGGTAAAATATGGGTTTGAAATCTCACCTATTACATAGATAACCTTTGTATTTAGGACAATGAAATCGAGTTTGCCGAAGAAAGACGGTGTGACCCTTAAGAAGTTGCAGGTGGAACAGCAGCTATCAAGACAGAAAGTGACAACAATGACGCTACACGAGTTGAAGACGTGTGACTCCTCAACAATGAAAAAAGCTCCCATAACAGAGAAAGATCAGGCTTTGTAAGTATCTAATCGTTCTGTGGGTAACAGTAAGTATCTAATAATTCTTTACCGGTAGGTAAATAGAGATTATTAACCAAGTGTGTTTCCGTATCATTAATATCATATTTTTGGAATAAAAATTGTATTATGCGAGCCTTTGGCGAGCATAATACATTATTTTTTATTCCAAATATATGATATTAATGACACGGAAACACACGAGGTTAATAATCTCTTTATCATATTATGTCATTATTAAAATAAGCGTGTTTTCTGTTAAAAGTGGTAAGAGAATTGACCTAGTTTTAGCGGAGTAATATCATAGACGGTAAATCAAAGTGATGGTCACGACATCGGATGTGAAGGGCCTAGAAATAGTTCTGAATTAAAACATACGATGTGCGCGATTCTTTAAAAAATCAACAATTAGTCCCTGGTTTCTTGTTCATGGAGATATTTTCAATCAGTTCATAAGCATCTATCTAATGATTAACTTGAAAGCACTCATAAATCACGTTGCTAGAACAAGGGAAGTAACTCTAGTTTCAACGTTTTGGAAGCTGCGTTGCAGGGTTGATTCGGATTGCTGCATAACAGTATCTTTCACACTTAACGGTAGTTATTTGTGAGGTGGGGTTGTTTCTTTCGTTTATGACAATAAGTATCTGTAAATGTACCTTATACCGTATGCTCAGCCCTCAAGAACTGCTAAAATGCTAGTGCGATCGACGAGGCGCGTCGGTAGGTCACACACTGACACATCAAGATTCATTTTGTACACAGGACACTGCAGCTACATGCTGATGCTGTTAGTCAATAGCGCACTGAAGTTTTGAATGATTTTTAAAACAAATCTACAATTATCTTGACTTAATGTTAAAACTATAAATGCACTGTACCATCAGATGATTTCGTGTTTTCGAATATCCATTCATTCAAGCGGAAATACGCGGGTAAACTCCCGGTTATGCTTTTCAATGATTCGTAAACAGTTTTAGGATTCGCATGGAAAGAGTGGAATTTTGCGAAAGTAGTTCGTGTATTTGACCTTTGACCTGTTTTGCATATTTATCAGATTTGGATACCAAGTTTATCAGATTGCTTTATTGCATCGATAACACCCTCAATTATATGATAAGAGTAAGTATCTAATGAGTGTTTACCTGTGGGCAACAGTAAGTATCTAATGATTGTTTCCTGTGGGTAACAGTAAGTATCTAGGGTTGTTTACCTGTGGGTAACAGTAAGTATCTAATGAGTATTTACCTGTGGGCAACAGTAAGTATCTAATGATCGTTTACCTGTGGGCAACAGTAAGTATCTAGGGTTGTTTACCTGTGGGTAACAGTAAGTATCTAATGAGTATTTACCTGTGGGCAACAGTAAGTATCTAATGATCGTATACCTGTGGGTAACAGTAAGTATCTAATGATCGTTTACCTGTGGGTAACAGTAAGTATCTAATGATCGTTTACCTGTGGGTAACAGTAAGTATCTAATGATCGTTTACCTGTGGGTAACAGTAAGTATCTAATGATCGTTTACCTGTGGGTAACAGTAAGTATCTAATGATTGTTTACCTGTGGGTAACAGTAAGTATCTAATGATTGTTTACCTGTGGGTAACAGTAAGTATCTAATGAGTGTTTACCTGTGGGTAACAGTAAGTATCTAGGGTTGTTTACCTGTGGGTAATAGTGACAAATGATTGTTATGTTTACGTGACAATTTTGACAAAATTAGAAGACACGGATGATCATCTGTATTTAACAATTGCCTGTGTGTAACAGAATATATGGTTCTCTAGTTCAAGTCATTTTTTCCCTTCAATAATACTGTACACCATGTAATAAGTGAAATATTCTAGAAAACAATGTTTAACCAAACATCCCCTCACCTTCCCTATACGTGCTCTGAAATACAGCAAACCAATTTACATCTTGCTTAATTAGTACATCATTTGAACATTTGTTTTGCTGAGAGCCGAGGTACTTATTATATTGATTATGGTAACTGACTGTTTGAAGCATATGTATTTATTGATCCAGGCAATTATACCTTCTGTGCATCAACCTGTTTTGTTTTCAGTTTGGATATGATAGCTACACCTACTGTTGGATCTTTAAACTTTGTGAAGCATCTGATCAAACAAGAAGATGTGGAAAAAGGTAAATTGAAACTTTTGTAAATGTGTTTATGGTCCAATTTGTCCAAGAATATCCTTGTTTTATATGTGTTGATACTGCACCAATCCAGAGCCTAATGAACTAAGTAATTTCCTTGTTATGTTTCAGTAACAAAGGAGAAGTCTGTGGTGAAGTCAATCACTCCCAAGGAGTTGATCAGCCAGCACAAAAAAGATATGATGGAGCGGCGGAGACTGAGGGCGGCACAGACTGGAGCCCCGCCCCCTAAACCAGCTAATCCACTCCAGGCCACACCCACTTTAGGCAAGGGCATGCAATCAGGGGACGATATCTTCCTGGACATCTCGCCTTCTCGCAAACTTTTCTCTCCCTCTAGTAGTAAAAGTTTGGAGATTGCCAAGGTAACAAGCGAATGTGTCATATGACTTTTTTAAAACCGGCTATAGAACATAAATGAGAGCTTGGGTCTTTCGTAAAGGTTATAGGACACATTTGCTGATGTAAGAATGATTGCTGTGTTCCTTCCATCCGACTTCACACTATGTTACACATATTAAGGTTTAAAAACTAGTATTTGATATATTGTAAATTGGTTTGTTCTTGTTCAAGTTGTTTATCTTCTACAGAGGAAGGCTATAATTTGTATATCTTCTACAGAGGAAGGCTATAACTTGTACGTATCTTCTACAGAGGAAGGCTATAACTTGTACATATCTTCTACAGAGGAAGGCTATAACTTGTACATGTATATCTTTCAGAGGAAGGCTATAACTTGTATATTTTCTACAGAGGAAGGCTATAACTTGTATATATTCTACAGAGAAAGGCTATAATTTGTATATCTTCTACAGAGGAAGGCTATAACTTGTACATATCTTCTACCGAGGAAGGCTATACCTTGTACATATCTTTTTCAGAGGAAGGCTATAACTTGTATATTTTCTAAAGAGGAAGGCTATAACTTGTATATCTTCTACAGAGAAAGGCTATAACTTGTATATCTTCTACATATTCTACAGAGGAAGGCTATAACTTGTTTATTTTCTAAAGAGGAAAGCTATAACTTGTATATCTTCTACAGAGAAAGGCTATAACTTGTATATCTTCTACAGAGAAAGGCTATAACTTGTATATCTTCTACAGAGGAAGACTTTAACCCTTACGTTGCGTATATATATTTTACCATTTTTAGCCCCTGTGGCGGAATTTACAGGCTCGCAGCTCGCAGCAGTAGTTTGGGCTTTGGCACTAACTAGCTCTGCTGGCGGAATTTCCAGGCGGCGATTCCGGTATCGTTTTTACAAAATATACCGCATCTACATGGCGAATAAGGACTATATACGGGCGTTCAATACAAATTCAAGTAGCGAAACCCGTACACAAATGGCTAATTCACACTCGAAACTTTGAATGAATTTTCTATGTTTTTTCGTTTTTATTCTATTACTTTCGAAAGATTGTCTTTTATTCGGGCCTCGTAACATAAATACGAAACGAAAAAAATTCCATTTATATACGGAATTGAAGACAAGATGTCTAGCTTCACAATGATATAAAAATTATTAGAATGCGACCTTTGGTTATAATTCTATAGCTATGTAAAGTTTGTCTTTATTCCCACCTATAAAATCGTCAATACTTACAACATGTATGCGGCATTGCAAACGGTCGTTCATCGCACTTTTCCAAGAAATCATAATCTCGAACCAGTTGACAAATAAGCACATGTCAACCCAAATATGGTTATGTTGTTTGACTTTTCAAATAAACGCTAACCTCGAACCATAACTGATGAAAATATGTTGATTAGTTTGTGTGCCGTTTGGTTTCACATGCCTCTCAGAAAGGTAAAATTGTATCTTTATTTCTGTGAATAAATCCGCGCATTTTATATAGAATAAAAGATTATTCTTTTCGGTTTATTGTGATATAAAAATTATGAAAATGCATTCAGTATTTTAGCCTTGATAAATGTTTTAGAAGTTGTGAAAATCGCCGATTGTTTCAAAATTTATGAAGTGTAAACATGACCTTTTTCACGGCGCTTGCTGTGTCTTTATTATTTTTTTGAGATTTTCTAATTTTATATGGGAATGTAGTCCATTGTTTCCCCTTTATTTTGCCGTATTTTTTTTTGAAAACAAACAATTCGCTCACATGATATGAAGTGCGGGAGTAAGGCGAGTTAGCGATTTTTTTCCCCGTCTCGCGAGATGCGAGGCAGATAGCAGTCTCGGGCGAGGCAAACCCGAGGCAATACAAACACGTGGGTGAAAATAGCCTCAAGCGAATTAATGCTTCGGGGGCTAAGCCCGACATAATTGGCCTTTTGTAAAGCTAATTATCGATGCGTTACGGGTCAACAATGCACACGCAAATTGGTGTGAATTTTGCTTGATATTCCGACCACACACTGAACAAAGCTTTATTCTCATGTCGGGTCGCGATGCGTAAATACAGCCATTCTCATGGTTCGGGTCGCGGACACAATCGACTCTTGACCCGGTATGGGTGATAGAGTATACTTAGACAGCCGTGAATTATTCTAAGTCTTGTATCCGGGATCCGTATACAGACACCTAGGAATCGCTTATAGCCCGCCCGGATAATTCCGTCGCCCGCATGTTAAGGGTTAACTTGTATATATTCTACAGAGGAAGGCTATAACTTGTACATGTCTTCTACAAAGGAAGGCTATACCTTGTACATGTATACATATCTTTTTCAGAGGAAGGCTATAACTTGTATATTTTCTACAGAGGAAGGCTATACCTTGTATATCTTCTACAGAGGAAGGCTATAACTTGTATATCTTCTACAGAGGAAGGCTATAACTTGTATATCTTCTACAGAGAAGGCTATAACTTGTATATCTTCTACAGAGGAAGGCTTTAACTTGTATATCTTCTACAGAGGAAGGTTATAACTTGTATATCTTCTACAGTGGAAGGCTATAACTTGTATACCTTCTACAGAGGAAGGCTATACCTTGTATATCTTCTACAGAGAAAGGCTATAACTTGTATATCTTCTACAGAGGAAGGCTATAACTTGTATATCTTCTACAGAGAAAGGCTATAACTTGTAAATCTTCAGAGAAAAGCTATAACTTGTATATCTTCTACAGAGGAAGGCTATATTTTGTATATCTTCTTCAGAGAAAGGCTATAACTTGTATATCTTCTATAGAGGAAGGCTATAATTTGTATATCTTCTTCAGAGGAAGGCTGTAACTTGTATATCTTCTACAGAGGAAGGCTATAACTTGTATATCTTCTACAGAGGAAGGCTATAACTTGTATACATATCTTATACAGGGGAAGGCTATAACTTATATATCTTCTACAGAGGAAGGCTTTAACTTGTATGTCTTCTACAGAGGAAGGCTATAACTTATATCTCTTCTACAGAGGAAGTCTATAACTTGTATATCTTCTACATCTTCTACAGAGGAAGTCTATAACTTGTATATCTTCTACAGAGGAAGGCTATAACTTGTATATCTTCTACAGAGGAAGGCTATAACTTGTATATCTTCTACATCTTCTACAGAGGAAGTCTATAACTTGTATATCTTCTACAGAGGAAGGCTATAACTTGTATATCTTCTACAGAGGAAGGCTATAACTTGTATATCTTCTACAGAGGAAGGCTATAACTTGTATATCTTCTACAGAGGAAGGCTATAACTTGTATATCTTCTACAGAGGAAGTCTATAACTTGTATATCTTCTACAGAGGAAGGCTATAACTTGTATATCTTCTACAGAGGAAGGCTATAGAGAAGATCAGTGGAAAAGGAGGAATATGTAAGGAAGATCCTAATTCAGTCAGAAAGTCCTCAGACCAAGAGAAAGTGAAAAAGAGACTAAGGGAAAGTATAGAGAAAGGTGGGTCAGTTTGTATGTTTTGGTCTACCTGAATATTGTTTGTAATAGGTGTACTTATTTGAGAGAGGACTGATTTCATCAATTACGAATCAGATATCAAATGAATACAGACCAAAACATTGCTTTTTTCAGAAACAATTGCAAAGATAAGTTAATCATTTTATTATTCATCAGATGAACAAGCTCAAGATGAAGATCACTCTGTAGAACCACCTGCCAAGAAGTCCCGACTGTTGGGAAACGTTGACGTCAACTCTCCAGAGTTTCAGAAGATTCTGAAGGCCAAATCTTCTCACAAAGGAGCTCTAGCATTGGTGAATATCTTTAAAACTCTTTCAAACATTTTTCCTACCTTTCTTTTCTGTCCTTAGCAATGAATATAATTTTCATATTTTTCAAAACATCAAATGTTTACATCACTTGAGAGCCCATTGTTTTTTTTTCATGATTTATGGAACTTTGTCACAAATGGTTGGTGTATTTTTGTCAACCTGCAAGTGTTATTTATCATTTGTAATTTCACATTTGAAACCTCTGAATTTAGTTTTTGTGTTTAAAATGAAATAGTCGCGATATTATAAGCATCAGTACCATATAAAGAAAATATACAAGTATGCCTCCTGAGAACTGTGTTTAGAAATTGGAGAGGGTATTCAAACTTTGCAAATTAATTTCAAGTGTTGGCCCAGAAATATCTGTCAGCATCGAAAAATGCATCAGCAAAATAGTAAAATGTAGTTTAATTTTGAATTGAAAATAAAGTAAAGAGCATAACTATAATCAAAATATATGTTTAAAATTCACTGTTTGATTTAAGATTGTATGTGTGACTCGTTCAGATAGAAATCTGCACTGTTACGTCACAACTCATGTTTTTTCTGGAACAATAAGGGAGTGTGTTCTTGCCATGACAGTTCTCATTGTTACTGTTTGATTTGTGAAAGTGGGGAAGTAAACTCAGTCGACAGAAAGTGTGATTTAAAGGGAACTAACTCTGTTAAGACTGATTCTAGTAGATGCCAGTGTAGGAGTGTTAAAAGTATTCTTTGGTTGTTATCAATTGACTTTACGAATTCTTTTAAAAAAAATTTTAATTTGCACAATTAGTTTACTAGTTTATCATTTCTGAATATATGATGAAATGCATGTGAAATCCCAAGTATGCAATAGTTAAGAACGACAATAAATATAGATTTGTTTGAATACCCCCTACCGCTCTATTTTGCTTTTACTTTTGTGCCCTGCGCATCAAAGTGTATTTTTGGTTTGTACCACATACCATAGTTTGTTATTGATTTAGTCAACATTTATTCATATTTTCTTTTTTCCCCTGTTTACGTTGAATTGACTATAAATATGTATTTTTGTTTGAATTGTTGTAATTTTGGTTCTGAATTGAAAATGTACTGAACCTAGGGTTCTGTGCTGCCGAACCAAAGCTCAAATGTACCAATATTCCAAGTAAAAAGGTTTTTGAAAGATTGACAACGTAGACACATACCATTGTATGAAATAAGCTCGAAAAGCAGTCGGCCAAAAGTATACCGGTAGTTTTGTCAATTTTGCCCAGGGAAACATAATAACTTGGTTTATGGATTTTTGTGGGAAAATTGTCTAAAGGCAGAAGGCAAAAAATATAAAAGCAACTTCACTCTAGTAGAGATAAAAAAAAAATATTCAGGATGCAATACAGGCACAAAATTTGTTCTCTCAGCAGTAAAATCTGCCAACATTTTCAATTAGGAGTTAAAATTTGTCTACATTTTGATATTGGAGAGATTCTGAGTAGCATTTAATTTTCCTAATTGTAAAAAAACATGGTAAACTAAGAACAAACTCAAAACATTACCGAAAGTTTTGAGTATATTTGCTATTTACCCACGATCTTCCCGCAGGATTGTGTTGAGTATATTTGTTATAACCTGTGATTTTCCGCAGGCTGAGAGTGAGAGAGAGGAACAGTTCTTCTCTGAGTTGGAGAAGAAAGAGAAGATGGAGGATAAGATGCAGTCAGTCACGAAGCTGGAGGTGACTGTAGTCACATGTAAAGTGGTGAGTTCTCTTCTCTATATTGCAGGACTCATGAATTGTTAACGATTCAGAAAGAGTCACTCATGCAACATATGTAGCCATTTATCAACCTAACTCCGTATAATTGTTTATTCACAGTCTTTTCAAGATCGTATCATATGTAAGCATTGGTTACATTTCTGAATCACAGGGGTACGAGGGAGTTACAACGTTGTAAGTCCCTCCAGGAGGGTTTACAGAAACAATTGTAAACCCTATTGGGAGGAATTGCAATGATTGTAAACCCTGATATGTTTCCTAAGAGGATGATCTGAAGAAACTTATCTTCGACTGATTTTGAAAATTTTCTCAAAGATATATTACATAATGAACCGGAAATGTTTTGAGGAAAGTGCGTCTCAAACCCATATCCAGTAAGGTCTGTGTTATGTGAGCTAACCCCTTAACCTATTGAGCCAAGGAGGCAGATGGAAGTCAACGGTATAAAAGCAACTTACATTGATAGCGTGGCCGATTTCAGGCTGTAAACAAGTATTTTACGAACGACTCTATTTACCAGGGATCTTCCATAATGCGATAACAAAGAGTCTTTTAAATGGTTGATAACTATGGAGAAACCATGATACCGAGGATATGGTATTTGTAAGGTTGTTTCTCTAGTTTCAGCAGATGCTAGCAGCCGTGATATAAGTGAAATACTTTTGAAAGCAGTGTTAAACCACAAATCACCTAACCAAAAGTGACCGTGACTGAAACTAACGATAAAAATAAATTAACGGTATTAAGTAGTATAAATTTATAATAATTAAGCTTAAAACTGATAAGCTTATTGTTATTTTCCAGTGCAAGTACACAGCATTTTCTGCAAGTGAAGCCTGCAAGAGAGAGCGCCACAGTGTTGTACGTCATAAAGCAACTAAACGATTCTTCAAGTGCAAGCATTGCAAAAATAGGACCTATTCATTAGACAAATATCCGAAAGATGCATGCAGGTTTGTCACACTTTTTGGTTTGTCACACTTTTTATACACAATTGATGTTTACATTTGAAAGAAGTGCTTAAGATAAAATCACCATCAGCGCATGGGTATATCCGCAGAAAGACAGTCTATTCTGGTCTTTCTGCATATATCCCCATGCATTGATGGCAGTTTTTTTCTCTTCTATTTTATCCCTAACTATCCAGACCCAGCCCTCTCAAACAGGTTGTCTAGCGCCGCCTGAAACATAAATATAAAGTTAAAAAATAATTGTAATCATCTGTTAATTCTGATTCCATTTACTTTAATTATGGATAAGTTGTGATATGCAGGTTTTCTGAAACCATAGAATTAATAATTTCACCAATATATTTTAATTTATATAACCATTTCTCGTCAATCTTTCAGCAATTGTGGCGGTTCCAGTTTTGAAAGGACGTCAATGGCAAGGGTAAGTGATTTGAACGATATAACTTCTAGTTCTATAGAACCCTCCTGTATTCAGTAACTCAAACATTCCTGAGATCAACGCAAGTGCTTGTAAACATTCAGTGTTGAAACAGGGTCCCTGGAGTGAAATGTGTGGGTCTGAACACTGCTGTATCATTTTACATTACTGGATAGAAGTGAGTTTGAATAGCAATGGTGTGTTGGTGTACAACCCAAATATTAGAATTGAGAGCATAACATGGACAACTTCTTTATACGTGACACTTTGATACAGATTCTTGTGTCATAATCGTCAGCTTCATAACGACCCAAGAATCTGTGTTGCATATCATGAATAAAGCAGTTGACATCCATATAATTTTCCCAATTATTGTCATTCAAGTTTCTAAAAAGCCTCTCAAAGAAGCAACAAAAATAGATCATTAAGAATTTGTCTGTCAATTGCAAGCTTGTCCTACCTCCAGTATCTTTGAAAATTGGAATTGTCACGAGAATATATGAAATCTGTTTAAAATAAGCTTGAAAATAGACATAAATTCAGCAAGTTTTAACCATTATTAGTATAAAGGGAATTCTAATTAATTAGTGAAAGGATAGATGAACCTTGTTAGACACATAGACACAGAACCCCATTCTTTATTTTGACACTGAGTCAGTTAGTATTCAATCATTATGGGGAGTCATTTAATGCGCACATCTCAAACTGTAATCAACAATTGATCACTACCTAAAGATCCTTGATCAGCTAATATTCCAATACTCAAAGGTAGAGGTTATAATGAGTTTTGTGTCTGCAGGAGAAGACAGGTCCAAAGCTGGAGAGTGAGACTCTCTGTCTACGTGGAGACGAACAGAAGTTCCTCAACAGTCTCGGTGGCCAGAACTTTCTCGGAGTCTCCTGATGTTTAGGGTGAGCATTGAAAAGTACAATTCAACCCTTCTCCCTGATGAATTAACATTCTGAAATATCCCGCCAAGGGCATGGCAACTTTGTCTGCAGTAGAGAACTGTTCTATACGCAGTAAGGTTTGAGTGCAATGCTACACTAAATTTCAACATAGTACCCCCTATGGTTTGCTAGTTCCAGCCGATGCTTGCAGGTTTCAACACAATGTATAACCACCCTGGTGTTGCAGGCTTTCTCCCTGCCATAATACTAGCAGCCGTGATATGAGTGAAATACTCTTGAAAGCTGCATTAAACCCCAACTCACCTGACATGCTGAAATAATTTGTGTCCAACCATTCTGGATGCTGGACTACAGGAATCATCTCTCAATAACAAATTAAATATCCAGAGGGAAAGGCTAATTATACACAATATTTGTATTGGCAGGTAAAGGGTTAATGATTCCTCAGAGCTTCGAATCACATGTATGAAACAAATATTTTAGATTACCCGGTTTATTTTTTAGGAGGGGGGAACCGTGAATATCAGTCTGATGAAGGGGGCTAACCCTGAAACATGTAACTACAGAGGTTCCCAGCCTCCAGCACACATTTCATCCTCTATCTCCCCCCTTGCTCCCCGGCACTCTGTGGGTTGTTGGCGGTTCTCCCTTCCTGTTAGTATTACCCAACTTCTGTTGGTCCTTGATCCCTCATCACTGCATCCTTAAGTGGATCCTCATGTTGCTATCCCTACCCAACACATTTTTAACCCCTGGGTGAAACCCAAGGGGGTTTATGTCGTGGTGCAGCCCGTCTGTCCGTCTGTCTGTCCGTCCGTCCCGAAAAGGGTACTTGTGTTCTGAAATAGAATAGAACTCCTCCCACAGTTTTGGACCGATCTTTCTGAAACTTTACACATGCTTTGGATATACATCGGTGATACGCATGATCGGATTAATATTTTTAGAGTTATGGTCCTTGACTTACAGCGCTAAGGTTTCCAGCTTCAGACTGGCAGTAACTTTTAATTCGTCCGCATTTGAACATGTTGTTTCCAATGTCACACACTGAAGTTATAACCTTTGACCATGTGACCTTGACCTTGATGTAGGATCCATTTTGTGAGAAACTTAACCATGGCCATAATTTTTGATTGATTGGTGATAGGCCTTCAATACTTGACATGCTGATTTATTTTTAAATTATTTTTAAATTACCCTTACAATTAAACTGCTGATTTGGAGGATAAGGAACCTGGGGGTTCTTGTGCTCTCAGAGCACTCTTGTTTAGACAGGTTGTCATGCGCCTCATTAGTCACAGTTGTGAATGTTTATTATCAGAAACCGCTTAAGATAAGATAACCAAATTTGGTGTGTGGCTTGTGGGCATAAATACCTTGATGGACTTTGAAAATGAGAAGCGTGCAATTATTTTTTCTGGAGTTATTGGCCTTGTTCCATATTTCTGGACTCTGTTCATGGTATCTTCAAAGGGGACAGCTTTTCTCAGAAACTATTTAAGATGGATAACCAAATTTAGTGTGATGCTTGAGGGTATCGATACCTTGATGAAGTTATTAATAATCCTTTCTATGCTCATTCCTTAGTTTATGTTCATTGTATATTTACCATTATGTTTCTGTTATTTTGTATCATTGTCTACTTTCAAAGTTTTAATCAACCGGAAGTATGTCACAACTTTTCTGTATTTAAGCTGTGTCACATGACCTTTGCCTCCTGTTGTTTACATGCCTCTTCACCAAACATTGGTTTTTATCCCCCACCCACCATCCCCAGCTTACACCTTCGGGGCTGGCTCAGTTCTTTCCACTTAATCCATTTCCGACCCAATCAGCTGCGCCATCCCACTCCAATTGGCCGCCATTCGTGCCGTTTCCCCCTCCCCCTCCCCTCCCTTGGCTGCCATTCGCGCCTTCCTCCCTCACAGCTGCCATTCGCGCTGGCCCCACCAACCGCACAGTGTCCATTCCCCCATATCCCCCTCCATTTGGCTGCCAATCGTTCCGTGCTTCCCCTCCCCCACAGCTGCCATTCGCGTTGCCCTCACCTACAGTACAACTCCCATTCCCATCTATCCTTTTCTATTTGGCTGCCATTCAGGCCATCCCGCTCCAATTGGCCGCCATTCGTGCTGTTTCCCCCCTCTCCCCTCCCTTGGCTGCCATTCGCGCCGGTTTCCCTCCCCTATTTGGCTGCCATTCGCGCCGTCCCCCGCCCAGGCAATCAGCTATTCCAAACCTTATAGCTTTTCCCCCCAAGGCATATCCTTATTTCCTTAAGGTCATCACGGCCATATCACAATCACATTAAATCCTATTCACCCAAGCTTAAAATATTTTTCTTAGCATCTGAGTCAGCCCCCAATGATATGTCTTCCTTGTTTGTTGCACAAATGAAGCGTGTGATTATTTTCTTCAACTCCAGGTATGTTCAAAGGGGACAGCTTTTCTCAGAAACTGTTTCAGATAGGATAACCATATTTGGTGTGTAGCTTAAGGGTATCAATACCTAGATAAAGTTCGAAAATATGAAGCGTGTAATTATTTTTTCCAGAGTTATTGCACTTGTTCCATTTTTTCGACTCTGTTCCAGGTATCTTCAAAGGGAATAGCTTTACTCAGAAACTGTTTAAAATCAAATCAATTGTGTGGCTTGACGGTATAGGGTTGAGGGTATTAAGTGCACAATTATTTATTCTCGAATTATTGCCCTTGTTCTGATTTTTTGGGTCTGGTGGGGATGTTATCAATAAGTGCACAATTATTTATTCTCGAATTATTGCCCTTGTTCCGATTTCTTGGATCTGGCGGGGGATGTTGATGACTATGTCTTCTTGTTTTAACTCTGTTCATGGTATCTACAAAGGGGACAGCTTTTGTAAGAGACTATGCAAGATAGGATTACCCAATTTGGTGTGGTGCTTAAGGGCATAAATACCTTGATGAAATTCGAAAATGAAAAGCGTGCAATTATTTTTTCCAGAGTTATTGCCCTTGTTCTGTTTTCTCAGAAACTGTTTAAAATCAAATCAGTTGTGTGGCTTGAGGATACCTTAATGGAAAGAAAATTAGAAGTGCACAATTATTTCTTCTCGAATTATTGCCTTTGTTCCGAATTCTTGTGTCTGGCGGGGGATGTTGATGACTATGTCTCCTTGTTTTTTGTGTTTCTGAATCTACATCCTGTTGCATATCTTTAAGGACAACACAGTGAAAAAACACTGTTAAAAAAACTTGCCTATTCATGATAGATATATAAAAAAGATTTTTGATTTGGTCTCTCATCTCATGAATGCCCTAAATTTTACTTCGGAGCACGGTTTGATAAATAAAATATTATTTCTTTTCATACTGCCGACATGAAAAATAAAGCCTATGAGAACATGAGACAAAAGCCATTTTCTGAAAAAGCAGTTGCATGTAATTTATTATGATCAAAATGATCCAATGATATTAGCTGTCATAGAAACAAAAACTTAGCTTTCCACTCTTGGCGTTTCCTAACATAGAATGTACTTAGTAACATCCTTTTTGCCCTCTTCCTAAATTTTTCATTGAATTATTTTCCTTTTTATAAATAGTGTATTAATGTTCGTCATTTTTGCAAAAGATATTTTCCTCCTCCTCAGGAAATTAAATTATTTCTAATTAGAGTACTGTTTCCATTAGCACATTGTGTTACCAACTGTGTCCAAAGTTAGACTCATACAAAAAGGTACACAGATAATGTTGTTTATGTAGTGTTATTAAGTCATTTTCTTGACAGCTCATTGAAATAACATATTCCCCTAAACCCATCAACCTTAGTTAATCAAATGCAGATGTTGGTTGGTTTCTTTGCATTTTAACCAGGGACCCAAACACTAATTATGCTGTGGGGAATTATTAAACAGGGAAATTACAAAATTATATGTTAATAAAGTGCATTATATCACCCAAAGATCCATCAGATGCTTGCAGGTTTCAGTGCAATACTGTTCAATGATGGTGACTATCACCTTTCATCACAGATGCCATAATAAAATCATCAAAAACAGCAATATTCATTTCTTCAGCAGCAATTTCCTGCCTGATTTTTAGCTCAACAGGCCTATAAGGCCAGACCGGTTATGGCACTGCATTGTCTTGCTCCAGGCAGTGTCGTTGGCAAAATTTTTACATTTTCGACTTCTCCCTGAGAACAGCTAAACCCCAAAAGCTGAAATTTTGTCTGGAGGTACCCTGAAACTTGGAGTTTGTTAATTTGGTCCTCGCCCCTCCTCAAATATGGGTGTGGCAGGCATTATAGGGTGAAATTTTAAAACTTCCTGTCTGAAACCACCATCAGCGCATGTCTGGAACCAGTTGACATAGGAAGCTAAAATTTTCAGAATAACATCTTTGTTACATTGAGACTAAAGTTTGTTCTTATGGTTTTGATTTATATAAGAATAAAGGCATGGCAGGGGTTCAGAATAAAAAGATTTTCCATTTCAAGCGTTATGATAAAATGGTGAAGATAATCATAAAGTTCTTTTCATGATATTTCATGGCGAGGATGACTAGAAAGAAGAGGTTGACCCACTTTCAGGGAGGGGATATTAGGATCTTAGAAATTAGTGTAGTATTGTTGTGTGAGCCCCTAATTGGAACAAAAACAATAGAGGTTACAACTTTAAGATATATGTATAAGACAAATTATTATAGATCTCCATTTCTTCTTTATTGTTTTCATGCACAATGTTTCTGGGCTGTACCAACTCCTTGGCTTCATCTTGTGAATGAAAATGAAAATATTCTTGTTTATTCTTCCAATGCAAGGGTTTATAATTATTAAATCTATGTGGATTATGAATTGTAAATTTGTTGCCTTGGTAATGCCAACTTCCAAACGCAAGGCATAACTTGCCAGTCTCCATTACTGGCTGATTTAAGCCTTGCTGTATTTCCCGCGGTTTGTTGTGCCAAGATAGTGAATCGCTGCAACTGAAATTCATTGTGGGTCCGGATTTCCAAGCACAGAGATTTTAAGGAAATACTGCAAGGCCTACATCAACCAGTAATGGAAACTGGCAAGAGTTATGCCTTGCTTTGGGAAGTTGGGGTAATGCCTTATCATGTTATGTTAGTCTTTACCTTAGAGAAAATGAACAATGTTATACCTGTAATGATGGTACCTGATGAGCTGCAGAGCCAATGGCTCTATTTTTACTTTGACTAATATTGGAAGTGAGGGTATGAGGTAATGAATGAGGTCACTAATTCTCTTTTCTAGAATCCAATATTAAGGTTCTTCGAAAAATAATATCTTCACCAAAGAACTCTTTACTGTTTATTTCCCTCTGGCCTAATAGGATAGAAATCAGTAAAGTTGCACAGACAATCAGACTATAAAACCTTCATCAGTGCATTGTTTAAAAATTGATAAAAACGAACAAAGTACAAAGCTAGCTTCTTATGCCAAGGGGCAGTGGTTCCGTAACTGAACTTTCATATCCCCTCATTTATTATTTAACAAGATCCTTGGTGTATGTCAAGTCTTATCAGACCGACTTCCTAAATCTCACATTTTTGTGTCTAATTCTTTGGTTTTCACTCTTTCGGATGAATGAAACTTCTGTTTTTGCCCAAAGCGCAACCCACATGTAATAAATATTTAATACCATTGAGAAACTTTTACTGCCGCCAGTGCTTGGCAATTTTGTTTGCAGTGGAATAATATTCTACATGCAGTAAATATGGGTTCAATGATTTTTTTCACACTGGGTCTTTATCCTGCTTGTTGTCTGATCTAGGGTACAATTCAACATGACCCATATTTTTAAAGCGCTCTTAGTAATGTTGTAGAATACCTCAGGCTGGGCGCACACTACACTCGTTTAAGTGCGTTAGATGTTGCGTTTTATAAAAAGTTCATTTATCCTCTTTCCTTCCAAGTGGTTTGAGTGGGGAAACCCCCTTGAAAAGTGTAAATATGACGTAAGATATGGAATCATCCATGCGATTCCGTTTGCGATGTAATATATTCATCGCATCGCATTGTCGCATCGGACATAGTGTGCGCAACCTATTAAATATACACTGATATTGCAATTGTAGTGTGCGTCCAGCCTTAGCATTGCCCTATGAATATCTTTGCACTAAGACTGAAAACTTTAAGGCCAAGTTCTAATAGTTTGAATGTAAGACAATGCCACTCATTGTTCCAGCTGACATTTTCTAGAATTCACCAAAATGTACAGTACAGCCGTGTCGGGTAAACATACGTGGAGGGTAAACATACGTGGAAGGTAAACATACGTGGAGGGTAAACATATGCACTGCAAATACAACATAATGTAAATGTAGAGAGTGTATTGACTTCATTTATTGTTTCTTTTGGAAATTTTAGAAGATATTACATTGTCTGTAGCAGGTGAAAGATTTTAGAATTATGTTTATTGACCAAAATAGTAACAAATTACTGAAAAGTGACAAAAATGGTAATGAACAAGACATCATAAACCATTTTGCTCTCACGCATAGCAAATGTCAAAGGAAACCAAATTCCTTCTACTACCATCTACTAGTCATTTCATCAGCTTTTGGGAATACTTTCAGCATTGATAATCATCATAGAATTGGAAATGTATGGTGTATTCAAACTGTTACTGCGTATTTTAGCCTACACTTGTTGACCTATGTACCGGTAAATACCGGGGTAGTCATCTGATTACTTTCAGCATCAATGCATTGAGCATTTCTACTTCAAACCTATGGATTAATGTTAATACTAGAAGCTACACTTTCATTGAGATAGATTTTTAACAAAAGAAATATTTTACTGGTATTAATGGGCCGTTATCCCTTAGGTGCATAGCTTTACCCGACAGCACTGACTGTATAGTCACAATTGTATTGTAAGTTTTCTCTATAATATTGTAGCTGTGATGGGAGTTGACTAAGCTTGAAGTGATGTTGAAGGGACACCGCGTCTTTATCTCATTAAGCTGATTAGAGTGTCTGCTAATGAGTTACGTTTCACTTCACTGTCTACATGCAGTAGTTTTTATTACCTCTGCATTGGCATCAATTGATATCAATTTTATATTTTGAGATGGCTTGCAGTAAAATTTAAATAAGTTCAGATTAACTCCTGTAAGATCATCTTTAAATGTGTGATTTTGTATTTTCGAGATTTAATTCAAACATGACTGAGCCGTATTGAATACATATGCATCCCATTATTGTCCCCCGCCGCCGCAAAGCGCGGAACGGGGGACATAGTATTCAGCTCCGTACGTCCATCCGTACGTCCTTCCGTACGTCCGTCCTGCTTCTTGTTAGCGCGATATCTAATGAACCGCTCAACCTAGAATCTTCAAACTTGGTACCAGTCTTCATCTTGGGAATACGCAGACCTGAAAAGTTTTCGGTGACCTTGACCTCATTTACAAGGTCACGACGAGACTTTGACCAGGTTTGAAAATGTTGTTAGCGCGATATCTAATGAACTGCTCAACCTAGAATCTTCAAACTTGGTACCAGTTTTCATCTGGGGAATACGCAGACCTGAACAGTTTTCGGTGACCTTGACCTCATTTTCAAGGTCACGGCGAGACTTTGACCAGTTTTGAAAATGTTGTTAGCGCGATATCTCATGAACCCTTCGACCTAGAGTCTTCTAACTTGGTACCAGTCTTTATCTGGGAAATACGTAGAACTGAAAAGTTTTCGGTGACCTTGACCTCATTTTCAAGGTCAGGGCGAGACCTTGACCAGTTTTGAAAATGTTGTTAGTGCGATTCCTCATGAACCGCTAGAACTATTGGTTTTAAATTTAGTATCAGTCTTCATTTGGGGAGTATCCAGATACCAGTCGATTTGGTTGACCTTGAAATTATTTTCAAGGTCAATACAAGACTGATTGTCAAATGTTGTTAGCACGATATCTCATGAACTGCTGTACCTAGAGTCTTCAAATTTGGTACCCGTCTTCATTTGGGGAATACGCAGACACCAGTCGATTTGGGTGACCTTGACCCCGTTTTTAAGGTCACTACAAGACTTTGACCATTTTAAAAATTTTGCCCGATATAATAATAATTTAATCAAACATGTAAATGTCACTATTCGGTACAAGCTGTGTGTCCATTCTTTTAGCTCATTTCTTAATTGCGGCTGGGGACATGATCACGTTTGTGACAATTACTTGTTCTAGTTATTTTGTGTGTTTGTGTTGTAAAATAATTTAAAGGACAATTTCAAAAAGGAATGCATCATTACTTCTTATTTGGTTCAACTTAATCATTTCAGGCTTAGTAATCTTTCAAAAAGTAATTAAATCAATTTTGATTGTTATGACAAGTTGAACATTATTAACAATCAATTTCATATTGATTGAATGTCAGAAATGTAAAAAACCTTTCATTTGATATTTACTATTTATATTTAGTCAGGAGATATTTGAATATTATTTTTAAAAAGTTTTTATCAATGCAAAATATTAACCTAATTGAATTACAATTTCTTCATACTGTGTTAGAAATCTGTGGAGAACTGATGTACATAGTTTCATACTAATTTGGCACAACTCCAGAGTGACCATTGAAAATTATCGTTAAATTTGGATCTGATTGAATTCATGTTTTTAAATAAGTGCTATAAGAAGATGGTTAAACTACAGCAAAGGGTATGTGGGCTTTGGTCAGTTTTGCTTTGTTTAAATATAGATCTAATGTATGTTCTCATGACTTAATAAAATGAGACTGTTAAACATACCGCTGATATCATGCCTGTACATAAAATCGTCCAATTTTTGGTTCAGTGTTTGGGATTGACCAATTGGTGACAGTGACACACACACTAAGTGGGTCAAGTGATATTTGCACTAATGCACAAACTGAATGAATGACATGAGTTACGTTTCACCATATTACTGTATTTCCTCAAATACAACCCAGGTCTTGAATAGAACCTGGGGGGTAAGGGTGTGCTGAATGAAATAGAGGTTTGTAATTGAGGAAATACGGTAATATAATATATTTCACTGTTCATCCATTTAGCATCTTTACTTTTATACATACTTGTCATATTCAAAGTGTTTTTCCTCTTTTCCAGATTGGAGTTTCCACCATTTTACTACATTTAATGAAGATCATCACAGTCGATCAGTGGATTAAATCTCAACCCTCATTTACTGTCAACAGGATACAAGAAATACATTTTGTAAAAATATTTACTCTTTGATATTCCAATGTGAATTATATAGAATGATTTTAAGTATAAAATGTACCTGAAAGTACTGTGATTTTAATTGTTATTATCTAAGTGCTATTGTACAGTTTAACCATTGAATTTGATGCATGCTTTATTTCACAACATTTAGTGTCACAAAGACATTTTTTAGAAGGATATTTTTAATAGATTCATTCGGTTATTTAGGGATGATACTCTATGTTTTGTGGTAAAATCTATTTTTAACTCAAACTGATGTTAGATTCCAAAATGAAATTTCAAAATGACTGTTTGCTTTAAAACAAAATGGCATTGTTCTATAAACTTATTGATGTTTAGATATAGAGAATCTCTCTCAAGTGTGTTATGATATCAAACAAACAGGAGATGATTACAGTTAGACATATATATGACTTGCTGAGGATCTCTTCACTTAAAGGTGCATTACCATGTTTGGTGAGGTCATACATATGTAAAATGTCAAAATTTGTGTTATTTAATTGAGAATTATAAGCTTTAACCAAAAATAACCAGTTTAAGGTCAATCAGTCCAGTATAACGAAATACAACAACTCATGTCGTGGTTATGTCTGTAAACCGGACAATGAACCTTGGCTTGCTGCAGCCATTAAGTCAAACGTAATTTTGGAAACTTTAATAAAGTAGATCTATAGGAAGACAGATTTGCTTCTGTAGCGTTTAATAGGTCTTATAACGAGTACATACATGAGATAGAGCAATAATTGTCGGCTACTACACATGTATGAAAGCTTCCTTGGTTTTTATTAAAACATATATATACATATTTGATGTTTGAAGCATTTGGGGTTGGATATGAAACTCGAGTAAGAAGATATAACCTAAACCAGCACTTTGTAAAATGGTACATATTGGAACCAAAAAAGATGTCATACAAAACTGATCATGTATCATTGACACAACAAGTGTTGATATATTTCATGTCAGAACACACTGGGGTGAGGCTATTCATCCAATGTCTTTAGACTAAATGAAAAAAAGATGAAATGTTTCTCGGGCAATGGTGAAGCACTTTTATATGTTGACGTGACAGCATTTTATTGTCATTTTAAAAAAGGAATTAAGAATTTGCCACATTATTTTTGCCAAACCCTAAAATTCATTTGTCCAGGACACATGTGGATCTCCAGAAATGGATGTGCTTCTGTTTTGTATACTTCTACCACTTTCAGGGGCGGGATAGCGCAGTGGTTAGCGCGTTCGGCTTCGGATCAAGAGGTCCGGGGTTCGAATCCCGCCAGAGGCATGGCAACTTTGTCTGCAATAGAGAACTGTTCTACACTCAGTAAGGTTTGGGTGCAATGCTACACTGAATTTCAGCGCAGTACCACCCATGGTTCGCTAGTTCCAGCTGCTGCTCGCAGGTTTCACCGCAGTGCATAGCCACATGGTGTTGCGTGCTTTCTCCCTGCCATAATACTAGCAGCCGTGATATAAGTGAAATACTCTTGAAAAGCGGCGTTAAACCCCAACTCACCTCACCTCACCTCTACCACATTCAAGTTATATTTTGAAAATGTACTCCTCTCTTGTCATTATTTTTTTCAACACAAAATAAAAATAAAGTCCTACTGCCCTCGTCAGTTTAAAAATAATATGTGCCCTAGAATTGTTTTTATGCAGCCTTATTCAACAGTTATCAGTAAAAGAATGAATATTTCTAAACGTAAAATTGCAGTTCGCTTTCTTGACCAGTGATCTCAGTTAAGTCATGGCATTTTGATGTCATCAGCACTTTGACATCATAGCACTAGTATGTCATCAACTTTCTAACGTCATAATATGGTCAGCTGTGCTCTCAGTGATGTCACAGCATATTGGGCTAATTTACTGATAATGATATAGTATTATGACAATTATATTGTAGCAGTATCTGCAATGTAGAAATCACTTGATCTCACATGAACGGTATCTCCTGATGGATTCAGTTTGGATGATAATTACCCATGTCAAAATGTATTGTACAAATGCAATTGTACAGTGTGTGCTCAGGAATGTTTAATGCAAAATGTAATGCAAATGTATTCATATGAACTTATTTGTGAAATAAAATATAATCTGCCTATTTGTTGTTTTTTCATGTTGTATTTCATAATCTGCTCTCCGGAAGTTAAAGATCCAATTGAAGCATAGTTCCATTTCAGGATCCTGGACCCATATTTTCGAAGCTCTCTTAGCACTAAGAAAGTCTTAAGTGCCATACATTAACATTGACTTACGACTATCTTGGCACTAAGAGAGCTTCGAAAATATGGCCCTGTTCCACAAAACAATCTTAGAGTTACACTCAATTGTAGCCAATTCTTTGAACATTGGTTACAATTGATTGTAGACTTACAATCGATTGTAAGTGTTTGAGAAAGGGTAGGTATCACTGGCCCTGTGGTCTACTTTGAGGGAATCTCTTGACTCTTCGTCATCATTGAGTCTAGCCAACATTACCATTATCTTAGGTTTTCTCTTGATGGATCGTGCTATCTGGTGTCACTTTTCACATTTTGGGCATTTCCAGATTTGTTGCAACAACAAAGCTGAATTGTTTCGGGAGGTACCGAACACCTCGGGATCAAAGTTTGTACATTTAGTCCTTAATTACTTCTCACAAACTATCGATCCTAATAAGTAAAACTATCTCAGTCATACTGACTCATTCATTTAAATATGGTAAATGTTTGTTAATATATATCATGTTTCTTGATTTTTAGCAAAATTAATTATTTATGTCAAAACAGAAGCACCTTATGCAAGATGAATAGTTGTTCCAATTTAATCTGATTGTCATGATTTAAACACCCGTTTAAGCAAATAATACAGAATAGAAACTATATTATTTATAATCAAATGATGAATGGAATAGAATTTGAATAAATCAAAAGGACATTTATTAAGATTAATTTGTAAGGCTTTAACAGCATGTAATTTTGTTACTTACACTGTGATTCTTGCATACTTCTGTAAAATACAAGTAATCTTCGAAATGTCTTTTCTGTTTTGGGCTTTGATTTCAAAATGTCTTTAGTCCACAACAACATAGAATTGTCTGCAAAATGATTATAAACAAAATACTTCAATCTTCATGATCTGTGGCTTTGTGGATACTATTTGAAAATATGTTTTGATCTTATTCACTTGGAATGGTTAAAGAGGGCAATCTCATTTAAATCAGATCGAACATAACACTCGTTCATCCATTAAAGCACTACTTTGCAGAGGTAGTGTCAGGTGACCTTCACTGTGAACTTTCTCCTTCATGTACTTTCAGCCAATCAAAGGCCTTATTAGATAAGAGACTGAATGTGGTGTCAACGCAAGTCGGTCTGCTTTTCTAGCCTCGTTGATTGGCTGGATTGAAGGTCACCTGATATGACCTCTAGGCTGCAGTGCTCAGATTAGAAAGGCAAGCAAGGCGCCAGAGTTACATACTGTCTGATGTAAATGAGATTGCAAAGAGGGCTACGAATTCAAACTGTCTTTAGTCCTGAATCACATAGAATGGTCTGTTGCTCAGGGACTACATCCTCGAGGGACCAATTTTCAAATTATTTACATTCAGTCACACCTGCGATTTTTCATCAGGAATACTCTGAAATCTGTCCACCCTTGATACGTGTAAACCAATGAAACTTCAAACGTCTGTAGCGACCAGAACAGGTCAAAGACCAGAACGGGTAAAATCGATCCAAGTTTTCGAATCAACTCATTACCATAATTTGCTGCGGAGCGTTTTAGGTCACGTGACCGAAGCAATAGAAAATAAGGAACAGAAGTTAAGTGGTAAATGATTTACTAATCAATAATGTATTTTATCAATCATGTTGGTAGTTTGAAACGGAATCAGGAATGCGACATTTAGCAATGATTTATTATGTCAATGCTGTTCATTTTAAAGTCATAGAGTCATTCATACATAATGCAGCAAGTCAAGCCGACTGCTTTCCAAGGGAGATAACTCCACGGATGGTGTGATTAGTATTTTGTTGATTTATTTGCTGTTAATGTGATATCGTCAGGTGTGAGGTCTTTAAGATAGACAGCTTTTAAGTATATTAAATATATATTTACCGAGAATGTTCTAAGTCTTTTTAATAGTATTTCACCCGCCTACTCAACCCATACTGATCATGACTATATAGTTATTTGACAATAGCGCTAAGACCACGGAAATAAAGTAATTTAAAGGTGCATCCATTGTGTTTCATAAAATTTTATTTGGCTTTAATACGTTCCAACACACCATATGTGCTGTTAACGATACAAATAAATTCACTTAGCTTGCATATTCATCCCAAATCGCCAAACATATCATAATTACTATTTTCCAATTAAAATCGAGTAACATCATTATGCATGTATTGAAACCGAAAGTGAACGTCCTATTTACATGTACAGTAGTTATATGACTTATTGAACATTATAAACCCAAATTTGTTATTTTGTCTGGTGTAAATAAGATTCCAAAATTACGTTTGCCTCATTGGCGCGCGCTACACGCGGTGCATTGTCCGGTTTTCGATCAGAAATCACTACTTTTACCTTCATAACGTCAATATACTAAGTCGAGTATCATTAAAATGGTTGTTTGCGGTAACAGTTGGTACTTCTCGATAAAATAAGACCATTTATAACGTTATCATATTTGACCCCCAATAACACAATGGATGTACCTTTAAGTCCGTGCTAAGACGAACATGTTTATCGGCCTCGTTAATTCCAATGAACATCAAGATTCAATATTCTTGTGAATAAAGTTCAATTTATTTTAGAATATATCCAGAAAGGTTGTTATGTTCGAATACAAACATAAATACACCATAATGCAAAACAAAATGAAAATCATAATGAGAATATTGGGCATTGTTTGCTTCCCAAACTGCACATTTGATTACAATCCAACAAACGCCGAAATAAACTATTGCCGATGTAAGATTGAGACGTACCCGCATTGAAAACACACCCGACGGGTACTTTTTCAACGTTGAATTATGACCCGGGGTCACTTTTCAACACCTCGGGTATTTTTTCAACGTTGAATAATTACCCAAATGTGTAATCATTCAACGTTGACAAAAGACGTTGAATTATGACCCGGGGTCACTTTTCAACACCTCGGGTATTTGTTCAACGTTGAATAATTATCCAAATGTGTAATCATTCAACGTTGACAAAAGACCCGAGGCGTTGAAAAGTGACCCTGGGTCATTATTCAACGTTGAAAAAGTACCCGTCGGGTGTGTTTTCAATGCGGGTACGTTTTCAATCTTACAGGCAAAAGAAACGATAGAAAATTGCACGAACACACACACACAAACGTTAAAGCTGGATATAGTTTATATATTGCATTATACACAATTCATTCATCGGGTTATGATATGTTTTGTTTTCTGTCTGTTCCAATCAAATATGTAATATATGGTGTGCTGAAATCGTTGTTTCGATATGATTTACAACAAATAGATATAATGAAAACTTATATGAGCATAAGCTACCTGTAGTTTGACCGTCTTCGTATAGTATTGGTCAACTTGAGAACATATATAATAAATTAATATTAGTAGGCTACTATTTTATTATTACACCGGATTAAATTTGTTTTGCATGTTAAAACACCTTCTTTGAGAGGCATTTTAGAAGCTGGTATGATGAATAAGAACAAGTTCTATGGATAGTCAACTTCTTTATTGATATGAGTGCGACGTTTCGATGCAGATACTAGCACCGTTATCAACCAAGTGGTACATTATCATGAGAACCAGGAGAATATATACAATTTGGTAATTATCATGAGAACCAGGAGAATATATACAATTTGGTAATTATCATGAGAACCATCAGAATATATACAATTTGGTAATTAACTATGTACATCAATCCAATCACATGTGAGTACGTAGCTATGATATATATCTAGTTGAAAACAACTGCAGTTATATAATGGTTTTAAAATCGTTTAATTTGTTAAAAAAAGGTAATGCTGAAAGGAACAAATGAGTTCAGGGCCCTCTTGGTTTTAAAACAGGGAACTTAATTGATAGCGGCGACCTGAAGGTAAAAGATATTAATTCTTCATTAAGGAAATGTTCTGGATTCGAAATATTTGTTTCATTGAGGTCTATATTTATATGCCGCTTACTCAAATACGTAATATCTTTAGGAGTAACGTCTGCATGGCTATATTTAAAAAAAACAAAAACAAATTGGACCGAGAGAGCCCCGAACTATGCCTGGATTGAATAAATTATCAAACATTAAATGATCTAAGACGTCATAGGAAAACTAATCTTCACTGGAATGTAGGGTATAGACTATATATCTGTGTTCTTATATTCAGGGACTTTCTATATAGATAGTTCAGTCAAGTTTCCACTCCATCACCTTGGCGCTTTAATTCATTTTAATTCGAAAGCCAATACTCATTTCTTTAATTTTTATTTGTAACCTATTCAACTCAAGGAAATTGTCAGCACATCATTCACGAAAGTTGAAAATTGCACTGCGGTACACGAAGGGATATGTCAGTGTGACCATCGGCCAATTTTTGGACATGCCAAAAAATATTAGCTTACACACGAAGTTGTTTCCGGACCCCCAGAAACCGCCAAGATGGTCGTACGATGACACACGACGGTCACACGGACATCCCGAGGTCGACAAAATTGGAAATTATTGACATTCGTATGATGTCCGGGATGTTAGCTCCGGCAATGTGTGACGCGGCCTTAAGAAAACAAATAATGCAGCGGAATAATTTCAACCAACAGTTTTATTCGTCACATCCAAATATCTTCATATTTCTTGATGCCATCCTCAAGATCCAAGCAACTACCTACCACACATCTCCCATGCAGTAGATTCCCGTAAAGAAGACAGGATCATGGAGAATTGGCTGACATGTACTTCCAGAAATGGTCAAATGGCGAAATTTCTGTCCAGCATTATATGAGTGCAACGGGACATAAATTCACCCCAAAAGAATACATTTGACATTTGAAGAAATGGCGCCTATTCAGAACGGTTAATGTTTTGCGCATTTTTACCAGATATTGTATTATTATGTCAGTTCCTGAACCTTTCTTACAAGATCCCTTTTGACCGTTATCGTTTTAGCTCCCAGTCTGTCCGTCAGAAATTCCAGTGCATTGCATATTCTAGTCACTTTAGGTATTGATATATGCATCGTTTGCCTGCATTGAATATCTCCCACAATTGCTTTAGGACAATAAATATTTCTTAAGTTCATGCACCATAATGGCCTTTTGAAGAAATGAATCATGTGTGATCATAGTAAACTTGCACAAAGAATGCCAATAATTTTTTAATTTTGTGTCTCGGGAATCGTTGTATTATATTTCGTATAACCATATATATCATTATAAACAATCTATCTTAAACAAATAGCGTTTTCTTTTGTATCCCCTTGTATATTGTTTAGATGGTATCGCGGAATGTCTTTCTGCCTCTTTAGTTAAATGATTAACTGACAAACTGCAAACGATTTGTCAGACGGGGTCCGATCCTTATCTAGTAAAATGTTGGTGGCCGGATTCTGGAACCGTTAGTTTTTAACTAGGGACATACCATTGAGCTCGCACAAGATCGTTCACTTCCCACGGATGACCACTGCCTGGGCACACATAAAGGTAAGCTGAACTTTCTCCTTGTTCTAGGCTCTTTTAACGTAAACCTATAACATAATTACTTAGCTATATCACCCTATTGAATTATAATGTGATCTAGTTATTCATAAGCTAGAAAATATTCAATGTTTTGCTTTGTTTCGTACATTATCACAACGTTTTTGCCTTTTAGATTAGTTGGATGTATATAGATAAACTATACTCTTAATGTGTGATCTTTTTTTACTCAGTATTGTAGAGTCGTTAATGTTCCTGGTTAGTCACTACTTTCAAGACATACTAGCACAATGAATTTTCCTGGCAATTTTGAACAATAACATTTTCTTTAGGTCCTCAGATCCCACAAATTGTCAATGAACCATGAAAGTAATACTTGAATCTCGTGAATATTTAACAATTTGCTATGATTCACAAGAACCCCAAACTATGTCCTGAACAGCTATTGAAAGGATTGGAGTATCAGTTTTCTTCGAGTCAGTTAAAGATAATCTGAAATACTATAGTACAAATAAACTACAAATAAACTCGTGGTTATTCGATCATGACCCGGATCATGAACACATTTTATATTAGCACAATAACACTTTGAAACTAAAGCATCTTGCTATTTATATATTTGAAATTATATAAATGAGTTATGTGTATACTAAACTTATTTTCATCTTCACTGATTCAAGATTCAATGGTGAATTGAACTTACATAAACATGATATAGATAGGCAGAATTTTTCCATTGCCAACTTCATTCAGTTTAATCATACTTTAGCTGTTAGTTTCTCTCCTATAAATATATAGTCCTGTCATCAATCAGATAATAACATACATCACTAGGAGTGACTGTACTTGCCTCTTAAACAGCTTGCACGTCTATCATATCCGTTAACTCTATCATATTTTCTCTAGGGGTGATGTGTATTAAAGTTATATCAATGAAAAAATACATGAACATAAAGAACAAATACAAGATAACAGTATTATTTTAATACAATATTTCCTCTGGATGAGTTGAGACAAACAAAATGCAAGTGATTGAACAATTCGTGTGAGATAGGTCTCTTTCAATGCAATCTGCAACTTTGATAAATCGTTGTTTTTATGTTGACACTGTCTTAACTATGTAAAAAGCGTACATCGATGACAAAGATATGTGTGGCACTTTTTAACATACTTATTTCGTTGACCAAAAAAATACCTGTCTCGAAAATCACAGACAGTATAAGTAGCTAATTCCTACGCCGTTTCCTGACTATTTTTACGCGAATGAAATGGAATAGAATGGGTAATAAAGAAATTATTAAACTCGAAAGTGTGCCATATAGCTTTTACGAATCTCGTGCAAATTTATGTATAACCCTCGCTCTCGCTCGGGGAATACAAAATTTCACACTCGTTTCGTAAAAGTCATATGACACACTTCCTCGGGTATTAATCTCTATATATATTACTAGGCATATTGATGTTGATGGGAGTTTCAGCCGGCGTTGTTGTCGCAGTTCCCATTGTTTCCAGGGCATTACTCCAAAACTAATTGATCAATCTACTACAAATTTTATATACAGCCAACCCATACCATGTAGAAACTTCTTGGGGTTTCAGCTTTTTTCACAAAAATGTTTTGCGTTTCCTTGTTAACGATTTGCACTTTGTCTATTTGAAGGTTAGGTCTTGTTTCCGGAGCAGATTTCTAAAACTATATGACCAATCTTCATCAAATCCGGTATACCGACTGCACATATCATGTAGAAATAATAAAAAAATTCTCTTCCCAAGGCATCAATTTGGACTGTTTCTTTTAGAGGGGTAATAACTTGAATTGAACTGGGGGAAGTGGGAGTCATATGGGGTTTTTTTCGAGTAAAAACACCTTCTAGTTTATATATTTTGTAATGCTTTTGTTCTTGCTTCGGGTTGTATTCGTAGGATTAGTTACAGATTCATAGCACGGTTTAACGAATATCTACGAATCAACTATGCAATACGAAATAACTATATATAGGACAATTTAATCGACAATGTGTCGTCAGCAAATTGAAAACATTACCCACACATTCTCGAATGCTGAATAATGGCAAGAACGGGCCACAATGTGTATAAACTCACGTGCAAAAGAAACGTCCCCATACAAAATACAATATATTTCAATCATCGGGCGATAAATGCGACTGAAACAGCGTTACAACATGTCTTCAGAACCCAACAATACTAAATATGAATTTTCAAAACATTATCTATTCATAACTCTGAGAAACACAAGTTTTAAGAAATGGTCGTTTTGGAATCTCCTTAACTAGACGAGATAGAAGCCTCAAAAAGCCAGTTTTGGCTTGTTTTGAGACGTCCTACAGTAAAGACGCGTCAACAAATTTAAATCAAAGAAGGTTATTTATGTCGAGGATATCTTAAGTTAATCAAATTTCTACTTTTTCAATGTTTTAAACTTAAATACTAAATATTGTGGGCCAAAAACATCTTTAAAAAACGATTTTAGCACCCCATGTCAATTTGAACAGATGTAAAAATAAAAATTGCATACTCTGATGTATGAAATTGTGAATATTTCTTAAGAAAACATGTGGCTACCAAATACATACAAAATCTATTTTCTCCGACATCAATATTTCATTTTATACTGTTTTCAAAATGTGGTGACGTTTCTTTTGCCCGTGAGTTTACGAAATAAAGCACTTCACGAACTGATGAGGATTCGAAATGGAATAACAAATTCACCGATTCGCACCAATTGTAACCCTATCTTTGAGAATATAGGCTACCCTTGATTGTACCATCAGTTGTAAGTGTTTTTAGAAAGGGCACCATGGCGTATAACTACAGGCTAGGTCAGATAATTGTACCATAGATGTACAGTTGCAGAAGTAAAATAATAAAAATAGTGTCTGCAATTTCTATCCACTAACTAGCGTTGAGGTAGGCGAACAGTGTTCACTTTTCTCCTTATTTGTTAATATTATATACACATACATAACTCATGCATGTCCTTAACCACCACCTTTTTTAAACTTTCAGGAATCATGCCCGCAGCTATAACCCCACGAGTTTATGAGCAAATAGAAGCTATATTAGATGGTTCCTTACATGTGCCAGTTAAAGAAAGGACTGTCATAAATGCCAAGGCTTATAGAACAATTAGTAAGTTCAATCTGAAGTTGATGGAAGTTCACAACCCTGTCATTGGATCTAACGAGAAAAGAATAGTGATTGCTGGGAAGATTGTGGCTAAAACAACCGAAATTTCTAATGTAATACAGGTAAAAAAGGGGATCTGGGGCGGATTCAGTTTTTGAGAAGGGGGAGCAATCCAATCTTTAAATGATTGGCACTGCTATTATACTATATTTGCCGTATTTCCTCTAATAGGGGCCCGGGCCCTTATTAACATGTAAGGGCTCCCCCCCCCCCCCCCCCCCCCCCCCCCCGGCATTTATTGGAGGCCCGGCTCTTATTTGAGACCCGGCGCTTATTTTATTTTTGGGTTTAACCAATTAACTGATAAGTTAAACTGGACAAACTGGATTCACAATCGGACATGTCCAGCAAATAGACCGATTTCTGCATTCCTGATGATAACCTTTGATAATCTCTTAAAATAACACACATTCCCCGCCGTTTGACATAAAACTAATTTAGCGTGGTGGTTTAACTCTCTTATTATCTGAGAACATATATGAGAAATATATCAAGTAGGGTGTGATTATTAATGCGATATTTATACCCGGCCCCTATTAGAGGCCCGGTCCTTATTGGAGGCCCGGCTCTTATTCACCTTTACAGGTACCTTCATCCCCGGCTGCTATTAAAGGCCCGGCTCCTATTTGAGGCCGGCCCCTATTAGAGGAAATACGGTATTTATGCACACCAATCGGGACAATCCATCGTCAAATCATATGATCAAAATTGAGAGAATGTGTTATGGGGATGCACAGATAAATGGGGTTCTTTTTTATGGAAGAGATTATGACGAGAGACATTGTAATAGTTGTGAAGGAGTATTGTAGTTCACGTTGAATTTCGGGTAATAGATGTGTAGCCCCTTTAGCTGATAATGCAATAATATGTGCAATTTTAGACATGCACTATCATTATCATAAAAAAAACCATAAACCACATAAAAACATTCTTCACATGTTATTCTCACATGACATGATATGATGTCTCAAAAAATATCTTATGCTTTCTTAAACAGATGTTCTGGAAGTGGATTCAGTCGCTCCAGGAAAGTCTTACTCTTGTACGTGAGAGGACAAGGTAAACATCAATAAACGTAGCAGAGATACAATGTGATAAATTACGAACTTTTGCTTAAAATGTTCAGTTTAAAATTGTGTAGCATTCTAAATGAAGGGACATTTGACATTGGACCCTTCTTTATGCCTTGATCAATATCGTTTAGAAATAACTTTTAGAAACACTTACATTGCTTTTTATTTACTTTAGAATACATAGAAGTAATTTCCTATATTTCAGAATAGCGTACTCCGGCCTAGTTTGTCGGATTACCATTAAAGTCGAGAAGAAATTGGAAGACCTAACAAACAGGTTCATGAGGTGATTTACTGCTTATAATATGTATTTATCATTGTATATGATTCTGTCACTTAAAATGCTCTGATCAACATTTTAGATTTTGCAGATTAAATTGGTTTTGATTTGGTTTCCAATTTCAAAAATCATTACAACAGTTGCATGAAGAAAGGCTAATTCCTTTCATCCATTAGAACTACAGTAATTAATCATATCCACCATCTTCTCATAATAAATAAATAAAGTCAAAACACATATACCGATAACAACTCCAACAATGACTTCCATTCAAATACATTTTCACGTAGGGATTAAGTTGCTTGATATTTCAGATAATATGGATTATTTGATATTGACAGTCAGTGATGTCATTCTACTTTCTTTAATTTCAGTGCAGCCAATGCCTACATTGAACATGTTCTTGTGAAAGAGGTAATCATTTTCATGCTGATGAAGTTACATCCACATTGGGATTATGGGACGGTGAACAAGCTCTGTACAGACACAGAAATGTTTGCCAAGGGCATTCCAGGACGTGGTGTTCTTCGTGAGATAGATTCTGAATAACATGTGATCAATCTTTACTTGACCAGCAGTGATTATTTGACCTTTCTGAATGGTTAGCTTCATAATGTACATAAGCATGCAAGTTTTGTTATCAATGGTGAAATATTTGATTTTGAACCAATTTTATAAATATATTATTTTATGACATGTTTGAGCAAAAGTGGTCAAATGAAATTGAAATACATGTCGCTAGACTGATTGCGCGTCACTTAGTTTCAGAGTTTTCACCTTCATAATACACATTTATCATTCAAATTTTGTTTATATGGTTGGTGTAATATTTGATTTTTGATAAAAAAAAAAAATAAAAAAAACATTTGACCAGAATTGGTATTATGGATCTGTAATTTATATGACTCAACCAATGGTACGCCACTATATTTCTGAATTTCATAATGTACATTTATTGTGCAAATTTGGTTATTAGTGTTGAATATTTAATTTTTGGACAATTTTTAATGTATTTTATTTTTCAACTTATTTGACCAGAAGTGGTCATATGACCCGGTAATTTATGTCGCTCGACCGATGGCACGCCACGAAGTTTCTGAGGCTACGGCTTCATAATACACATTCATCATGCAAGTTTTGGAATGGTTGGTCCAATATTTGAATTCTAAAAATTTTTTAATGTAATTTATTTTCGACATGATTGACCAGAAGTGGTCATATGGTCCTGAAATTTATGTCGCTCGACCAATGGCACCCCACTAAGTTTCTGAGGGTACGGCTTCTTAATACAAATTCATCATGCAAGTTTTGTAATGGTTGGTCCAATATTTAAATTTTAACAAATTTTTAATGTATTTTATTTTTCGACATGATTGACCAGAAGTGGTTTAATGACCCTGAAATTTATGTCGCTCGACCGATGGCACGCCACTAAGTTTCTGAGGGTATGGCTTCTTAATACACATTCATCATGCAAGTTTTGTAATGGTTGGTCAAATATTTGAATTTAAAATTTTTTTTAATGTATTTTATTTTTTTGACATGATTGACCAGAAGTGGTCATATGGCCCTGAAAGTTATGTCGCTCGACCAATTGCACGCCACTAAGTTTCTGAGTGTTCAGCTTCATAATACACATTAATCATGCAAATTTTGTTATAGTTGCTGGAATATTTGAATTTTGGCAAATTTTTAATGTATTTTATTTCCGACATCTTTGACCAGAACTGGTCATATGGCCCTGAAATTTATGTCGCTTGACCGATTGCACGCCACTAAATTTCTGAGTGTTAAGCTTCATAATACACATTAATCATGCAAATTTTGTTATAGTTGCTGGAATATTTGAATTTTGGCAAATTTTTAATGTATTTTATATTCCGATATCTTTGACCAGAAGTGGTCATATGGTCCTGAAATTTATGTCGCTCGACCAATTGCACGCCACTAAGTTTCTTAGGGTACGGCTTCATAATACACATTATTCATGCAAATATTGTTACAGTTTGTGGAATATTTGAATTTTGGCAAATTTTTAATGTATTTTATTTCCGACATCTTTGACCAGAACTGGTCATATGGCCCTGAAATTTATGTCGCTCGACCAATTGCAAGCCACTAAGTTTCTGAGTGTTCAGCTTCATAATACACATTAATCATGCAAATATTGTGATAGTTGGTGGAATATTCAAATTTTGGCAAATTTTTAATGTATTTTATTTTCCGACATCTTTGACCAGAAGTGGTCATATGGCCCTGACATTTATGTCGCTCGACCGATGGCACCCCACTAAGTTTCTGAGGGTACGGCTTCATAATACACATTATTCATGCAAATATTGTTACAGTTGGTGGAATATTTGAATTTTGGCAAATTTTTAATGTATTTTATTTCCGACATCTTTGACCAGAACTGGTCATATGGCCCTGAAATTTATGTCGCTTGACCGATTGCACGCCACTAAATTTCTGAGTGTTAAGCTTCATAATACACATTAATCATGCAAATTTTGTTATAGTTGCTGGAATATTTGAATTTTGGCAAATTTTTAATGTATTTTATATTCCGATATCTTTGACCAGAAGTGGTCATATGGTCCTGAAATTTATGTCGCTCGACCAATTGCACGCCACTCAGTTTCTTAGGGTACGGCTTCATAATACACATTATTCATGCAAATATTGTTACAGTTTGTGGAATATTTGAATTTTGGCAAATTTTTAATGTATTTTATTTCCGACATCTTTGACCAGAACTGGTCATATGGCCCTGAAATTTATGTCGCTCGACCAATTGCAAGCCACTAAGTTTCTGAGTGTTCAGCTTCATAATACACATTAATCATGCAAATATTGTGATAGTTGGTGGAATATTCAAATTTTGGCAAATTTTTAATGTATTTTATATTCCGACATCTTTGACCAGAAGTGGTCATATGGCCCTGACATTTATGTCGCTCGACTGATGGCACCCAACTAAGTTTCTGAGGGTACGGCTTCATAATACACATTATTCATGCAAATATTGTTACAGTTGGTGGAATATTTGAATTTTGGCAAATTTTTAATGTATTTTATTTCCGACATCTTTGACCAGAACTGGTCATATGGCCCTGACATTTATGTCGCTCGACCGATGGCACCCCACTAAGTTTCTGAGGGTACGGCTTCATAATACACATTATTCATGCAAATATTGTTACAGTTGGTGGAATATTTGAATTTTGGCAAATTTTTAATGTATTTTATTTCCGACATCTTTGACCAGAACTGGTCATATGGCCCTGAAATTTATGTCGCTTGACCGATTGCACGCCACTAAGTTTCTGAGTGTTCAGCTTCATAATACACATTAATCATGCAAATTTTGTTATAGTTGCTGGAATATTTGAATTTTGGCAAATTTTTAATGTATTTTATATTCCGATATCTTTGACCAGAAGTGGTCATATGGTCCTGAAATTTATGTCGCTCGACCAATTGTACGCCACTAAGTTTCTTAGGGTAAGGCTTCATAATACACATTATTCATGCAAATATTGTTACAGTTTGTGGAATATTTGAATTTTGGCAAATTTTTAATGTATTTTATTTCCGACATCTTTGACCAGAACTGGTCATATGGCCCTGAAATTTATGTCGCTCGACCAATTGCAAGCCACTAAGTTTCTGAGTGTTCAGCTTCATAATACACATTAATCATGCAAATATTGTGATAGTTGGTGGAATATTCAAATTTTGGCAAATTTTTAATGTATTTTATATTCCGACATCTTTGACCAGAAGTGGTCATATGGCCCTGACATTTATGTCGCTCGACCGATGGCACCCCACTAAGTTTCTGAGGGTACGGCTTCATAATACACATTATTCATGCAAATATTGTTACAGTTGGTGGAATATTTGAATTTTGGCAAATTTTTAATGTATTTTATTTCCGACATCTTTGACCAGAACTGGTCATATGGCCCTGAAATTTATGTCGCTTGACCGATTGCACGCCACTAAATTTCTGAGTGTTAAGCTTCATAATACACATTAATCATGCAAATTTTGTTATAGTTGCTGGAATATTTGAATTTTGGCAAATTTTTAATGTATTTTATATTCCGATATCTTTGACCAGAAGTGGTCATATGGTCCTGAAATTTATGTCGCTCGACCAATTGTACGCCACTAAGTTTCTTAGGGTACGGCTTCATAATACACATTATTCATGCAAATATTGTTACAGTTTGTGGAATATTTGAATTTTGGCAAATTTTTAATGTATTTTATTTCCGACATCTTTGACCAGAACTGGTCATATGGCCCTGAAATTTATGTCGCTCGACCAATTGCAAGCCACTAAGTTTCTGAGTGTTCAGCTTCATAATACACATTAATCATGCAAATATTGTGATAGTTGGTGGAATATTCAAATTTTGGCAAATTTTTAATGTATTTTATATTCCGACATCTTTGACCAGAAGTGGTCATATGGCCCTGACATTTATGTCGCTCGACCGATGGCACCCCACTAAGTTTCTGAGGGTACGGCTTCATAATACACATTATTCATGCAAATATTGTTACAGTTGGTGGAATATTTGAATTTTGGCAAATTTTTAATGTATTTTATTTCCGACATCTTTGACCAGAACTGGTCATATGGCCCTGAAATTTATGTCGCTTGACCGATTGCACGCCACTAAATTTCTGAGTGTTAAGCTTCATAATACACATTAATCATGCAAATTTGGTTATAGTTGGTGGAATATTTGAATTTTGGCAAATTTTTAATGTATTTTATTTTCCGACATCTTTGACCAGAAGTGGTCATATGGTCCTGAAATTTATGTCGCTCGACCAATTGCACGCCACTAAGTTTCTTAGGGTACGGCTTCATAATACACATTATTCATGCAAATATTGTTACAGTTTGTGGAATATTTGAATTTTGGCAAATTTTTAATGTATTTTATTTCCGACATCTTTGACCAGAACTGGTCATATGGCCCTGAAATTTATGTCGCTCGACCAATTGCACGCCACTAAGTTTCTGAGTGTTCAGCTTCATAATACACATTAATCATGCAAATTTTGTTATAGTTGGTGGAATATTTGAATTTTGGCAAATTTTTAATATACCGGCAAAATTCTGAATCTTAAACTCCTGATATAAGTTCATGGCAGGTGTGCAAATGGTGAACCTCTTTAATGGCTATAATGAAATGTAAATGTAATACTATTCATCTTAATCATATCAGCTTTCATCCAGTCAATTTCCATGCATTGAGCCTATTATAAGTGTTGGAAAAACAACATTTTAAATGTATAATTCACTTGCCTGTAATTGGAGAGTGGGTCTGTATATTATGTTACTGCATGTTGTTGACCTGTGGATTAATGGTTTATTATTTTGGATTATAGATTTGGTGACTGGGCACTGGCTTATTATTTGATATGTTCATCTTTCTTTAGATATAATTAATATCGTAATTCCTGATTTTCTACGGAGCCAATGGCTCTATTTTATTATCTCCGACATGTTTGACCAGAAATGGTCATATGATCCTGAAATTTACATGGCTCTACCGATGGCCCGCCACTAACTTTCAGATATCTGGTGATTTGATTTTTGGCAAATTATAAAGAAAATATGGCCCTATCAATAGTGTGCAAGAAGTTGCATTATGTATAAGTCAGTATTAGTTACCATTTGGACCCGTGACTGTCAGACGATCTTGCGTAATCTTTTTAGAAGAGTCGAATTATGTACACTTTGATGTGGCTTTAGTAAATTCGTGGAATCGAGATGCTCATGTAACGTAACATAACCCGTTAACACAATTGTACATAGATTATAAGCTATTCCAAAAAAATAACGAAAACTGTTATGTGGAACAGTCATCATGTCTTTGTTCCATGATTTTATTTTATTTGTTTGATTCCATGGGTAGGGTAGAGTGGGGCAAGATGCCCAGTTGGGGTAAAACGCCTACGCCACGTGACATGCACAAGCACGTGGTTAGATCGGTTATTTCTCTTTGCTGTGGTAGCTTTCAGGTTAGATGTCATCTGTCAATGGAGGGTTGCTCGGCCCGCGAAAAAGAAAATGTTTCAAATGATTTTATGTATTTAGGTGGTATATTTTCTAAAATTTAGTAAACAATTAAATAAATGCTGACATTTTTTGGAACCAGATATCATCCTTCACTCGTTGTTGTACCAATTCTTGTAAACTCTTAAATATCACATCGCTAGTTACAGGAATACATTGTCACATGGTTCAGCCTCAGGAATCGTGAAAATTCAAAGTACCCTTTGGGGTAAAACGCCCATGGTCATGTGGGGCAAGTCGCCCAGTATAGGCGTTTTACCCCATACCATGGGCGTTTTACCCCACAATTCTCATAAAAAGTGTTTTGAATCTAGTAGTAAAGGTATTAGGTAAAACGAAAGGTATAAGGGTGGGAATACAACAAAGCGTTAGTAAGTCAATATATTTGGGGGTTCATTTTTTAAGATTTGATAAGAAAAACATGTGTACAAACTGTTACATGCCGAATGCAAAATTTGGCTTGGAGGGTTTTACCATATATTTCTTTTGTAGTGGAGGCCATAGGTCCACGCTACATTTTTGATTTACAGGGTGATGCGTATATCTATAAACGACAAATAATGTAAGTTTATTAAATATAAACTTAATTTACATATTACATAGGCAAAACATAATATATTATTGACGTAGGAGGGAATAATTTAGATCCATTGCATTGTTTATATGAATGGTTTTGTACAGTATATTGCTTGTCAAATGCCTAGAAGATGTAAAATTTATGAACACTTGGATTTATAAAACTGAATTTGTAGATCCTGACATATTCAGAGTTCACACCTGTTATGGTAATAGGCACGAGTTGACAGAACTGAGAGAGCTGAGCAATGTACGTTGCAGAAAATTTAAATATTGAAGTCTCCTTTCCCTGTTTAGAGATACCAATTGATGGAGGTACTGAATTAAGAATCTACGACGCCAGTCTCGAAAAGGAACCTTCGAGTGTGAAACAATCAGATCTATGTACCCCAAGAACTGGACTACACCTGCCTATCCTTTCTTTATGGCGATAAAACCAGTCACTGTCAGTAATCGTGGCATGTGGTGATGACCGCTGTTTGTTTAGGATTTTGGTAACATGGACCCATATCTCCAAGCATCAAGGAATGAACATGGCATGAGCATAGATCCAATACTGGCGATCACAGAAAAGAACAAAGCTGATGAGTTGAGAAGTCAGGTGATCCTGCATTATCTAATCTTCAGGGGAAGATCTGATTGACAGCGAGATGGAAGCTGAACAATTTCGGACAATTTTCTTTTCAAATCTCTGCTGCTACTCTCTGGAATGAGCTGCCTCTTGACATGAAAACTTGCCAATCTTTGAAATATTTCAAAGCAAATCTGAAGACACGTCTCTTCCAAAAAGTATTGTCCAGAGTGACATTAAATTTGGTATCATTGGTTATCATTGACTTCTACAGTGCTCTGAGCAAATGACCTGTGTATAAGGCGCTATATAAAAGTCATTTATGTATTTATTTTTCATTTATGTAAGAGCCATCTCCAATGCCGGGAGAGCTTGAGGTCATCTCAACTGCCAAGGTTCTTCACAGGTCCATCATTGCCCTCAACACTTAGGAGCAGGTGATCAGTGGATATGGAACGAACTTCGAATTCATAATCAACAGTCAAGAATTTATTAAGTAAAAAAAACCCAAATCAAATGAACTCATGATTCTATATCTGTGCACATGCATGGCGAGGTTCTGATCAAGAAAAGAATTACACAATTTAGTAATGTTATTATTGCCCAAGAGGGACGATATAAGTTATCAGAATCAAACAAAAATCAACTTTGTTTCTTTCTTTTAAGATATAATAAATACACTTCGCATCCCTAAACACATATTATTTTCACATTTAAACATTCTTATAAACTGAAACATACTTATCCTTTGCAGTTAAACATTAGTCTAATATCATTTACGTATATTATGTTTATACCCTGGACAAATCAAGAGGACATGGTTTTCATCTTCTATTTCTTCTATTATATTACAAAAGGGACATAATCTATCGACAAAAGGGATTAGGCACACTCCATGTTCCGTCTACAACCATAAAATTATGTGAACCGAGACGGAAGCGTGTATAAAGTGCAATTTTGTATTTTTTTCAACATCAATATTAGTTAATTATTTCTCTATGCAAAGAGTTTCCTGAATATGAAGATACAATATAGTTTTGCTCAATGTTAACAACTCATGTTTCCACATTTGGGAATAAATATCCTTAACCCGTTGTGTAAAGCCTCTCACAAACGCTCCACTATTAGTTACATAATAGCGACCCAAATATATCCAAAACCAAACTTAAAGAGCATAGAGCCTATCTCTTATTAACGTTATCGTATTTTCAATCCCAGGGTTCTCATCTGAAGCATTCAATAATGCACTGTATATCAAAACTATATATCTATATATCCAGTTACTTTTCAAAATTTAAGCTCATGTAACAAATTCATATAGCTCTGTCCTTGCTTGTTCTGTCAGTAGTATACCAATCGGCCACAAGACTGCACGCTAGGAAACTTTCAATTCATTAGCCAAAATTACGATTATAATGATTCAGAATGAGTTTCATAAGATAAAATTTCATAAGATGTTATGGTGTTTTAAGTTAAGAACTTTTGAAATTCAAGATTGTTTGATCAGATAATCGGCTTTATCTTCTTATTGTATAATATATTTAAAGACAAAACCATTGCCTAATCGCAAATTTGTTATATTATTCTGTAGGAAAATGATATATGGGGTAAAACGCCTACCCTGGGCAACTTGCCCCACACACAAAGGCGTTTTGCCCCAGGCATGGGGCAAGAAGGCCGCAAAAAATAAAAGTTTTAGTCTGAAATTTCTCATAAGTCATGCGCTAAAAAACAATGTCAATCATATAATATTGATTGTTTACACAAAAGAGATTATTTAACACCGAAAGTGTGAAAATTACCCCAATGTATTAAATGTGGTAAGACTTTATGCTTAGCATGGGCGTCTTGCCCCACTCTCCCCTACCTTTCTCATTTGGCGGGTGATAGTAACCGAATCTGATAAGCCGAATAATCCACTTGTATGTCTGATATGTATCCTGAGAATGCTAAAGTCTAAAATGATTAATTGTTGTGTGGGATTTTTAATTACCTTTAGCAATATGTTAAATTAATATTCAATGCCGGCACATTCTGAACCATAATGACCGCATGGACAACGCATTATTATTTTATTTGTTAGTCTTCAGCCATACAGATGTTATATTATAATGTCATTGATTAAGTATTTCCGTATTGGCCCAGTTACAGGTCCGAGGTCGGTTGTATTGGCCCGAGACGAAGTCGAGGGCCAATACAACGGACCGAGGACCTGTAACTCGGCCAATACGGAAATACTTAATTAATGACAATTTTATTAATTAACTTCTTTTCATTCTTTTTGCACAATACTAGACATCTCATTTATATTGAAATAATAATTATAAACAATATTGGTGAACAAATAGCACGGGTCAAAGTTGTGAAGCGAAAGATGATGATGATGAGTACGGGGATTTAACGAGCGATTTTCAGCGGAGCTGTTCTCTCACTCGGGTCGCAAGGACCATTAATAACGTTTCGAAAGGTTCCAAAAGAGGATAATTTTGAAGCCACGGTCGAAAAGGGGTGGAGGCAAATTTTCAGGCTTTCACCAAATGTGCAACTGCGCATGCTCAGACTCATATTGGCCCAGTTTGTCTCGTATTGGCCCAGTTTTTCCCGTATTGGCCCACTTTCCCCGTATTGGCCCAGTTGTCGAAACATGGTCGAGGCCGTAAATGCCGTATACATGCCATAGCATTGATAGTTAATTAATTGCTATATTTTCCTTATTCTCATTATTTGTATGTTGATTAAATGTAATTATAAATGAAAATTTTGATTTAAAAAATCGATTTATGTTGAAGACTTAGAGCTCATATTGCGATATATTTCAGTTAAACATTTGTTTCACATATTCTCGGAATGTCCTTACAGAAATACCTACCAACACTCACATCAAAAAGATATGATTGACCAGCCACTATATACCGATATACATGTAATCATACATTTCTAACTGTCCCTGTACAGCGAGACGGAACGTTAATTTATCCACGAAACCAAAATATATATATGACACCAATGAAGTATTTTATTGACAATGGCAAATACCAAAATACCAAATTATTGTAACAGCCATTATCCAAAAGACAGTGAACCGTTATTTCTGACCTTTCGTTTCATCAGTTTTCTTGACATATTGTCTTCTTTCAAATCGGAACGATTTTGCTGTTAAAAAATTTGGGTGTTGTTTAATTAATTTCCAAGTGTATAGTTACAATGTATGTGATGAAATAATTTGAAACAAAATGTGCCATGAAATACTGGGATTATTTCACTGAAAGAGCCCAGTATTTCATTGCTCGTCTTATAATAAATCGTCTAAGAGGATATTTGACATTTTTCATCGAACTCCACGTATTTCCCATCGAGTGAAGTAGAAATGCATAAGGGGTACTGAAAAATAACTTATTGAAGGAAATGCGGTATTTATCCTCATTGTCGGCATTGTACCTAGCTTAGTCTAGAAAATAAAAGCAAGTCTAGAAATCAGAAGTCAAAGCATCTCTAGGGTTCCATTTTGTATAACTACATGTATTCGAATTGTTTGTAAAAAATGCTGTCGATAAATGAAACACTAATTTCTGAGGCTAAATGTCCCGTGTTAATTTTATTTCTTTCAATATGAAATGTATGAAAATTGATAGTGTCATAATGAAAAAGAAATAGCTGTACTAAATATCACTAAAGCAGATGTACAACAAAAACAGTTAAATGTAGTTTATACTTGGTTATTCTAACAGTTTATTCTATTTTACTAATATTTTCTTACGAATGTCAATAATTCAGTTGTTAATAGTTTATCAAAGTTATCTAATAATAACTAAAGATTTTATTTTGTACGTTTATAATATTGCAAATGATAGATATCGAGATGGCCAGGCACTGTAAGACTGTTTGAGGTTATTCGTGCAGAGTTACTTCCCTTGGAACCGTCGTTACCATTAATAGTCCATTATTCGTTTCCGCAACCTAATCCCACTTTTGAAGTATCGGAGCAAAGCGCGCTACTATTTTTAAGTGGTTGAAACCTTATCCGGGCAATTAAATATAAGTATTTAATTTTCGGACGAGGAAATCCTTTTATCCGTCTAATACTACTATATAGTGATGTTTAGTGCACAAATGGTATTTGTTTATTCTGATTTCTCTGTTCTGGTCTTAGACCTGTTCTGGTCGTTACAAACGTCAAACATCTTACAGCACACTTTGGTTTCATTAAAAAGTTCGCTTTCAGTTCCATGTGCCAACTCGTGCTTTCAGTTTTTCAGCCAATCAGGCTTTCTTCCTGAAGTGCTTTGGAAACAGTTGAGCTAAGATTATTAGAGTTTTAACGCCACTTTCTTGAGTATTTCACTTACCTCAAGACTCACGATTGCTACTATTATTGCAGGGAGAATACCGTTAACACCATTTGTCTTAGGCAGTCCGGCAGAACCTACCCGCATCGACTGAAACTGTCTGAGCTGATAATCAGTGTAGCATTGCACCCAAACCTTGTAATGAAATATATTCTTTTATTGGATGTCACATTAAATACGGGGCAGACCTTCAAACGTTCCTTAGTTCCTTCGTTCCTCAGTAGAATAGCTTCCGTTCGCATGTGGCATTGTCGTTTGAACGTTCAGATACTCCCACAAGTTTAATTAAGTTGAATTATCAGGAAATGCTCAAAGTGTCCAAGGAAGATTAGTCTAGGAAGTTAATTGGAAATCTAATCAAACGACAGGTACAGGTATACTGTACCAAGGCAATTAAGGCGTGGTGTTAATTACTGTAATAAAGACAGAATGTTTATTGTTTAGTTTAACACCAAAAGATAATAATTTATCACTATTCATGAACAATATTTGTTAATAATGTCTTTATTCCATATTCACGAACATCTACGAAACCAACATTAGATCCGTCTACGGAACTAACGAAATTGACGTCTACGAACCCATTCTGTCAACAAATAAACCTACATGTACACCCGTTGAAGTAATGGATAAACTCATGAAGGAATGGAATGTATGAATGAAGGAATAGTAATTCCTGACAATGAAAATCCTTATATTGCCTCGAAAAAAAAAATCATTGAAGCTTATTAAACATCAAATTATACTATACTATATCTGCATCTCATAAGTTTGTTACCTACTACCACATTCTTTTCTAAAACCGAGAACTTTGTATTTCCCGTTGGCCTCAGATGTACTGAATTGAGTGTGTACATGTAATTGCTCCTAGTTTCAAATACGCAATGAGATCATGGCCATGTGTGGGAGGTACATGCGCAAGGTAGACCTACTTCTTGCTCTACCATTTGTTAAATCAGTTATGAAATGCCGCATCGTCTAATGTTATTTTTGTGCTATTTGGGATATTAACTATTCGGTTTTTCATCATTAGATTTGATTTCTTTGACGTTACAAATATTTTAAGTTTTGTAATAATAGTTCGCAAAGTTTTAATTGTTACATCAAAATGTCATCCAATATTAACTGAATGTACATAGTTCATAAACAAGTTATAAATATTCCTCTGAGGTTTTAATTCTAAAATAGAATATAATATTGAAGAAACACATACCAACAGGTAATAATGATAGAGATATTCATGGTTAAGTATGTTTATTATGTTAAATGAGTCTCTGATCCTTACTCTGGGCGCATCTCACATGTACCATTGGTGTCAGGGCCAACTCCTGAGGAGTATACTGGAGGATATTGCGTTCATTGCCATTGGATCAAACAGATACATGATACACAAGTGGGTGTACACAGAATATCAGTATTTGTTCTCAAACCACTCGCAGGGTCCGCCTTACACATGTATAGTTGATAGCTTGCCGATACATGTACATGTATGTTGGTTGTATTCATCATTTGTGCCTTCATTTATCTATTACATATGCCGTGCTTCTTTGCCAACAATTGAATAACTCCTCTCAAAGCAACTACTTATTGTATTTTGCTTTGTTATTATGTTTTTATTCAAGAAATAATCTACACAACCTCAGCATGTATATTTCATTATCAACCTACCAGCCATATAACGTGATACTTGAAACGACCTTTCTAAACCGTATCACCCGGTACGAGGGACTTACAACATTGTAATTCCCTCCAGGAGGGTTCACACAGACAGTTGTAAACCCTGTTATAAGGAATTATAATGATTGTAAACCCTGATATATTTGTTAAGATGACGGCTTGAAAGTAAAGATCTGAAGAAATTAACTAAGACTAATTTTGAAAAATTTCTTAAATTTACGACAGAATATGTACAGCAAATGTTTTGCAGAAAGTGCGTCTCGGGCCCGTGTCCACTATTACCTGTAGTTACTGAGTCAACGCCCTAGACTACTGCGCTAAGGGGGCAGACGAAATTTCACTGTACAAAAGAAACTCGCATAGCGCGGCTGTTAACAGGCTGACATCACCCAGGGATGCTCAATATAACGCCAGGGATCCTCAATATAACGCGATAACAAGTAAAAAGCCTGTTTTACACTTAACAACGGTTGATAATATAGATAACCCATTCTACCTCGGATATGGTAAGGTTGTAGACCCTGATAGTCAGGAAAAACCCACGGATGCTTCGCATCCTCGGGTTTTTCCTGCCTATCAGGGTCCACAACCTTACCATATCCTCGGTATCATGGGTTATCCTTATAATATACACCAGTTGTAAATAGCTCCTAAATTTTATGTCGTATAAATGGTCGTGTTGTTAGCTGTTGGTACAGTCAATGCTGGCGATAGTTGCCTTACTCTGAGGATGTGGGTTCTAATCCCGCATGGGACTCGGCCCGAAAAAGTACAAGAATTTGTATTATTGAAGGTAGTGTTATCCCAAATATAACCATGTTATATTTTTTCACTATCTAAATGGCAAGTATTTATAAAGTTATTATGATGTTGTTGAATGGAATAGTTTTAAGTAGAAATGTGAAAGTAAATAAAACAAATTATGGAATGCACATTTACTTTTTATAAAGTTTAGTGATTTTTTTTTTGTTATGTCGAAGGGTTATTTCTTATAAAGGATACGCATTATGAATGATAAAAACATAGAAAGTATTAAACAAATTCAAGTTGAAACTCATATGTATCATATTTGTTCCAGTTACATCATTTTGCAAGCCCACAATTCCATTACAAATAAACATGCAATTGAATCATCATTTAAACCAAAAATAGATTTCATTTATAATATTGATACTGAGCTTTGTATATTCTGAAAATATCGTAAGACGAGAATTAATGTACACATATCTATTTACAGCATTTAATACAGTTTGATAAGGAGAATGAATACATTGTTTGGGAATAATGGTCCACTGACTTACGTAATTGTGGGCGTAATTTACTTATAAATACGCTATTTCTGAACGCACAGAGCAGGAACAATGTACCAACGTCACAGATTGTCTTTAAGGGGGTATATTTGTTAATCCTTAAAAAATGTTTTTCTAACTATTTCATTAATTTATATTAACGCATTTTTTTTAGCTTACCAGGGCTCCGTTCCATAACAGCGAGCGCTTTAATTGCTCATTGATCGCTAAATGTAGCGCTCAAGTAGCGCTCATTCTCTCTTGAACGGCACAGTGCAAATACCTCGAAGTTTGCTCGCCTTGCTACGTAGCGCTACATTGAGCAATCGCGTTCAAGAGAGGTTTAAAAGTAATCGGTAATTTTGAAACCTCTCTTGAACACGGCCGAGTCGTTTAATAAAAAGTTTAATGGTTCTCAGTGAAAACAGCTGACTTGTTTAACGGATCTTAGACTTAGATCGCTTTTAGGCAATATCAAGATGGACAACTGTTACTGTGTATGGGTGATCGGAAAAAACATTATCAGATATCATGTGTCGTAAGAAATGGTGTTATCAAATGTACTGACTGATGGCGAAAATCACGTTTTTAATGCCAGTCAATTCAGTATATATAATAACGATATAAAGATTTTAATTAGTCAAACGTAATTTTGAAAACATATCTACAATAGACAAAAAAATAAGTTGGGTTGGTAATGTTTAATAGGTCATTTGACTACTGTACATGTAATATGACGTGTAATTTCGGTTACTGCACATACATAATGATGGTGCTCGACTTTCATTGAAACTATTATTTATCATATGTTTTGGGTTTGCAATGGGTGATGAACATTTGCAAGTTGAGTGAAATTATTCAAACTGAAATCAGCACATAAGTATTTTGCCACTTATCAAAGCCAAACAAAATATTTTGAAATATTATGAAAAACAATGAATTTCCCTTTTAATATGTTGTTCATAAAGTATTTTCATTTATCTTAACCAATTGTTTTTTTTTATCGGACAAATATTCTTGAAAGAAAATTATCTTACATATCCACTAAGTTTAAAACCTGAGATTCTCGGTTCGGAACATTGATTCTCTGAATGGCATGGATGAATTTGAAAACGTATGCAATTTTTTTAAATGGAATGTAAGTATTATCTTGATTTCAAACTAACTATTACCAACATTAATCCAACAATCCTGGAAATCAGGCAACGTTGTTTCACTCGCTTCTCTTACAAACTGTACGCCTGGAAGTGTTCCCGTTAAATTGCTCAACTCAGTGGTTCACACTTTCCTAATTATAAAAAACCAATGGAAAAAGGTGTCTCATATTTCATCGCGAGTCACCAATCCAGGCTTTCGCCCTTATCGTTTTCGCAATTGTACAATTCCGCCTCCAAATATAATTGATGTGCTTTTTAATGACAGTCCCCAACCAATATCGTTATATTCTATAAACGTTGATAAGGAGAAAAAGGTTAAATGGCAATAGTGTGTAAAATATTCATTTGGTCTTTAGACAAAAATATTTCAGCTTTGAAAAATGGTTGAACTTTCCTAACCATATCGTAAATGTAAATGTCATAAAGGTTAGATAGCCATTACATTGTGTGTCACGACTATGTAAATAATATTCAATCATGTAATTACTTCATAAAGTTTTGATCCTGCAAGAAAATGAATAATGCAATGTAATTATGGCGCATAATACTATGCTGAAATTATGATATTTAGCATTTCGAAAAAATAAATTTTAATATATTTTCAGACACCCAGTGCCTTACTCTAATCGGAATTGAAACTGTAATTTTAAACACAATTTGTTTGTTTATACTTCGGTTTCCAGTCTCATGCAATGGTAGAAACTCAGAAACAAAAGGGTTGTACACTACCAGTAGAACCAAAGTCTACTTTATGAAAGTTTTCACAACTCTCCTCAGCAGACTCCCACGCTATACAATAGTGCAGTGTAATTCCATGTGACATTTTGAAATAACATGGAATATTATTTTCTTATTACCCTGTCTGATATTTGAATTGTTTCCATGTTATTTTGTTCTCCTGTGTTAAAACATTCTGAGCGTTTTGGGTAATGTCAAAAGTGAAGAAAGACGTAACTTCGTTGGTTTGTATTTGAACAAAACCGCCTGTCAATACTGAAACTTGTAGAGGACAGAAAAGCTCCGTATTTGTTATAATTGTTGACTGATCTTGCTAAAAAGTGAAATTAATGTTGTGTTTGAAACAAAATACAAGTGGGATACAAATTCTTAGATAATCATGACATTTTACAATTACACAAATATATTTTTAAAAACTTTTATAAACCTTCGCAACGAATAAAGTGGCAAAAGAGAATCAAAGTGCCTTTTAAGATAAGTTACCTTTTTTAGGCAAATTTGTTTGAAGTTATTAATGTGTTAATAAATGCTAAATGCAAATGTTAGAATAGATACGATAGAAATCGGAATGGAAAATACATGTATTGAACCAAAACTTCCGTAAAGCAATTTATCATCGTCCAAGGTGTTTCATATACATGTATATATACTATTGACCATTTCTAAAATATTGTTGAAAGAAAGAGAAAGATATGATAAGAATTTCAAACAATAATTCCAATTATAGCAGGTAGGTGTTAGAGCTAAAACCCCAACATTCAAAATCATATTAAGTTTTGAGTTTATGTTATTGTTTTGTTTTGTATTAATGAAAGAAGTATGATCGTTTGATGAATGGTCCAAAAACTGATGACACAACAAAGACATAAATTAAATTTTGCATTGAAAACAACTTGATTTGTTACTTTGTGGCCCACATAAGCGTAAACATAAGCCAAACAATCTGATGTATTCTACTGTCAAACGTTGTTAAATGTAGTAAATAGATCTAGATATGTTTATATTCTTGTGGCGATATTTTCAAAAGTACAAGATTATCTATGAAGAGCCCCTTTCACATGCACAAGTTTACTCCTGTGAGTATATTTACTCCTGTAAGTATATTTACTTACGGTAAGTAAACGTGTCATGTGAACGGGTATACTCCTGGGAGTATCTATGCTCCTGGAGTATATTTACACCACCTCAGGGGGTCTAGTAAAAGTATTATACTCCTTAAGTAAATTTACTCCATAAGTAAACTGTGCCATGTGAACGCATTTTTCCTTTTACTCCCAGGAGCAAACGTTATGGGTACACGTCCAGAGGCGTAGGCCCCCTCCTTACACACCACTTTTTGAGAGAGAAAAAATATCGCTAACATTTTGTTCTCGCCTACTGGGGCCTGTATTGTCGAAAAAGTAAAGGGATGTAACGAGGTCAATAACCCATGTCTGTTTGCATTTCAGAATGTTGTCATCATATTATATCCTTCAATATCATATACCTAGTCACTGCAATTACATTTTCCTTTAAAATAAGCCATGCAACATAAAAAATACAATGCGTATTTACAAAGATATGAATTGTCAAAGCTTTCAATATTAACATAATGCTGAACTGAGCCCACCAAATTGATAAGAAAATAAATCTCTTGAAATATTTTTTTATATTAAATTTCTTAAAATAGCCCATCAGCTAAAAGTGACCCAGTTAAAATGCCCAGTACTTGGTGCATCAGATAATGTGAGATTATAACATGACGAGAACTAATTGAAAGTGCATATTTTTCTAAACAAATGGCGTGAAAGGGGGCCTGTTTTTATTATATAGAGTTTAATGTGTAAACCCAAATTCAAAAGTCTTATTAAATATGCCCACATTTTGCTATTAGGTGTAAAATAAAGGATTTCATAGTGTCAGAGCTATGCACACATTTATTTTCCTCAAACACAGAATTTTAATCCAGAAATAATTATTTCAATGATGAGGTCGGACATTTTGTTCCTATCAAGGAGTGAAATTATAACTTTTCACCTAACATACTTCAATAAACTAAAGCCAGCATGTGATAAAACATTCAATCCCAACTATTCCCTGATATTTGGCTGCCAAATTGTAATTTGAATGACATTTTTCGGCATACATAGGCTTACTCATCATCAAACTGTTTGCTTGGCTTTTATGAATTCATAAAAATCCATAAAGTGAGACCCCTTCTCTCTCTCGCCCAAATTGCCAATTCAGGTATAAGATGTCTGAATTGCATGCAAATTTAAGATATACTCCCATTGGATAAAATCCCATGTGAATGCAAAGTAAAAATACTTTTACTCCTGTAAGTATATATACTCCACAAGTAAATATACTCACAGGAGTAAACTTGTGCATGTGAAAGGGGCTTAACTGTTGGTTTGAATAATGATTCATTCGCATGTCTATTCCTAATGAAAGTTGTGGGTTTGAAGTACATGCTGTAAATGGAACACATAATATGACGCATCTAACCATCAACTATAATTTGTTTGGCAATCCTAAACGAATGTTATAAGTTTCAGTTGAAAGACAGCCCGACTTACATGTACGTACGTGTGTAGCAGCATCGATATACCCATTTTCACTTTACAATTATGTTTTGACATTTTCATCCTGTTAAAGGTGCATCCATTGTGGTTTTGAGGGTCACACATGTCAAACGTTATAAATTGTATTTTACTGACTGGTACCGAACTTACCATTTTGATGATAATCGACTCAATATAGTGATGATATAAAGGTTAAAGTAGTGATTTCTGATCAAAAACCGCTGTGTTGTTTGGTTTCTGCACATGTATAATGATGTTTGTTATGATGGATTTTAATTGAAAATTAGTAATTTGATATATTTTACACAGTCTGCACAGCGTTTTAAAGTTTATACCCTCATGAACTTAATACATTTTGGAGTTAATTTAAATTTAAATTTAAATATAAATTAAACACGTGTAATACCGCTGCAAGTATGACGTCACAATAGTGTGTAGTTGTGACGTCACAATGGTCAGTTGCAATCACAATGGTTCACACCTCGCGGAAATCTTAGTTGCAGCCCACTGTCGTCTATTTCGCTTGATTTATGTGATAAACATTTTTATTCGGCACTCGTAAATGATTTGCTTTCCCTCGCTTAATACGAAATCATTAATTTGTGAAATAAATCGGTATTAAATGGAAGGGAGTTTAGTATCCTTTATATGTAAAGCAGCCGTGTCTATACATGTGTTTAAAGTGTATGATTAACTAACGAGTTAACAGCTCGTTATTTTTCTTGTATATGACATTAGGTGATCAGAGCACCTTAATAGAAAACTCTTCTATAATCGTTCTTTTTCTTGTATATGACATTAGGTGATCAGAGCACCTTAATAAAACACTATAATCAGTAGTAAGGACATTTAACGACATCGAAACAATAAATTGGACACAATAAAAGTACAGTTACGGTTTCATAAATGACAAAACATACTATTTGGGGTAAAATGTTGGTCATAATAAATTCATAAGTACTTCCAAAGTAAAAATTGTGTAAGTGAAGAAACAAACAAAGAACGACGAATAATTATGAATGTATTTGTTCCAACCTCTTGAAACTAGAGACCAGATCTGAAAGTATCTGACGTAAAAACAGGTCCGTGAGATGGTGCATTGTGACTGAATAATTGTAATCTTTCTTTTGCGTTCGAGGAAGAACGTCTAGGAAACTTTGAGGACAGACCGATTCAGTTACCAAGAGTAGATTATACATACAGAGCAATGCAACACTGCACGCGAAATACCTTATGGCATTATTTGTGGAGCAAATCTGGAAGAATAAAATGTTGAAACTGCAAATTTCGTATTGATGTAATGGTAGACAATAGACAATAAGTTTATCGTATTCAAGGCCTTCAGCCCATATACAATTTACAGAGTTATACATAAATATAATTTATAAGAAAATCATTGCAAAATTTCATCTTGTATATTTCAACTGTATGGAAAAGGTGCCTCCATTGTGTTTCATAAAATTTGATATGGCTTAAATACGTTTCAACTCACCATACGTGCTGTTTACAATACAAACAAATTCACTCAGCTTGCATATTCATCCCCAATCGCCAAATATACCATACTTACTAATTTCCAATTAAAACCGCGTAACATCATTACGCATGTGCAGAAACCGAAACTGCACGTCCCATTTACATGCTTAGTAGTTATATTACCCAATAAACATTATCAACCCAATTTTGTTATTTTGTCTGTTTTTATAAGATTACAAAATTACATTTGAATCATTGGCGCGCGTCAATCGCGATGCATTGTCCGGTTTTCGATCAGAAATCACTGCTTTACCTTCATATCGTCGAAAACGACGTTGAAAACGGTACACAAATCTCTACCGAAACGTCGCGCTCACTGAATAAGGAAGATCTCACCCGTACACGTGTCCTTATTTATCATTAAAGAAGTCGATTATCATCAAAATGGTAGTTTTCGGTAACCGTCTCTACTTCTCGATAAAGTAAGACCATTTATAACGTTTGGCATATTTGACCCCCAACAACTCAATGGATGTTACTTTCAGGATTATCACTCCAGGAGGCAACACGTGTCCGAAATTGATCTAAAAAGAGACTTTTTCGACCATGTTTTGCAATGGCGCAAGTGCAAACTGAGGACTTCACCATTTACAACCTTTACTCTACTATATCGGAATATATTTTGTGGAACGAAATTCGAGAGGATATTCCAGTTTACACATATATGTTATTAATACATTATTAAAACACAGTCAAATTGAAAGATAGTAATAGTACGTTTTTGATTAAACGTAATTATTTATACTTACCTGTTGACCAGACCTACTACGCCTTACCTCCTATAGGTAATGCTATTTCAACCTTAACACAGACGAACTTGAAAGTGGAGTAAGGGATGCATAAAATCCCTATCCAAGGACAGGCTCATGACGTCACTACCGGAATAAACCACTCTCCGAAAGTCCCAAAGGGCAAGACAGACCAAGAGGGGAGGATGGGAGGGCCTAGAGCGTAGGTCTGGTCAACAGGTAAGTATAAATAATTACGTTTAATCAAAAACGTACTATTATTTAAATACCTATCTGTTGACCAGACCTACTATGCCTAGAATCCCACCGCAAGGAGGCGAGTCAGTAGATATTTGGTAGAGACGGGACCAGCAGCCAGCCCTGAGTGTAAGCTAACCTACGAGTCCTCCATCCAGCGATGAGGACAAGGTACAGCCCGGGAGATACTATCTCTACCGCTGAACGGATCGAAGAGACAACCCAGCCACTCAATTTCAGATCAACACATTACCCCCAACCCCAACAGGGAGGGGGTGTAAGCGAAGCTAAGGAAAAAACAACAGACAAGGAGCTAGGGACATAAACAAGTTTTATTTACAATGAATCTTAAAGCTTCTAAGAGGGTTGAAGGAGGTCACGTGACTTATCTGCACAGGTAGACAGGTGAACAGCTCGCGACAAAAATATCATATGGTTGAATAAAAACAGCGTCCAACAACAATTTGACCATACAGGACGTTGCATGAGAGTGTAGAGGTACCTAGAGCCGACATGGGTGTCGGTATTGAAACTTGGAGGAGAGTTATAGGCGGTTTTTTGCCCCGTTATAAGGCTACCGCATGGCACTGGTTTAACGCTCCGGCTCGCCGTGCTCAAGTTCACTCTCATGTCCGTCGCGGGAGACGTTGAGTCCAACCCGGGTCCACCGAAACCTAATGGCAGGGGATACAGTTCACAGGACAGAATGCAAACCAGGTTGTCTGCTAATAATGTCAACAGGTTAATTTCTCCTGAAACCGAGGATCTCGGTTCAACGCTCACATTAATTCAAAGTGAACTTACATCCCTAAATCACAAATTTGATCGTTTTGCTGGGGATTTTATCGATCAAATAGGTGTTCTCCAAAAGGGAAATGATTCTCTACGTGAACGAGTGACGTTTTTGGAAACAAAAACGGATAAATTAGAGGCCCCATCCAGACGAAATAATGTAATTATTCATGGAATCCCAGAAGAAAAGGGTGAGACATGGCAGACTGTTGAAAACAAAGTCAGAGATTTTCTTTCCAATAAACTAGACATTGATGATGGTTCAATATTACCTATTGATAGGGCGCACCGTCTATACAGCAAATCAGGTGTGAGACCAGTTATTGTCCGTTTTTCTCTTTACAAAGATAAGGAAACGGTAATGGAAGGGGGGCGTCGCAAGCTAAAGGGGGACACAGTGAATAGAGTGTCTGAGGATTTTACAGAACATACTCGCTGGATTAGACAGCAGTTGTTTCCATTTATGCGCCAGGCAGGAGACAACGATAAGGTAGCTTTTCTGAGTTATGACAAGCTTGTGGTTAACGGCGACGTCTTTGTGTTTGACGTGGAGAGCAAAGACATACGTCAGATTGGCAGACGTAAGAACTGGAGGGGTAGGAGTCTCCCTCAGCAACACAGCAAAGGCTTCCCACCAGCCAGCTCCACGCACAGTATGTCGTCTGCTACAGATCTCCACAAGTCGGACTACCTACGCGACGCGTCGTCTGCTCTCCAGCAGAATGGTTCCCTACACAGCACGATGTCTGCTTCTGGGTCCGGTAGGATTTCGGCGGTGGCCCCGTTGATGATCATTTTGATAATTACGAGTTGAGTATTTCAAATCTTCTCAGATTTTGTACTTGGAATGTTTGTGGCTTGACTTCAAAAATATCATATCCAGACTTCATAACTTTCTGTCAGAACCATGATGTATTCAGTTTTATCGAGACAATGTCTCCTGATTCACAACTACTTTTAGATACAACGTTCAGCGATTATAATAACTTTGTTTGTAACGCCAGAAGGCGACATAACGTTGGTAGGTATTCTGGTGGATTATCAGTTTCTATCCGGAGGAATATTTCTTCTTTTTTTCAGAGGGTTTACGCGTGCTGGGAGAACTGCATTTTCTTCAAACTGAAAACTGATGGGGCACACCATATATTTGCCGGATTTGTCTATATCCACCCAGAGAGATCGCCGGAATATCTCAACTCCGAAGAAAATGGTATAGACATTTTGGAAAATAAACTCTCACAAGTAATGTATGATTATGGCGATGACAGTAAGTTTGCGTTGTTCGGCGACTTCAATGCGAGAACTGCCAAAGAACTTGATTATATAGCAAATGACGATACAGACTATATTCCTGTTGGTGATGAGTATGCACATGATCATTTTGCTATGTTGCGTAATTCATATGACACTGTCACAAATGTATATGGTAAATGTCTTCTGGATCTGTGTAAGTTAATGGATATTCATATAGTGAATGGCAGATATTTGCCTGATATTCCAGGAAATTTAACATATGTCTCAAACACAGGCTGTAGCACTGTAGATTATGCTATCATTTCGTCTGATCTGGTCACTAATGTTGAGAGTTTTGAGGTTAAGGTTCGCACTGAGTCCGATCGGTTGTGTATTACACGATGTTATTAATTCCAAAATAAGCGATGAGAATGATGCGACGATGCCATTATACAAATCTGTTGGTTTCAAACTCCATGAGGAACATAGAGATTCTTTAAATTACCATCTTATTGATAACATAAAGAGTGGTTTTCTGAAAGAGTTTAGTGAATTACTTCAGACTGATATTAATGCAGCTATCTCTAAGCTTACGTCCCTGCTACAACTAGCCGGCGATCAAGCTGGAGCTTTGAAGTTTGTAATACCAAGTCGGCGACAGTTTCGTCAACCTCCTTGGTTTGATCAGGAATGCAACAAATTAAAATCTGAAAAGTACAGGCTTTTAAATCGTTTTCGAAGACATAAATGTGTTTCAAATCTTGATGCATATGTGAATGCTAAACGCATCTTTAAAACTTGTGTCAAATTAAAACAAAATAAATATTTAGCTGAGGCTGCAAACGATGTAAAGATTGCTGCAGCAAATCCTGACTGTAAGATATTCTGGAGCACTCTGAAACGTCACCTGAAGAAATCAGTTGTTAATGAGAGTATCTCACCATATCAATGGTTTCATTATTTCAAAGATCTCCTCTCTTGTAAAGAGAATAGATTGCTCTCTGAATTCGATAAATCTGTCTATGATTTTGTCTTAAGTCATAAATGTCTTGACTGCGAGGATTTTTCATTTTCTGATGATATATTGTCAACCTCGATTACTGATGAAGAGGTAGTAAAATCTGTAAACGAGTTGAAATGGAGTAAGGCAGCGGGGCGTGACGGTATCCCTCCCTCGTTTTATAAATCAGCACTCTTTTCCTTGGTACCTTATCTGAAAGATTTATTCAATACCGCCCTTGATAGTGGTACATTCCCTTCTATTTGGAATATAGGCATGATTGTTCCTCTCTTCAAGTGTGGCAATATATCAGACCCATCTAATTACCGAGGGATATCTATCTTAAACATTTCCGGAAAGCTATTTGTTAATATTCTAGAAAGGCGTTTACGCGCCTGGGTTGATATAAATGAATTGTTGGATGAATCTCAAGCTGGTTTCAGACCGGATTATAGTACTGCTGATAATTTATTTGTACAACAGTCACTATGTACGAAATACCTATCTAAACCAAAAGGGAGATTTTATTGCGCTTTCATCGATTTTAGGAAAGCTTTCGATGTTGTCGATCGTAAAAAATTATTATTTATGTTGCATACAAAAGGATGTCATGGGAAAATGTATATTATTTTGAAAAGTATGTATGAATCTGTTTCAGCGTGTGTTAAAACTAACGCAGGCATTACCGAAACGTTTGATACTGCAACAGGGGTGAGGCAAGGCTGTGTCCTTAGCCCTCTGTTGTTCATCTTTTTTATAAACGAACTAGTGATTAACTTGTATGAATCATGTAATAATGGAGTTTTTGTCACTCCGCAAATCAAAGATTTACTCTTACTGTTGTTTGCAGACGATATTGTTATGTTTTCATTTATGGTAAATGGTCTGCAGCGACAACTAAATATTTTAGAAGCATTTTGTGACAAATGGGGTTAAGACTTGAACATGGACAAATCTAATATTGTTGTTTTTAGAAACGGGGGAATTGTGGCTAAAAGGGAGAAATGGCTATTCCGCGGCAAACCAATGAACGTAGTCACTTATTACAAATACTTGGGCATTTTATTTTCAAGTCGACTTTGCTGGTCCATGGCATGTAAAACCCTCGCCGCACAAGCAAAAAAGGCACTATTTCCGATTCTTAAACTTTTCAAAGTAAATAAGTTTATTACTTTTGATATTGCTTGTTTACTCTTTGACTCCAAAATATCACCTATTTTGCTATATGGATCAGAAATTTGGGGAGCAAATTATTTTGATGTTATTGAAGCTGTTCACACGTCATATTTTAAACGATTTCTTACAGTAGGCAAATTTGCTTCTAATAAGGCCATACTTGGTGAAACAGGCCCTTATCATATGCATATTGAAAGTCAAATGCGAGTCATAAAATTTTGGATTAAACTTATAAGAATGCCGGAATACAGATTGCCGTATCAATGTTATCAAATGTTATTATCTTTAGATAATCGTGGAAAGCACTCATGGGCTGCCGATGTAAGAAATATATTATTTTTAAATGGCTTTTCTTATGTTTGGATAAATCAAGATGTTGGTGAAAAACATGTATTTTTGTCAATGTTTAAGCAACGTATAAAAGACATTTTTATCCAGAAGTGGTCTGAATCAATTTATTCATCCAGCTTCCTCACCATTATTCCTATTGTAAATCAGTTTTTGGGCCTGAAAAATACATCAGTGTCCTTAATGATAAATCACTTTTAAGAAGTTTCTGTAAATATAGAATATCTCTACATGCCTTAAAAATCCAGTGCTTAAGAACAGATAATAATACTCTGAACGATTTAACATGTTCATACTGTTCTTCAGGCCAAACTGAAGATGAATATCATATTCTGTTAATCTGTGAAGCCTTTTCCGAATGCAGGAATAAGTTTTTAAATGCGTTAATATTAACCAACAGGCGATGTACAATCTTCTAAATGCAAAAAATGCTGATGTCATTCAAAATGTTGCCATATTTATAAAACGTTTGATGTACCTTATGAAATCTTATGTAAAATCGTCTTCAAAGTCACGTGACCAAATTGTTCTTATATAATTTCAACTGTACTATGGGCCACTGAGCCTTACATGCTGAATAAACATGTCTGTCTGTCTGTCTGAACCATTCTTGGTCTGGTTGGGGGGACCACCTTCGCCCGAGCGAACACATGTGGCTCCAGCCTAGAGATGCCCTCCAGATCAGCTGTTGAGACATCCAGTAGGTAATGGTTGGCGAAGACCTCTGACGAACGCCAAAAACACCCCGCCATGACATCCGAAACCGCGATGTTGCAGTGGTAAGCCATCGTGGCTGACACTGCCCGGATCTCATGAGGGTTGGACCGCGAAGGGGGAGGCAGGTCCGCGGCCTTGTACGCCTCAGGTACACCCCCAACGCTCGCTTATCTAGCTCCTTAGTACTTCTCGGCGAATGAGGTAAAAACAGACGACGCCTGCCATCTCTCAACCTGCGGGTACGTTGAACGTACACCCTCAGGGCCACCTTAGGAACTGAGGCCTCTGCCGGGATGAAATCCCTCTGAACACAGAAAGAGGCGAAGGCCTGCCACTGGAAATCATAGAGTTTCCTAGTGGTCTTCCTATGAGAGGTATTGGCGACGCACCTTGAGTATCCACTGCTCCTTAGCCCTCTTTTAATACAAGCCAAGCGTGAAGACAGAACACCTGACGGTTCTCGTGTAACCTTCCGCTTGGCCTGCTGAGGAGCAGATCCCTCCGCGACTGAATAGGAACAGGTTCCTGAAGACAGAGTCGCCGGAGAGGAACGAACCACGGTCAGGCTGGCCACCACGGGGCGACCAGAAGAAGAAGAAGAACCCGAGTTGTCCCTATCTTGGCTACAACTTGGGAGAGGTCTGATGGCCGGCGGCGGAAAAGCATAGGCGTCCATCGCCTCCCACTCTAACAGCCTGTGGGTCAGGTCCTGAGCAGATGTTAGTAACCCCAACACTCTTTGCCACTGACGAAGGGAGAGCGACGCGTCGAGTGCGCGATCCATCAGACGATCGTAACGAGCCATCCGCTCCCTCGTGACGAACCCGCGGAACAGCTGAGTGTCTAGGATGGCCCCTAGGAACTTCAGTCGAGTCGCCGGAACCAAGTCCGACTTCTCTAAGTTCACTAACCACCCCAGACAACGGAACAGGTTTATCGTGAACCTGAGCTGCGACTCGAGCACGACAGGAGAACGGTCGTGAGCGAGCCCATCGTCCAAATACATTAGGAACTAAATGTGCACTGGTGCAGGAACTGGACGATAGGCTGAGTCACCCGTGTGAATAGACAGGGGGCGGACGAGATCCCGAACGGTAGAACGTTCCACTGAAAGTGTCTCCCGTCCAGAATGAAACGGAGGTACCTGCGATCCCGATAGTGAATCGGAACGTGCAGGTATGCATCCTGGAGATCGAGAGACACCATGCAGTCTGAGCGCTCCAGAGATCGCATCACAGAGGGAAATATGGCGACCGAACGAGGTAGGAGCGGTTGAATACCTTCAAATCGTGAATGAGCCACCATTTTTTCTAATTCCTTTTGGGTATGACGAATACCGGGGACCGGGGACCTCCTGCACCGCCCCTTTGGAGATTAAAATCTCCACCTGTTCCAACGTCAATTGGAGCCGGTCCTTTGCTAAGGGACGCTCCTACGGTGTAGGAAATGGAGCACAGGTAAGAGGCGGAGGGGATGAGATGAGAATGCGGAACCCCTGACCCAGAATCCGACAAACGAATGGGTCTAACCCCAACTACACCCATTTGCTGACGCAGTCCCGAAGTCGACCCCCCCACCGAACCCTCCGACACCATAACGAGTGGAGGAGGAATAAGAGGGGGTGACCAATGGTCACTTCCTCCGCTTCCCTTTTTTAGGGGAACGACCTCCGGTGCCACCGCGGGGGGACTTGGGGGACTGACCCGTGGATCCGCGGCCACGACCTGTCCAACGAAAGTCCGTTTTGGCCTTCTTAGGCGATGGTTGGCCTCTGCCGCGACCTTGGCCATGAGGGAAGTTGGTAAGCGGACGCTTCGGCGTAGTCTGCCTCTGACTGATGAGCCGATTGGTCATGTCCTGCTGCTGCGCCTCCTGTCGCGCCCTCAAAAACTCGGGGATCCGACCCGTAAACAAGGATTCAGAGTGGGCAGGGGCTTGTCAGAGAAAAGATTTCTGATCCGCGCTGATCCCCGAACGGTGTAGGAAATTGTCCCTACGTAGCACCGTAATGCCCGAAGAAATCCATGAGGCAGATAACATCATCTGCGCAAGATCCGCCGCTACGTTGCCAAATGCTTTGAACAGAACCGGGTCACCCGACTCCATGCCAGCCTGTTTGGCACAGGCGAGCATCGCCTGACAGGTGAACGCCACGTTGTTGCCCAACCCTAACACCAATCGGGTACGATATTGATGAACGGAGGGTCCGACACATCAACGAAGCGGACGTCACGCTCCGCCGAGTCTGACCTGACGCGAAGGGGTGTGAGGCGCACGCGCGGAGGTAGCGGGCCCGGAGGCCCTTAAGGATGTTGGACGCGCACCGTGAGACCCGCAGTCCGCATCGGTTCACGAACCAGCGTAGCAGCGGGGGTGACGAGACTAGGCAAAGCCAGCGGACCCAACCGAGCATCCAGCAAAGAAGAGACCATGACTTCTTCTTCTTGCTCTTGGGTGTGGAGGGTCCGCCAACCTTCAGTCTCAAGGGCGACATGCGTCTGTCTGACGAAGGTGGAGACGAAGTACGAGTCTGCGGACGAGAACGCGAACGCGAAAGGGGGGAGAGCGAATCTCTCGACCCCCTAACGGAATCAGATAGAACCAGCGATTCCGTCCGTTCCGTAAGGACAATGTCTACCCTCTCCTCTGGAGACGGGTGACGAATAGGAGACACCTCCCGACTCTTACTCGTTGAAGCGGAACTTTTCTGAAACGCAGCCCTATCGTCGACGGACTTGCGGATAGCCGAGACATACGCTTGGAAGTCAGCAGCGGAGAGAGGAGCACACTCGACGCAACGATAATCTTCCTCGCAAAGATCCTTGCACTTCCTACACAAAAGGTGCAGATCCTTGATCGCAGATTTCCTACCCCCGCAATTAGTACAAAAAGCGGAGTACATGACGACGTAGGCGAATCACTAACCTGCGCGAAGGTGAGTGACAAAGAAGCATAGCGAAGGAAAGGCAACCCTTCCAATAGCTAATTACCAACAAAAGTAAACTCACAAGAAACGCAGACGGCGAGCGTTTAAGTGAGGCTACGCCAGGCAACCAGCAGAAGGCAGAGGCTCCGAACTCGAAGAGAACAAAGTCAATGTCAATGAACAAGCGAGTCAAACAGAAACAAGCTTAAGACGAAGACCGAAGCGAAAACTTAGCAAAGCACGACAGGCGAACCCTCCACAATAGTCGAGCCTAAGGCGATGGACAAGCTGAAGCGAGTGACCTTTGCAAGCCACTGGCGAGAAGATGCGAGTCAAGTAGAATCAAACCAATGGCGAACAACTAGCGAAGCGAAGCTTGACGAAGCTTAGCGAAGCGAAAACAGGCGAAGCCTACGCTCGAATGCTTAGCGAAGCGAATGACAGGCGAACCCTCCGCAATAGTCAGGCCTACGGTGATGGACAAGCTGAAGCGAGTGACCTTTGCAAGCCACTGGCGAGATGATGCAAGTCAAGTAGAATCAAAGCTAAGGCGAATGACTAGCGAAACGAGGCCCATTGTAACTCAACACCTGGTAGAAAAGCAGATTGTCTAACAACCTGCTAACGACGAACGTAGTTAAGGCGTGAAAAGTATATCTTAATTAAATAAGCAGATAAATAGCAATAGCAACAAAGCGCTAACAAAAAACTAGTCACAGAACAAAACACGTCTGTCTTGCCCTGCAACAAATAGGAGAGTGATTTATTCCGATAGTGACGTCACGAGACCAGGCAGGCTTACCTGCCCTTGGATAGGGATTTTACGCATCCACTCCGCTTTCAAGTTCGTCTGTGTTAAGGTTGAAATAGCATTACGTATAGGAGGTAAGGCGTAGTAGGTCTGGTCAACAGATAGGTATTTAAATAATAATGATAATAGTTTGATGAATTTATATTTCACAACTTGATAAACACAAGCGCACATTTGTTGAAAAATAAAACAATACGAACTGAAGCCATTCATCGGCGCTGCTAGTGGAAAAAACTTCACTACAGCGCTAGCATAACAGCAAAGTGTTTATTAGTTTTATGACATGTTATATGTTAATATGTGAATACTCTATCAGTGTATGTCTTCAGTTATTAAAAAGGTATTAGGTACGATATAGCATGTTTCAATTTCACGCTATGCAAAAGGATCCAAGATGGCGACAAAACTCTCCCTTTAATCTGCGCGAAGAAATATTTTGTATGATTGAGCCTTAAATATTTACTTACGTTACATGCCTGTTTATTCCCCTTCAAACATTTATTAAATTTCCATAATTATTTTCTTTTTAAAGGATTCATCATATTTTTTAGAAACAACGCTTATCCACATTATAAGAACATCATTCAGTGAAACCGCTTGAAAACGGTACACAAATCTCTACCGAAACGTCGCGCTCACTGAATAAGGAAGATCTCACCGTACACTTGTCCTTATTTAAAGAATTAAAAATGCGGTCAAGATAAAACTCATTAGAACTCGGTGTTGAGTTTGCGGGAGTGAATGTTGACGTATGGATTTCCCGAAGGAAGCTGACAAACATCATTAATTATGATGTATTTAGAATCAGTTGAAACCCAACACGATCAGACAGCGTGTATATTCTCATCAAACACCTACAACTTCCACTAATTGACCGCACCTCACCATTCGGGGGGATTGAATTGCAATCAATATAAAACAACGTAGCACGATATGGACAGACTGTGTAACACAATAACAATAACATCCATTGTGCAGTACTTATGTAAATGCAAAAAATGTAATGTAAAAAAATAGTATATATTGGATGATTATTGAAGGAGTCGTGTTTATTATTTCTATATTACAGACTGTTATTTACTACCTCTGTTTTCATAAAATGTTTTGAAAACTTTTCAATTATATATCGAAAGTCCGGACTTGAAACTGTGATACATTGCTCATAATAACTGATAATTCGCTTGAATTCGAAACAGCCCACGCATGGTTCTGTCATGAGCACAGTTTATCATTTCCAGATACACAATACAATCCCGTGTTTAGAAACAAATAGTTCCGTTTTAAGTTTGGTCCTTACGAAAGGTTACGAATATACGATTCAGCCAAGCAATCAGATTCTCTTATTTTTAAAAAGAAACCCCACATTTATAGCTTGGAATTGTATGCTCTGAAATAAGCGGATCCTCTTCTGTCAACAAAGCGTTCATATTTCAAAAACAAAACTCAGTTACACATTATTATTTCTCGTTCATCAACGCGTACTTCAACTTTTCTTAAGGGCTAATTATTTCTTTCTAAAAAGAAGCAATTCATGTTTTATCTTTCTCTACATTTAAGTTATCTTTTTACTTATCCAAAAAGAGGAACACCAATGATCTTCTAAATAATGAAGGGGATCGTTCAGCTATGGACTGTCATCTCAACAATGCAAACGTCATTTCAAACCGGTCACGATAAGGGCACTCTCATATAGTAAATACTGCAACGGCGCAATGTGACATCGATGAGCACTCTGTAGTCAGTCTCGACCAAGAACACGTAACGTTTAAAAACGTTTGAGAATATAACGGAGAAGGGTCACGAGGTCACGAGGTCGCATGCGTCCGATCGCACGCAGTTTGACGTCATACCAGACCTACATTTCTATTCGGGTGATCGCAATATCAGAACAAGTAGTTCGTGATATTTTTTTCAAGCTACCACATTCCTTTTGTGTTTGAAGTATCACTTTTCTTCAAGCGAAAGCAAGCGCTGTAATTTACACTGTATTGAATCAAATCTTTTTAGTTTGTGACGCTAGAGGTTTTCTGGAGTTCTGCAATTGGAAGTTCATTAATACATTTCGTAAAATATTCTGAGTGCATTCCAATTTCTTGTCTCTATTCTTGTGACATGCCCAAATGTATTGAAAACTTAATTTTTGTCATGTTTGTCATGATATGTCATGAGCATGCGCATATTGGTAGTTTGCGTTCTTGGTATAAGTTTTTAAGAATAATTTGAAGTTTTTTCACTTTATGTTGCCGTGTGGTTATATAATTTTTGCTAGTTTATACTGAATAGACGAGAATTATGCTTGAGAAAATAATCAATTTCGAAACTTTCTCAAATGTGCTTCATCAAACTCGTATATGGTTTTCATGTTATCAACATAAATCATTAAGATGGGTATGACATACATAGGTAATATTCACAGCAAGTACGACCAGTACGTCTTGTGAAAAGCACCAACTCCAATTTCGTGTTACGAGTCACCTGATATGGTAAAGTCTATTTACCATGTTGTCCGGGAAACACATTTGTTGTGTCTGGCTGACGTGTATACAAGCTTTTCAAAGATATGAAAGAGCATGCACACATGTTTTGTATACAGGGAGACACAGTCATCAAATTGTTCATTTCAATCAGTTACTATTATGTTTCTTTCTACAACGTGACTAAATGCCTTCTTTTGTCAGACCTAGAGGATTGGAGCACCTTACCATCAAGACACTCACTCGTCAATAATAAGATTGAATTCAATTCACTTTTGTTTTCTCGGGTCATTTACCATAAATATATATAATCAGTCCATAATTGCTGTATTATTTAATTATTTTTGACACGATGACACTTATTCAGTCATGAAAATCATTTGATTGTCTGGGACTTCTAACAAACATTGCTGTTAGATAATAACAAGTTTGAATGTATGCTTTTTAAAATCACATTGGCTCAAATTTTAAGGGACACCAAGCCAAAAGAGTAAGTAAATTTCCCCAGGACCCCCTGGAACAACACTGAAGTTGAAAAAACAATACTATAGTATGTTATGGATAATATGAATATTCTTCTAATTGGAAAAAATATAGTGAATGCCACCACACCAACAATTATTGTAATTTGTTAACTTTACTGTGAAATAAATGTTACAGTTGATAAAGAGAAGGATTTTAAAATTGTTATCAGCCAACTTGGTATAATTTTGATAAATACAAAAGGAAAGTAAATGCAATGAAACAAAGACATCTTGTTATTTGATTTTATTATCTGCAAGAAATATAGGCAAATATAGGTCACTTCCTCCAAGGTTCCGGGTCAGTTCGTACCAAAACAGATTCCACTCATCATCACCACCACCACCACCATCATCATCATCATCATCATCATCATCATCATCATCATCATCATCATCATCATCATCGTCATCATCATATAAGATATTAAAACGGGCCGAACTGACCCTGGGACGAACCGGTTTTGGTACGAACTGATCCGGATCCTCCTCCAAGATGGCGCAGGTCGCTGGAAGATTTGCTTGTAGTTAGGGTATATATCGCATCGTAGTATTGGACCTAGGAACTGTTTGTTTTCAGCAATACAAGCCCCTGTGACATGAGTAACGTAAATATTTAATTACCATACCTGATATCGTTGTCATGTGTTTTATTACTCCAGCACCCTTGCTATTCTTGAATTTTCGCCGGTCAAAACTTCGCTCACAATGTGATTTTGTTACTTTAGCGAAACTTCCGGGACGGATATTCCGACGCGGATTAGAACGTCACGGTTCCCCAATGACACCATGTTCGAGAACAGTGACATGACGCCATGAAACAACAGTTTGACGCCATTACTTAATGTAGAGAGGTCAGTAACCTTTTCTGTGGAAGTGACAGAAATACGCGTATATGCTTACACAATAATAATATATCTTTACTATGCGAAAGTTAGTAATTTACCCTCTATTTAAGTTAAAGACGCCATAAAAAGAAAGGTGTCATTCACCTGGGCCATGTTCAAGAGAGGTTTTCAAGTAATCGCTCAATGAGCGATTACTTTTAAACCTCTCTTGAACGCGATTGCTCAATGTGGCGCTACATAGCAAAGCGAGCGAACCTCGAGGAATCGCACCGGGTCGTTCAGGAGAGAATGCGCTACATTAAGCACTACATTGAGCGCTACATTAAGCGCTCAATGAGCGATTATAAGCGCTCGATGTTATGGAACGGAGCCCTGAATCAATTCAATATATCTAGGAAAATTAAGGAAACAGGTGTGTTTTTCTATATACACAATATACCATTTTAGAAAGACTTTTGATAAACATCAATACATTTTATATTTTCAAAATAATGTTCAAACACTTATCAACATAACTTTTATTCATACTAGAAAACAAATCTTGTATTGTTCAACCGCTGACACGCAGGGAATGCAGTTTGTCTTTTTCTGGAAGTTGTTTCTTCGGGCCTTGGAGCGACTTGTTTTTAACCGAGAAGTAATAACGAGTAACTTCAAAGATCTAGGCATTTTTCTCTTAAGGGTTTTGCTCATTAGCATATGTCCTTCGAATATGTCTGATGTAAATAACACAAACGAGTTATTTTTGTTATTTGTCTCTGGTTGGTCTTCTTTATTTATAGCTCATGTTTATGATCAACAGTGTTCACAAAATCAAATAGCATATTTCGAGGAAAACACTTTAAACGAGAAAACGTTTGTCTTACGTTTATTTTAACTTTATGAAGTGTCATTGGCAAATGTCACTTTTACAACGGCGGCGCTGATTGCACAACTAGATTCAATTGCAACCAATCAGGACACTCCCTTTCTGCTCTCGATTTCAAGCGTAAAACAACACAGGAAACCTGAAGGGAGTAAACTCTGTGGGAAGAGTACACAGGAACTCGATATCGTACTTAAAACGTAGATAAAAACGTAGGTAAATAAACCTACACCCTATATAACATAGAGAAAAAAAACCCCACTCCAACATAGAGTTAAGTACTCTATGTAATAGGGTGTTGGTTTATTTTTACCTACGATTTATCTACGTTTTAATTACGATATCGAGTTCTTGTGGAAGAGAATGGTTCAGTACAGGGACATAAAAAAGTGTAAAGACGTGACTTTTTACTATTATTATTGAAAACCGCGGCTGGGGCGCGCCAATTCGTCCGACATAATGTTTGAAACTGATCTATAACATATAAAGACAGGTTTGGGTTGGAAGTGTTGAAAACTGAATGTGTCATAAAACTAGTAAACTATACATTGTGAAAGGGGCGTGAAATTGAAGGCTTCTGTACATGTAAATGATCATTGCTCGAATTTCCTTAAACAAAGTGATAACCACGTATATGCCGTTGTGTGATAAATATGCAAAGTTGAGCAAAACAGCAAAAAAGTGGGTTGCTATGGAGACTAGTGAAATAGACAAGCCCTCATGCCTTGGAAACGCGTGTTGCTGTGTAGTACGTTTACGAAATAAAGGGAATTTTGTTTCAATGACGTCAGATTCTACTGACGCGCGTTAATCCAACTGTACTAGTCTTTGAGAACAACTTTCATTGGATTGATGTGATATGAAAAGGATTTTTCATATGTCATGTTGTGATATGAAAAGGATTTTTCATATGTCATATTGTAGATAATATATTTCTATAGCGATTGATATCATAAGGATGTTGTCAAAAAGATATTTCTGCATTTGAACCACTAACATACTCGATGGCTGAAGCTGAAACCATCATGAATTGAGTTATGAAAAAACAACTACTGAATGTAAATCACTGATGTAATCAATCATTTGTAGCGTTGATTCAACAGAGGTTATAAACAGAGTATCCAGTTTATGTCAAGTCTATATTGTGAGTAATTAAATGTCATTGTCTTATCAAACAAGTCTCTTCCATGCTTATAAACCATTGACTATCAACCATACTGTGTGACCTTAAGCTAAATATCAAGTAGTGCATATATGTCAATTATTGAAAGACATTTCGGCGTCGACGAACGTAATTGGCATTTCAAAGTAGCTTTTACAATGTGTTGATTCAGGATTTCCAGAAGGAATCGGGTGTAGGTAGAAGTAGAGTTAGGCCTACATCCAACCAAGGTGTGATGCATGTGTAGGAATCCTTTGAAAGTCTAAAGACAGCAAAAAATGAGGCATATCGTCAGAATAATTGAGTTTATACATTTATTGTAGCCCACATGGTAAACAATATCGCACTACCCACTTGTTTTCACTAAGTAAGACTGTATCTTCAACCCAACACAAGGTACTGAGAAACACACATAAAACCATTAAGTTGATCTCATGAGAGTTTTCAGCGAGAAAAAAACAGGGGTCGAATTTGAACACTAACTGAAGGTTTAATTGTATAAAACTAAACTTCACTAAAAGGTGAAATAAATATTGCTGTAGGGTTCGTAACCAAAGACAGACGAGACACAGTACTTGGTGTCTCGCCGTTTGCTAACTTTGACATTTTCCTCAATCTATCCCAAGCTGGCTATGAGATTCTCTGTTGAGGAATATGCTGCCACTCATCATGCAATACATGGGTCACTTTCTGAACGTTCCGAACTTGACGATCCTTTACCTTCACCAGTTCTGACGCCCCAAAATGTCTCAGAAATCATGCTCAACTTTCAAATGGGTGGTGCGATCTTGAAAAGGTGTATATTAAAGGGGCAGTAGATCTAGCACGTTTTTTGCTCAAATAAATTGATGAAATGTATTTGAAAAATAATGTCACTAATAGTAAAACACCCTTCTCTCTTCGGAAATCAAGTTAAAAAGTGAGTTTACATCGTTTGGTAAAGCCATGGGAACCGTTTTTGTCATTCGAAATAATAAAATGTGTTCACAATAAAATGACTGCCATGCAATTATTGTTTTATACGCAGCACCGTTATTAACACTACGGATGATTTGTTTGTGTAATAAGATGTTTTACCCTCTAAAGTAAATATAAATGACGTAAACTATCATTATAAATATGAATTTGAAAAAAAAATAGTTTGCAAAAAACGTGTTACTGCCCTTTAAAGTATTCAGTGTCTGTTATCTGTAATCTGTCATCATGTCCTATCCTTACACAAATCCCTTAACGTTTTTCAAAAGAATTACCAAAACAGTGCTCCTTTTATTGCCTCCATGCTTTTCTCTGATTGACATCTTTCCCCCAGTAGGGACATAATAGATAAAGCAATTGACCCCAATATCCTATCAAATAAACTCTTTATCTTTTATCATTTCCGATTGTGTGAATGTTTATCTAATAATCCACCAACTCCGTGACAGAAATGATTTATTACATTTTTTGAATGTTATTGAACATTGTGTTATTGTGATTGTGTGATTGTGTGATTGTGTGATTGTGTTATGTCCATGAAACACATTGTGAAATAATTTGGTAAACGCAACTGATAATTATGATTATAATTTTTCATAATAAGTCGCAAAAGAAATAATCTTTCCTTTAACTTTCAAATGAATAGTTTCTAAAGATATATCATTTACCAGTATGTTAAGTTTAATGCTGCTTTCATTTCAATTCAGATGTATCATTTTCAGCATATTCTCCGAGTGTTTCTTTTAATATAGTCTTAATCAAATCACCGCATTCTGGATGAAGAAGTAATAACAAGTTAAATGTCCAATACCTCTTCTTTGATTGATAGTGCTTGAGAAAGAGTGAATGAATGGCCGGTTGTATAGCCTGGTAAGATATCAGAATATCATATAAGAATCAGACATCTTGCTTGTTTCCTTGGCTTAATTTTTTACAATTTATTTTCCTAGCAGTAGTATTCAACCCTTTCAATTCATGAATTGTTTTCTAATTTGTAAGTGTTCTATCACACTATTCTTTGATTTAGTATTGTTTAAAAGTTTGTAATTATCTTATTCAACTAAAATCTTTTAAAAAGGTTCAAATCTCATACAATTACTAATGAGTCATTGTCAAAAGAAAATATGTTTTCATATAACTTCATATATAACTTAGGATCATCAGTGTTTGGCCCGTCGTATAAGCGAATTAATAATATTTTCTCCTCAAGAGTACAGTCTGCAGTCATGAACTTGCCCTTTCCCTCTTCAGATGTTCAGTGGATAGTGAGATCTTTATCATTATTAAAGAGTATCAGTACTCGCCTGGATTTATATCTCAAAGCTGAAATGATACTTCTTAGACCCCATTTATTTCTCATTATATTGATGACATCTTTAGCTAAATGGATCTGAATATAATTTTTTATAAATAAACTTTCCGTTTTTTGTTTTTATCTCCTAATCATCTACACTTTGCTGAAGTCACGTTTATCTAGGGATGGAAAGACTCTTTTTATGTAGAATTTCTAGAATGGAAGTAGGCTTAAGTAGAACATTGCTAAATTTAAAGGCTTAGATAATTCAAATCGTAATATTCACTTAAGATAGAGTCATGAAAAGGATAGAAAAAAAATAAACACGCTGCTGCAGTGTTTACAACGACTCAAACATTGGTATCAGTAAGTACGACAGTTAAGATGTGTTTCACATTTGGAAAATAAACATTTATAAAGTTTGTATTTGCCAACTCTTAATCATTTATTTACCTCACTAGCAAATCCAAACTTAGAAACAATAAAGAATCTTCAAAAACAATGTTTCTCCTTCATTTGGAAAGGCAAACCTGAAAGAATAAAACGTTGTTTGATAACAAAAACATACGAAGAAGGCGGTCTAAAAGTCCCGGCCATACTAGAAACAATTAAGTCTCAGGAAATATCATGGATAAGAAGATGTACATAACTCTAAATTAAGAAACTTGGTTTATACCCCACACCAAGTGAGTAAATTAAACCCTGTAGAAATGGGACCTTCGTACCTGAAGACACAGTATATTCCCAAACTTACCAGCCCATTCTTGAAAGACGTTTTTGATGCTTGGTCTGATTTACAAGAAAACTGTAAATATGAAATCAATCTCAGCAGACAGTATATATGGGCAAATGACAATATAATAATAGGGAAAAAACCCTATAATATGCGATCATTATCTGCAATCCAATATCAAATTCATTAATGACTTTCTAAACGAGGACAGCACATTTTTACCCTATAACGACTTCGTGGGTCTATACAATGTTAAGACAAATTTTCTTGAATATACAGGCTTGTTAGCTTCTCTAAAATCCTATTCAAAACAGGGTTCGGTCAATTTCAGTAAAGAGAAGGATTTGCCTTTTACTCATCCCAATTTGGAAAATGATGTAGTATATTCTACAACAAACTGTTGCACAAAGACGACACAACCAAAAAACATCTTTATCAAATTAAGTGGGAAAAGGAATTGAATACAGATTTTGATTTAAATCAATGGAAAATATACAATCTCATACCGTTCAGAGGAGCCTATAGCGCAAAACACAGATGGTTCCAATATCGTGTTCTCCATAGAATTTTTATTACATGTAAAGATTTATACAATTATAAACTTATAGAATCGCCACTCTGTACATTCTGTGATGTTGAAATAGAATCGCCCATTCACTTACTATATGAATGCAGATTTGTCAAAAGATTGTGGCAGGATCTACTAGAATTGATACAAAATGAAACCGACACCGAATTGAAATTAAATGCCGAAACAGTTATCTTTGGATTCAAAGAAAGAAGGAACGATGTCCTGAATTCCCTCTATAATTTAACGAAAGAATACATTTATTCCAAAAAATTGGCAAACAGACTACTCTAGCAGGTTTGAAACCAAAATTACACTGCAATTATCAATGAAAATGCTGTACCCATATCAAAAAGAATTAAAGTGATAAAAAAAGTAGAGGGATATTAAGTATCATTAGCGTTTATCAACAACATAGAACTAGTTAATTTCGCAGTCATTTTCAACGAATAATGCCAAAATTATCAGCAACGTATAACAAAATAAGATGTGTGTTGGAAACTTCAGATCTAAAACTTGATATCCAAAAGAAAACATGTTTAAACTAAATATTGTCATATTGTCATATCACAGGTCAGATTACCAGCTGGTTCCCTTGGTAAAATATCACAGTTGGTGTTCAGAGGGTATCGGGGGGATTGCAGTCATACTTTGGTTACAATATCTAACGTTCGACTGGCTTGATAGGTAACATCAGGGAAGGTCAGTTGGTGGAGCGTCCGGTAGGTAGGGTTCGATTTCCCGGGCCTCGTCATACCAAAACAACGTTAAAACATGGGAGTTGCTGCTTCCTTGATTGGTGCACAGCATTACAAGGATAGAATAACTTTTGAACCAGTACTGCGCTGCGGCTACCGGTTGCCACAAGCACAAACCGAATTTCCGAGTTAAGGACAAAAAAGTGGTTTTATTATTATTTACAAACGCTAGCGATCTAAAGAAAGAGTAAGTAAATGAGTATTCAACATTACATTTATATTCTAAAATCAAAACTGAGTTTTGTTTGGAAAATTATCTTATAACTGTTAAATCTAAGGAGGCAAGGCGCAGGATTACTTTATTAAGAATTGGAGAGTTAGCCATTTACAAAAATATTGGTAGACGTGATGGTATCCCTCGTCAAAATCGCTACTGTAAAATCTGTAAATCCAATTATGTAGAGAATGAATTTCATTTTCTTTATAAATGTCCAGTTTATGAAAATCTACGTGTTAAATACTTTGAAAATATACCTGTGTATATTAATGAAGATATCATGATCCATAACCTTCAAAATGATAATTCTGCCTATTTAATGTCCATTTCCAACTATGTTAAAGATGCCTTAATTTTACGTAATTCATTTAATAAATAGCAACTCTCAATACATGTACTATATATAATTCTGTACGTGGGCCGCAGGCCTTTCTACTGAATAAACGATTGATTGATAAAGAAAGCAAACGACCATTTGCAAGTCACGACGTCGTAACGAGAGTACGATTCCTGTATGGGATGCTTCCAAAAAGATGGTTTCAAAGAGACCACACAATGACAGCAGTTGGGAGTCTTGACTATATACATCGATTTTAAAACTAACACTTGAACATGCTAGATGTCACCGTGTCTATCGAGATGATATCGTAAAGCAATCGGGTCGATCGTAAATGCATATTGAGGCATTATTTAGCTTATGGAGTTGTTATAGCTTCGCCAGCAACCTCTAGCGAGCGGGCAAAATCTTTCGTATGTAAAAATAATTCCGATACCCCGTGTGTGGGTTCCTTTTTGCGCATTGTACGTGTCTCCATCCTGATCTTCGTTCGGTTGTAGTCACAAACCTCAACAAATATGATAAATATCGGATTCGGCATGATCGCCCTGAAATTCTTCGGATTAGTGCTGGTACGAGGATGTCTATGAAGTTGTACAAGCAACATGGACTCCACATGTGTAACCTCTGCTAAAGATGTAAAGCATGCATTGATCTCCACAACCCGTATAATCGATTACGTATATAAAGAGGTTAGATATCTTGGAGTAATAACATAATTTATTACCCATATGGTTGAAAATAACCGAGTTAATATTTTCGATATGAGCACATGTGCACATATCACTTTTGCCTAGCAACCATTGTTTTTACCGCGACTTACCGTATTTCGTCGACTGTGACGTCATAAAACGATTGTTCGTGACGTCACTGTAGCTTGCCGTCGCAATGGAAGTGAACCGTTTCCTGACTATTTTTACGCGAATGAAATGGAATAGAATGGGTAATAAAGAAATTATTACACTCGAAAGTGTGTCATATGACTTTTACGAAACTCGTGCAAATGTATGTATAACCCTCGCTCTCGCTCGGGCAATACAAAAATTAACACTCGTTTCGTAAAAGTCATATGACACACATCCTCGGGTAATAATCTCTATATGTGCTTCTTCGAAAAGAAAATAATTTAAGTTTTGACGGTAGTCAATTAAAAAAAAAATCTCTTCCGGATTGGCAATACATATTGCTTCTTTTAATAGCATATTGCCGTCATGTAGAATGTTGATAAAGTGCTAAAAAGGTTAATTCACTCGGGACTCATCTGCTCAACCTTTTTGTCAACGTTTATGTTACTCTGAAAATGAAAAACCTCATGGGTAAAAAGTAATTTTGTCTTCATGAAAGTTCATAGGACCATTTTCTTCTTCACTAAATATGCAATCCATAATTTAATATGTTTTACATCTACGTATGCGCAATTTCAAGCATGATATCTTATTCAGGATACATACATTTGTAAGTGTAAAAAAGTAAAAAGTTTAGTTGTAAAGTTTATAAACATTAGGCAGGGATAACAAAATTGCCATTCAATTACACAAACTTTAAACCTCACCTATCAAAAACTAATACAGATATTTACACTTAATTTTTTTCTCCATGTAGGCTAATCATTTTATGTAAGACTTTCCTCTAAAATCATGATATTCTTTGTACTTTTGACGATGTTCTAGTTCTGATAAGAGTGCTTTAGGGAATGAAAGTAATTGGGGTCAAAATAGCTACGTAGGTCAAAGCGTTGCAAATCATTTTTCCGTTTACAAAATCAACTGTATCTAAATCCTTAAAAAATAAATCAAATGAAACCTCGTCAAGTCTGAATAATAATAATTATGATGATAATAATAATAATAGTGTATTTTTTCGATCAAGCTTTTTATCAGTAGTTATGTTTATATGTAGTTATTAAAGTAAGTTAGTTTCCACAACATGTATACACTATTGTAACCTTTCAATGGCAAAATAAATATTTTGATCATATGTGTTTTCTAAAAGTCAATTGTAAAGTTTCTTTAATATTTTTTTTTATCGAATAATGTTATTATGTAAGGAAACACGCGTACGCCAAATAGGAAGAGCTAAAACATAATTTACAAGTGGTTTAAACATATTTTAAAAAATTTCAATTAACAGGGATTGGCCATGAAGCTGTTTAGCTCAATTTAACACCGCCTCCATATATGATACAAAATTAAAAAAGTCTACAAGTCTAGTTCTTGGTTCAACTCAAATCTGTCAATAATCGCTCAATATCAATTTTCTTTGATATTTTCATAAGGTACATGTATATATTATTCCACCTACAACATATCGATACAGTATTCAAGTTTTCTGCAGAAGAACAATTGTCACTGACAATGAACGTCACAGCATACAACTCACCATCTCATTCCTACGTATCGATGTGTTTTACGCTGCTTTGTTCTCTCCTCGGAATACCTTATGCACCGCCATCTACTGATCAATTTGTGGTATTACATCTGCAACAGTACATTTGTTTAAAACACAGTTGTTCAAATTTACGGAAGCGTATTTAGTGTCATGATGAAAAAAATCTGTCAAACTATCTCCTACGCAGTTTTAGTATCACTCTTACGTAGAAGATAATTTTTATAAAGCATTGATCACTGTTTCGTCATTTTCAATCTAGGCCGCGGTTTGTGGAGACACGTAAGCAAATGCCTTTTTTTCTTATTATTAACGTACATGTACTTTCCTGACCAATCCTATACAGTTTAATGCAATCCCCAACATATGTAATACGTAAATGAACTTGTAGACATGGCTATTTTACACAGATCCGAAAATATATCATCAAAGTTTTATACAATGAAAGGTTTGTCACAGATAATTAATTGCTATCACCCCTCGTGTGTACCATATGACCCATCATGGTCAGCTGTAAAGCTATACATCGATAATGAACCAGTCCTACTTAATTAGTGGTGTAATGACTGTTAATAATGGTTTGGGCCGTAAAGATATTGTAATCAACATTGAATCAATAAATATACCAAATATAGAACCTCAAATCAACCATGAAACATATGCCTTCTATTTGCAGATATTGACCCGTTTTACCATCGACTGAAGTACTCCTAGACCTGCTATGTTATTATATTACAGTGTGCGTGTTAAATGCTATTCGTTTGAGATGGTTTGTTTTGGTTTATTACATAGATATCTAAACTTCTAACTTACAGACAAGTGTATGACATGTATTTTTGTTTTAATAGATGTTTATGACAATTTGGTTAACCTCTGGCTGTCCCAAAAGTAGCAAGACGAATTTACAGTTTTCAAAAGTCGTTTCTAGTCAATATTAGCTTCTTCTAAACTTATGGCTTCAGTGGTCCTGCAACCTGTCGCCCTGTTTGAAGTTTGATATATTCACATTAAAACGGTAATTTTCGGCAAACGGCAGTACTTCTCAATTCAATTTACTATTACAGCATTTATAACGTTTGGCATATGTGACTCAACAAAAAACTGCATATACCTATAACAGATACGAGTTATCGAGTATCGTACACGTATTATATACGAGATTCAGACTGCTCACGGGCCTAATATAAAACCTTGGGGAAAGTACCAATCTCGTAAAGCAAGGACTTCCATAGTGTTTAAGCGAGCAAAAGGTGCTGGAGAGGATTTCAACATACATGTTGCCTATGATTGTAAAGTACTTCTTTGCGAAGATGTATGTATGCAAACTGAAATTGATCCATCAAACAATTCTAACATAAACCGATTTACCTTAATGGAACGGTCGAGTGCTTCATATACATTCGTCCAGTTTGACACAGGTCTGCAGCCTTTTTAAAAAATAAAGATTCTGATGAATGCAAGTCAACCTTCATAATGAAGGTATTGACAATGGCTTGTTTCAGAATAGTAGGAACAGTTAACCCATAATTCCTTTAAGAATTATTGTGATAACCGGGGTTAGGGCATTGCTGATCAACCGTCAGAAACATCTTAGTTTGAATGCAGTCAAGTTCACAAGCTGGATGTTTTCAGAAAAATGAAAGGTACATTAGCAATTTAAGACATCACCTTCAAAACGACGAAAGTTAGGGCGTGGCCATGGTGTTTGACCAGAGTTCCCAGATATGTTTAATCTTATCCACAATATAGTCGTTGAAAACACGCCATTTCATCGTCATCCTCTGTATCTGGCAAAACTGTTTCCTTCTTAGCAAATACAAAATGATGTAGCACATCAGTAACACTCATTTATTTTCTAATGACAGTAGCCTGGATTTTCGTATGTCTATAGATCAAAATAATGATTACTACAATGGAAGTTGATATCTCAAAAACTTTAATTAATTGGTTCTCTGAAAAGATTTGTTCTTATTAGTTTAGAGTTTAGAGTATTCAGTGAAATTTACGCTTGTATTTAAGATGAAATATTTTGTTGTGATAAATAAGAATATCTTTTAGGCATTCTTTCTTAATTGCGTTTGCATTTTTTAAACTTTACAAATCAAGAATAATCCTTATTGTGTGCTCATCGTCATTAGTGCGACGTTAACGGCAAACGCATTTGTTATTAACAGTAATTGCAAAATTCAATAATTCAATAATATCATTAAAGTGTATAGTAATTTTGCTGCTGTCATGTTTCTGATTAATCATGTTCCTTATGTCAATGAGCATAAAACAATGGTATAATATAATTAAATGTAATTGAACATCATTAATTATTAATATTAAATAATTTTCTTTATAAAGAACATATTCAATGTTTGTCGATAAATTAAAGGATGTCATACATTGATAATTACTTGTATCAAAGTGTCAGTTCGAAAGTAGTTCATATATTTGTTTTGATAAAAGTGACAATCTAGATATTACTTTGCTTTGAGATTGGGAAATAGAAAAAATAAATCCTTATAAGATATATGAATGTGGATGGATGAACAATAATCATTTTTATAATTTTGATAAACTGTCATACATTTATATTTTTATCTCATATTTATGACAGTTTATCTTATCTGCCTTAATTGAAACTGCTGTTATTGTTACTTATGACTATTTCATTTTGATTGTTGAACCAATTTCTCTACTTTTTGCCGTAATGCAGGAAGGTTGCAGAATCCATTATACTATAAAAGAAAAACTATGTATCTTATCATTTCCTATCATATGGATGTTTTGCATATAATCAATTCACCTCCTAGAAATAAAATGTCTATGACATGACTGTTTGTCACTAAACATTATATTAAACGCTCAGTCTTGGTTATCATATTGAAACAATCTGGCATATTTCTTCCCCAAAATTTAGCGGAAATCTGATTTTTTTCTTGACAAATACCATGTTTATCTCATCGAGTGACGTAGATAACTACACCTTATTAATATAATAATAATGTCGACTGTATAACTATAATAACACTGCCCTCTCACAGTGAACCGGTAGTATCCAAAAATGTTTGAACCTTCCTACTTCAATTCATCTATGAAATCGACGGATATAGTGCTACCTTCGTTCTCTATTCTATTTTATATTTCTATGTTTTTGTGTTCACTGCCGACTGATCAATGTTCACTGATGTGGGTGGGTTGGGATTGTTCAACTTTATTTTGAAGCAAGGGTATTGTAAACATACATTTTGCTGCAGTACAACACACTTGTGTTCAATACAAATACAAATGTTCTCCTGTTATCATTGCATGTTCCATTTGGAACTGTTATGATTGTATTAGGTTATAAACTTGATAACAGGTTTAATATTGAAAAGAACATCAATGAATGTATGACAAGCAACACAATTAAAGTTGCTTTACATTAGCGTCCCTTTATAGGCTAAACTATAATATTAAACATTCTAACAGTAAAATATTTTTTACGTATACAAGCTTTTAAATATAGGTATACTTTAAGATGTAATCATGATAGAGATTCAGAAACATACAGAATACCAATTATGGATATATACTGACCTGAATAAAACAAGCAACCAGCGTCTTGTGAACTAACAGGGGGTATTGTTACTGGTTATGGAGTTGTTTCGTTTCCATCTGTTTAATCATCAGTAGTGGATTATCTTACAAAAATGAACTTTTACTAGTAAGATGATACAAATTGAAAATTGAAAGTTGCTGTTGACATTACCTACGGTAAGAAAATAAACGCCCACGTTTCAAACAACAAATAAGAACCTTAATAATACTATGATTTTAAATAAAGCGAAAATTAATACTTTTTTGGGGGATATTTTTTTTTAGATACGCCCGTGAACCAGATAACCAGAGAACGATTGTCTATATCATTTGATGCAGTTATGCTTATCATGTTGTGCAAACCCTAAAATATATCACCAAAGTTCTAGACAATGAAAGGTTTGTCACATATAATTAAGACAGGGTATATTGCTATCACCCCCTCGTTTGTACCATATAACCTCTTACGGTCAATTGTTGAAAACGAAGTCGATCATGAACTTTCTTAATTGGTGTTGTAATGATTGTATAGTATGGTAAGAGCCCTTGTAATACAACATTACTATGCGCATAGAATCAATATATAGACCATATATGGAATACCAAATCATCTGTGAACATACACCTTCTATTTACGGTTATTGATAAAGTTTTATTTTTGAGACGAGGACATGAATATGATTTAAAATAACTCTCATTTTGTGGTCCTCAATCACTGGGTGTGTCTTATTCTATTGTACAGATATACTTTAGACCATTGGTTATAAATGAATAGTTCTAAATGAGTTAACTTTAAAATTACCCCTGCAGTTTTGGCACAAATAGAATAAGAAGAGGCAAGAAGCCCAGAAACGTTGTGCAAAACAAATAATGGAGTTATCATCCATAATATTTGTCTCTCATAATATTTTATTTGTACTTGATTGTTTAAAAATCAGTAAATTAAAAAACAAATTCTATTCATATCTATGATAGTTAATTTCAATAACAGACATCATGTTAAATCTTTATTGAAATATTGCTGTTTACAACTTCTCTTTGCCATATAATACATATCGCTTGTAAAATCACAGACTTCAATATCATAAAGGAGTTTTTCTATATCTTGAATCTTTTATCATTTCCGATCCTGTGTATGTCTAACATACAATCACCCACTTCCCTAACAATAAAATGATATAAAAGAGACAACTTTTTGTTACATACCGTGCTATTATTAACCATTCTGTCTTATTTCCGATTTTGACATACATTTTAAAAAAAGGAGAGAAAGGTGGTAAACAATATTCACCGATCCTTTTCATTGCCAACATTGTACCTGCTGAGTATGTATATTACTGTTTAAGATGCAAACCATTGAAACAGGTTTATTTTATATGTCTACGTATATATATATATATGAATGTTATAGACTTCGAATCAGTAATAGACCAAATATGGAATACCAAATCAACCGTGTTTTCTCGGATAAACATGATCTCTTTGAACATGAAAATGAGCCTCGACCTATTTGAATTTCAATGTTCTACAACTATATGAGAAAGCAATACAAAAAGTAGACTGTTTATACAGCACAGTATGGTAAAAGCGTATGAATCGAAATTTTACGAAAGTCCATTATTTGTCTTAATCAATGTTGGTGAAACTTTTGTGACTATTGACTATCAACGATCGTGACATTAAAAAACGTTGAATATAAAATAATGCTATGAGGTATGAACTTTTGAAAGACATTTCGGCCATATCTGGTAAGTATCTTTTAAAAAATGTTGATTCATGATTTTCAGAAAGTCTCAGGTGTTTGTTATTGCTCATTCAGAACCTGCATCCAATTTATCATAATCAATATCATATATGCGTTATGTTATAGATAAAGATACCCGTGACATTCTGTGGGTGGAAGGTAATAAGGTACAAACTAACTACGGAATGGAGGTATAATTACGTTTGCGGAAGGTCAATGTGGTATAAAAGATTGTAGACATTTTCTAATTATATTATAAAAGCAGTTTTATCTTCTGTCGATAAGTACACCGTCTATATTGACATGTTAAATTCACTATTATCTATTCGCTATATACTTAACTGAGGTGCAAAAGAAAGTATATCACTCAGTTGTATTTATCATAATTATGTATAATTTTCAAAGTCACATATCTCGAATTTTCGAGTCGTATTCAAAAACTGACTAGTTTGGCAAATTAGTCCAAAACATAAAATCAGTCAAAGAATACCTGTACGCGTTTTTTTTTAAAAAAATTAAAATTAAAAAAATTAAATTTTGAAATTCCCCCAAATTAATTTTGACAAAACACAATTGTTAATCGACATTTAAGACATACTCTGTGTGCAAATCAATAAATGTGCCTCGTCCTGCACACATTTACAACATTTTGAACATGGTAGGGGTCTTGTTGGTGTAAATTTCATTTCTTACCCCCGTCTACATTAAATAATTATATTTAAGTTAAAAAGTAAAACAGTCACTAATAAAGTCATTCAAACTACTGCCGAAAGGTGTTATTGTATCGTGCCATAATCAGATGCATCTAATTTCTTTAAAATATTGAATTAATGGAAAACAACTGAGTGATATACTTTCTTTTGCACCTCAGTTTATTATCAATTCAAAGCCTTCATTAGGTCATTATTCAATGATTATGAAACGCAGTTATTTTACATTAACAAAACAATTGAGTATTTGTTGACGAGTGTCGATAATGACTTCCATATTCAGACACAGATAAATCTGCAGTTCGATACATTAATGAAAATATGATTCATACTTTATCTTTTGAATAGCTTATTTGCTGAAGATGTTTCATCTACTCTTAACTTAATATCCATTTTGACCAAATACTCAATAGTTCACAGAAGTCGGTTTTTGTAGCGTCAGAAGTTTCTAGAAGTGCAAAATAACCAAAAACCTAAACTAAATTATAATTTTTTAAATGTTATTGTTAGTTGTTAGAATATTCAGTGCAAAATATCAATATTCTTCTGTTGTACCTTAAACATTAGATATTACTTAATACGTGAAAATTGTTTAATCTTGCATTATTATTTCTTTTATATCTTTATACAACAACGAAAACACCAAGTGTATATTGATCAAAAAAATAAAGATTACCGAATTTATTTAAATAAAAAAAAACGTCATGCAGCCTGTTTCTATTTAATTAGTTATTTTTTTAAACTATAGCAAACATCTAATTAGTTAGATTTTCTGGTAGTCTAGAATCCAATAGCTCATATTAAACTTGTGCTTTCTTCTTCAGTCGATATCAAATGATCTCTTAATGTGTATTTTCTTTATTTTTTATGTGGTGCATGTTTATGTACTTCAATTAACGACATATCAATGCAGTGTTAACCTTAATATTGGCGCATATACATATCTGTTTGAACCTTCCTACTTTATCCATTTGTATACTGCTGCCATTGTTCTCCTTTCGGGGTTCTTTGTGCATCATTGTCGACTAAATCAATGGCTACTGATGTGGGTGGCTAGTCTCTATTGGGTTATATCATGAAACAAAAATATTTTGCCACAGTTATCAAAAATCCATGTTTTATGTAAAAGGTCATGTAATCACTGCATGTTATTTGACTCCCACTTGCAAAGCTCAGTTGATGGCGATCATTGAAGATCAGCAACAACGGGCGCGGTTTATGAACGGATGGGTGGCCCGTCTTATGAGAGTTGAAGGGCTTTATACACTGTATAGGGGTAGAGACTTTCGTACCTCAGTTTAACTTGCAGCAACACGGCAGATTAATTACTCTAGAAGCCTCTAGCATGCATCTTGTTTGGGAAAATGTCATATCAATAACTTCATTCAATTTAACACTGCTAGATTGATCTTGGATAGTCATCTAATTCTTTTTTTACATATTTTATTTATTTTAAATATGTCTTATAAATATAAGCTTGGATAAAGATGATGTCGTCTGAATTAAATAACAACTACAACAAGTGAATACATTATATTAAATTTAACATTTTTGAGTAAATGTCATTTTTTATACTTACCTGGTTGAAAAACCAACATTGCCCAACGCTTCCCCCTGAAGCGTTCCTCAACATATATCACACAGAATTAAAAAGGGACGATACCCGGTATAGGTGGCGCTCGTGCAACGTGACATCGGTGACGTCATCATTCCCTAGTACAAGCGAGCACAAAACCCAAACCCAGGAGGGGAGGAAGGGTGGGAACTAACGAGCGTTGGTTTTTCAACCAGGTAAGTATAAAAAATGACATTTACTCAAAAATGTTAAATTTTTTACATACTTATCAGGTTTAAAAAACCAACATTGCCCAGATTACCACAGCAAGGAGGTGGGCTGAACCGAGTCACGTGCGCCACCGAGACGCGTCGCTTTACCCTTAGGCTGGCACGCCGGAGCACTCGATGGTGTGAAACCATGAAAGGTGGACAACCATCCATGCTGCGTGCGGCCCAAGAGAACTCACGCGGATTCTTAAATTGAGTGTACAGAGGTCGACGTCGTCCTAAAAAAGACAAACCTACACTCAACCTCTATGTGTCCGCCCCTCACTCGTTAAGTAGGGGGGGGGGGGGGGGTAGAGTAAGAATCCTGGTACTGCTGTCATGCAAATACCCCGGTTGGGTTAACAACTGCACTCATAGGCAAAAAAACCCAACCACAAGTATAATAACAACAAGTTTTATTGTACACAACCAAGTGAATACCAAAACAAGTACATAACAGCGTGGATACGCCCGTCCCCGTTAGGGGTAAGGTGCGTTCCGTCGTACGACTGAAAGAGGTGCCGCGGTCCGCTGCTGGGCGAACACCTGAGGACCCAACCTTGACACCCCTGCCAAGTCCTTTGTGGACACTTCCCATAAGTAGTGGTCAGCAAAGACCAACCCCGACTTCCAAAAACATCCAGCCAGAATGTCTGACACGGCGATGTTGCAATGAAAAGCCATCGTAGCAGATACTGCTCTGATCTCGTGGGGATTAGAGCGAGACGGGGGAGGGAGATCAGCCGCTTTGTAGGCGTTGATTACTGCTGACCGCAGATACACCCCCAAAGCCCGTCTGTCAAGCTCCTTGACAGTCCGTGGTGAGTGAGGCAGAAAAAGCCGACGCCTCCCTTGTCTGATGCCCCTTGTCCGTTCTGCATAAATGCGGACCTAATGACGGTATAAGAAATGTCCTTCCCCTCTCGTCCGCGGCCTGGTTTTTACAGACAAAGTCTGGGGCCAGGCCCAACGTTGCGGACCCTCCGTCTCGGCGCTCGAACCTTAAAAGGTCAGCGTGAAGAGCGTGGAGCTCTGATATCCTCGCAGCTGAGGCCATTGCGACCAGGAAGGCCGTCTTGACAGTGAGACGAAGGAGGGTGGTATCCGACAGGGGTTCATAAAAATCTGAACGTAAGTGCCCAAGCACTATCGCCAGATCCCACTCAGGCGGTCTAGGCTTGCGCTGACCGTCGACCTGACGAAAGGTCTTAACCAGGCCCTTCAGAACCGAGATGTCGAGTCCCGGGGAGCGTTTGCGAACTACCTACATGATCGCCGCCAGATTGGTATTGATCGAGGAGGCTTTGAGCCCTCTCTCGTTCCTCATGTACACCAAGTACTCGGCAATCTGGGGCAGTGAGGCCGCCTCCGCTTCAAAGCCCTGCTCCTCGCAGAACGAGGCGAAGCCACGCCACTGGTAGTCATAGAGCTTCCTTGTGGTCGGCCGTTGAGCTGTTGCTATGGCTTTGGCCACCTGTTTAGAGTAACCGCTCCGCCTTAACCCCTTTTTGATACAAGCCAGGCGTGAAGATTGAGGACCTGCGGGTTCTCGTGTACACGTCCGCTTGGGTTGCTCCGGAGCAGGTCCCCCCGGAGGGGTATCTGAACTGGCTCCTGCAGAGCTAGTCTGCGCAGAGGAACGAACCAGGCACGAGCTGGCCACCAAGGGGCTATGAGGAGGAGTCGGATCGTGAGAGTGGACTGTAGCTTCGCTACTACTTGAGAGAGGAAGGCCGGCGGTGGAAAAGCATAAGCGTCCATCCCCTCCCACTCTAACGAGAGAGCGTCTAGCGAGGACGTTCTTGGCCCCTGGTATGTGTACCGCACGAGTTGTCAATCCGATGCTGTCCACCAGATCGAATAGGCGGAGTGCGAGTTGAAGCAGCGAGTTTGCCCTGGTCGACCCCTGGCGATTGACCGTCCAGGACGCCACCGAGCTGTCCGTGTGCACTAAGAGGCAGTGACCTCGCAGGCGAGCTGACCAATGGTCTATCGCTCGACGGACTGCGTCCAACTCTAGAACATTGATGTGACAGTCCCTCTGAGCTTGTGCCCACACCCCTGCGGTCTGGTCCCAACCGAGGTGAGCCCCCCATCCCTGAGTGGACGCGTCCACAAACAGGTGCAGAGATGCGGGGGTCGGCCTCAGCGGAACGCCTGAGTAAACATGATCCTCCACCCGCCACCAAGCTAGGAAACGGCGGAGGTCCGGCGGGAGGCTGATAGCGTGAGCACATCGAGCTTCTCTGACGTGTGTGTTCAGGAACACCTGAAGGGGACGCAGATACAGTCTGCCCCTGACGGTCAGGTCCTGAGCGGACGTGAGGAGACCTAATACCCGTTGCCATTGTCGCCGTGACAGTGCGGACTGTAGGCCCCTGTCCATGAGATGCGCGAGTCTCCCCATCCGCTCCCTGGGAACGAACGCTTTGAACAGGCGGGAGTCCAGAATGGCTCCGAGAAACGTGAGACGAGTTACCGGGACTAGGTCCGACTTGTCTAAGTTTATGAGCCACCCCAGACGCCTGAACAACTGGATAATGAAATCACGTTGTACCCCGAGGGCGGAGGGCGAATGGTCGTGAGCGAACCCATCGTCTAGATACATCATGAACTGCACCTGATGGACGTGCAGATAATGAACGATAGGCTGGGTCACTCTCGTGAACAACCAAGGGGCGGAGGAGATCCCGAAAGGTAGAACCTTCCATTGAAAATGCCTCCCGTCCAGGATGAAACGAAGGTACTTGCGGTCCGACACAAAGATCGGAATGTGCAGGTACGCATCCTGGAGGTCGAGAGACACCATACTGTCTGAGGGCTCCAGCGACCACATGACTGATGGAATCGTCAAGAGTCGAAAATATGGCGGCTGTACGAGGAAGGAAGTGTTGAACTCCTTCATGTCGTGTATCAGCCGCCATTTGTTCGAGTCCCGTTTGGGTCTGACAAACACCGGGGAGTAGAACCCTGGGGTCAGATCTGAGAGGGGGATTTCCTCCACCGCCTCCTTGGAGAGAAGAATCTCCACCTGTTCCAACGTGAAGGTGAACCGATCCGCAGCTAGCGGCCGTTCCGTTGGAGAACAGGTTAGGGGAGGGGGTGAGGAGACTGGGATACGGAACCCCCGCTCTAAGATCTGACACACAAAAGGGTCTAGAGACAGCTGTCTCCAGTTGGGGACGAACCCCGCCAGTCGTCCCCCCACCGACCCCTCTGTGGGCGGGACCACAGAAGGTGGGAGGCACGGCGGTGACCACCTGTCACTTCTTGCCGCCTCGATGACCCTTCTTCCGCTTCCCGCTGAAACGAGAGGGGGTGTCTGGCGTGGGTCTCGGGCCACGACCTCCTGCGCGAAAGCTAACTTGGCCGGTTCGGTTAGGAGCAGACTGAACAGGGATGCTCTTAGCGGGGGTCTTACGAGGCGTCACAACCTTCTTTTTGACCTCCCCACTGGCCAACCTGTTGGTAATGTCCTGCTGCTGGGCTTCCTGACGCTGTCGGAGCGCTTCAGGAATATTACCAGCGAACAGAAACTCGGCGGCACCATCCGCCGCCCTCAGCCCCTTCCTAATGTCCAGTGACAGGTTAGACCTGGCGAGGAAACCATCCCTCCGCAGGTTAGTCACTCCAGCAGATATACGAGCGGCTGACAGGGTAACCTCAGCCACCCCGCTGGCTACCGCCCCAAACCCTCGATAGAGAGCTGGTGAACCCTCCTCCATACCCGCCTCCTTCGCAAAGGTGGCCATAGCCTGACAAGCGTGTGCCAGGTAATTACCAACCCCCAGAATCGAACGTGCCTCCTTGTCAAGATGCACAAGACAGGAGTCCGCCACTCTGTGAGGAATGGCGGAAGAGGCAACGCGTCCGATACCCGCGTCCAGCATAGGGGAAGCGAGAGGTATGGGAGAGTCAACCACTGGTAATGCAGCCCGTTGTCTGTCCGAAAGGACAGGAGGCGGTAGCAGTCTGCCGGGAACGGCCGACCTGACAGACTCACGCAGGTCCTGTGCCGCTGACACCAGAAACCTGTGAGGAGGTAGAGCCTTACGAGGCGGACGAGGGGCAGTGGGTTCGCAAAATGACTCACGACGAGCGCGATTGGCGGCGGACGAGTCGGGAGAGACCTCCCTTAGTTCCACCCCCACAAACTCTGCAATTGCCTCTAACCTCGCACCTGCGTCAGGTGCTAACCCCTCGTCCTCTTCCGCGAAGAGGTCCTCATCCTCCCCCGATAGCACCCTAATGAGAGGAGGGTTGCTAGTATCAATGAACTCCCTCACTGGGGAACCTGCGGGAGAAGTCGAGGCAAGCGTAGGCGACGCGATGCGTACCACCCTGCGAACAGGGGAGGTTGACTAGAGGGCGGGAGGTTCACAAGACCCTCCCGACTCAAGAGGCCCAAGTCTCGCGTCCATAAGGGCCGACACCGTGTCCTTAATGGAAAGCAGAAGCTGCGCGGACATTGTCTGCCCATCGTCAGAGTGCGGCCGAGACACCGAGCGTTTATGCTTCTTCTTCCCCCTCTTGGTCCTCTTCCTCCTCTTAGGAGAGACCGAAGGCGAACGGGAGGGGCTGCTACTCGCCCTCTTGTTCTTAAAACGGAGGGGAGAGGAGCGGACAGGAGAACGTGACCTGCGCGAGACAGTCGACCTGACCCCAGTGGGACTAGACGCGAACCCTCGCTCGTCGTCATAATCTTCCCCGAACTCCCCCCCGTCTTCCTGGATAACCAGGTCCACATGAGCCGGCGAAGGGCTACGTCCCGACAGGTCACGATGACCTGAAGAGAGAGACGACCTAGTCGGAGAGTCCCTAGAGGGGGAAGGATCCACCTTCCTCTTCCTAGAGGCGGCAGAGTCTCTCTCACTCTTCCGTATGGTCGTAACATAGCGCGCGAAGTCGTGCGTCTAGAGCGAGCCACATTCTGCACATCTGTCTTTATCGGTACAGATGACCTTGCACATACGGCACACCGAGTGATGGTCGTTAAGTGCCGACTTGCGGGTCCCGCATCGGCAGCAAAAAGCCGCGAAAGGTCCAGGCGGAGCCATCACTCACTGATAAGATCGTCAACGAAAGCGCGTGAGTGAGACAAAAAGTGAACCCCAAAACGTAACTCAATTCACTAACCCGAGACGGCAATGAATGAACCTGTTCACAGGCGAGTCCACGCTTAACGAGTGTGACTGTACACTTAATACTTAATCACCTGACACGCGAACACAAGTGAGTATACCCTCACTCACTAACGTGAACACACTTAGCGAATGTACGCCTGTACAAACACCCTCGTCACCTGACAGGCACTAAAACCTGACACGCGCGGGCCGGTGAGTAAACACTCACTCGCTAATGAGTTCACGCTTAGCGAACGTACGCCTGTACAAACACAGGTGAGGAGACACTCACTCGCTAGCGAACACACGCTAGGCGAATGTACGCCTCGCTAGCGAGCTCACACTAGGTGAGTGCTCGTTCACCCGCTTGGCGAGTGCTCGTTCACAGCGGAGGGCGTACCCCCACCCCGTTCACTAACCCACCAGGTGAGCGAACCAAGGTGAAAGCGAAGGCTAGCGAGAGCCTACGCCAACCGAGAGGCGAGAGACCAACCGACAGTCAGTCAAGCAATATACACGTGCACGACCCGCTCGACTAGCACGTGCAGTCCGAGCAAGACAGGCAGCCTGGCAAGGCGAGAAATGCACAAAACTGACAACTCCAAACCCGACCCAAAACTCAACTAATTGGCGATATTTAGTTCAGCAGTTGGTCAGGAAAGGACAGAAAGGTACTTATTACAATAACTCTGAAGATATGAGGAACTAGGAAGACTTAGAAAGCCTATAAAGTAGCGAAATAGTCGAGAGAAGAACACACGCGTGACCGTATGCTCACTCAACAAATAAGGGAAATGATGACGTCACCGATGTCACGTTGCACGAGCGCCACCTATACCGGGTAGCGTCCCTTTTTAATTCTGTGTAATATATGTTGAGGAACGCTTCAGGGGGAAGCGTTGGGCAATGTTGGTTTTTCAAACCTGATAAGTATGTAAAAAATAAAAGTAAGTGAATTAATCATCTATCAACAAACAAGTATTAAAAAACCTGACTGATATATATCAAAATCAAGCATGGTCAGTTTATGTAAACTAAAAGCATTGTCTCTTAATGTCAGAAGCCCACAAAACACATAAATATAATCATTAATGTATAGTAACTGGTACATATTGATAGGACTTCGAAGTTATTTATAGCTCAATGAATTTCCATTTTTTTAAATATTATACAAAGTTATAACCAAGTCTTTATTATTCACTTCATTGTTGAACATGTAAATATGTACGTAAATACATTTATTATTTTATTTATCCTAAAATCACCAATGATCTCTACAATTAAAGGTTTGCAACAGATTAGGCAGACACGATCATCATCTCCTCATTTGTACCATATAACCTCGTATCGCCAATCGTTAGATCAGAAGTCGATAATGAACCTTATTAATTGCTGGTGTAATGACTATTGGGAATTGTAAACGCCCATGTAGTATTACTATAGACACCATTCTATCAATAGGGAGACCAAATCGGTAGCTCCAAGTCAACCGTGAAACACCTGCCTTCAATTTACAGGTATCGACCAGCCAGATGACGAAGAACAAGAGAAGCACTCCCTTTGAAACCACTCTCGTGTGCTCATACTAAAAAGTCTTTCGCAAAGTATACATACAACATCGTATGCCCTGGAGACGATATGTTTGTTTTGCTGTATGTTTGAGGGCTAAATTTACTCTAATAAATCAGTACGAGTATAACTATCAAGATAAATGCACCAGCAAATCAAGGCTTCGGGCAAAGGCTTGTTTCATTTGTGTTCCAATGCAACTTGCATTTCATAAAGGCTGTATGCAAATTAAAAAAATATTTTACCTTTTGAACAATAAACTGTATGTGTAATTTGAAAAATAAAATATTGTAAAATAAACTTTAATATGAAAGGCACTATTACTAAACTTACATATATTTGTTTCAATATTTAACTTGACTTAAAGGCAGCATCATTGTTATAAAAGACATTTTAATAATATTATTAGTAATGTTTTATATTACAATTTAAAAAAAATAATTAAGTGTTAACATCTACAGGAATTATCTAATGTTGCTATTCATTATTTAATAGAGTAAACATTACATCCAGGACATGTCTAAATCTTGTTTGATTAATGAATTTTCCAAGCCTTTCTTTTTTCAGGTTTTGAGTGGTAAACTTTTGTTGTCAAAGGAAACTCTAATTATTTTACATATTTTAAAACATTTAAAATAATGCAAGTGTTTAACAACGAAAATGTAAATGTGTCCCAACCATGGGCAAAACTGTCCGAACCGAGGTCAATTTGACATATAATCAAAATCTCAATATTTAACTGCAGGATCGCATTTAAAATGCCAATATTCAATGTCATTACAATAGACAAAAGTGTATGCTTGTATATTCATACAATTTGATATATTCTGGAGCGTCCTTTATGTTTTGAACTGTGTGCCAACATTTACATTAAAACAAATATTTCGCAAATTTTCTTTCATAAGATCGTTAATTGAACCTCACGCAAAAGTTGGTTGAAAATAAAATTCCGACTATCAAGTATTAGTCAAAGGAAATAGAACACATTTAAAAAATACAATTTGAAATAAACATATTACAGTGATTGCATTTATTATTGCGTGGGCTCCAAGTGAAAAGTGTCCAAAGTTCAACGACTTCTGGTGGTATCCGAGCTTTGGTCATGATCAGTTTGCCCTATACATAAATAGACCGTTCGGGACTTTACATACAGACGTCCAGTTTGACACAGGTCTGCAGCCACTTTTATAACAATTCTGATGAATGCAAGTCAAACTTCATAATGAAGGTATTGACAATGGCTTGACTCAGAATAGAAGGGACTGTTGACCCACATTTCCTGTAAGAATTATTGTGATTCAGTCCATTGATGATCAACCATCAGGAGCATCTTAGTTGGAATGGGGTCAAGGTCACACAATTTAAGACATCGCTGTCAAAGCGACTACAGTTGAAGCGTGGTCCTGGTGCTTGGTCAGCGTTCCCAGATGAAAGGCAGGTACCGACATGTTCAACCGTCACCACAATATAGTCACTGAAAGCATATGCCATTTCCTCGTCATCATCTGTATCTGGCAAAACCTTTTCCTTCTGACCAGTCTTACCAAACACAAACTGATACAGCATGCTAGCAACAGTGATACGCTCATTTATTTTGGAATGATAGTAAGCTGACATCGATTTTCTTATTTCTATAGATCAAAATAATGATTGCTACAATGGAAGTTGATATCTCAAAAACTTTAATTAATTGGTTGTCTGAAACGATTTGTTCTTATTAGTTGGGTATTTGTTTAAATTATTAAAGACTCACAAACCCCGACCATATCACTTTTCGGTTTTTATTCAAGCATATTCCAAGATGACGAGGATTCCACTTGATATTTGTCAATTCAACCAATAAACACCTTTTAGAACGCCTTTTTAGAACGCCGCACAATTACGCCTCATAAAACTTTAGCCGATAGCGAATTCCGCGTGCTAGGCCTTGTGACGTAATACACAGGAGTCGCTTGGCGGTTAATGACAGAATCCACTAGAATTAGCCTTACATAACTGCCTAAATAACATATTTACCTTTGTCCTTATACAACAAAATTACATATATACACGCCCCGTAAAAGGTACTACAAATGGCAGCAGATGTCAACACTGTTTAGTACTGGATGTGACCATTGCAGGACCCGTAATTCTGCAATGTGTTTTGGAACAATTCTTATCGTTGCCCAATATGGCGGCGGCACGCTTGTCAAATGATGAAGATGTTCAAACGTCACAGAGATCTATTACACATTTCATACGGATTATAACGGTGTTTACACGCCTCATTCATGTTGAATAAATTTTGTTTTCACATTCGTCCTTATGCAAAATAACAAAATATATTTTCAGTATTTTTGTTTATCAATGTAGCGATAAGTAATGTAGTTGCGTTATTGACACTCTAACTTAGATAAATATTAAATAAGAGAGGAAATCTACACGACTGAACTATTGCCGGGGTTATATTTTTAAAATTGCGAACCAAACAACACATGTACACACGGCCATGGTGAGTTGATCAAAGTTCTATAGTTCCAATACTTTCATTTGAAATTGGGAAAGACACATTTTCCATATTTTTATCCAAAGTTATTTAAACATTATTTTATTTCCACAAACACATGAATTGACCATCAAAAACTACATGTAATATAAAACGCAAGGCCTTTTATATAACATGCTAGGAAAATGGTAGTGGTATTACACTGAATCTAAGTAATTGTAAATGTACACGACTATACATTTAAAGATAGCCCGAATATGTTCTTCTAAAAAGTGTAAACCAGTAACATTGATGAAAATTATAGGATTTTCTTAGTTGTAATGCAACTATTCTATTAGCAAAATAAAGTCACCATGAGAAATATTGACGCAGTAGATTTCAAGGTATAGGCCTCTTCCAACACAAAATCAAGCACCCAAAAAATAACTAATAATGGCGTTTATAAAAAAAAAATTTGCATGATCTTTTTTTTTTATCTTTGAATTGTCAGTTATTCATTTCAAAACAAATTGTAGCTTATAAGATAGCATAACACTACACTCGATTGAGAAAAGAACAAATCTAAAATCAGCGATTGAATATCGAAAACTGCTCCTAAAACTCCGAAATTACTTCCTACGGACGCACAAACACCCATTCTGTCGGAAACGTGTAATGTCAAAACGTTCTTATTATGTTTTAAACGAATTATCAACGAAAATGGACAAATCGCCTAAGGATGTCATTAAGCAACTCCTGTGTATGACGTCACATCGCTAACGATCGTTATGCTACTCTGAGGGGCCGCGGAAAACTGTTTCAAGAATGAGATAATTAGCAGGCCAATTTTACTAACTTTGAATGGCAATATCTTGATAAGTAGGTGACGCTTCGAAATAATCGTTTGTGTTTTGCTTACTTGAAAGTATTGTCTATATGAATAAACGAATTAACGTCGAAAAAAACAGAGAGATGATATTATCTTTAAGTGAAATTTAAGCTTGTATTTAAGATGAAATATTTAGTGGTGATAGATAAGCATGTATTAGGCATTCTTTCTTAATTGCGTTTGCATTTTTTAAACTTTACAAATCAAGAAAGTCGTAATCCTTATTGTGTGCTCATCGTCATTAGTGCGATGTTAACGGCAAACGCATTTGTTATTAACAGTAATTGCATACATTCAATAATTCAACAATATCATAAAAGTGTATAGTAGTTTTGCTGCTGTCATGTTTCTGATTAATCATGTTCCTTATGTCAATGAGCATAAAACAATAGTATTATATAATTAAATGTAATTGAACATTATAAATTATTAATATTTAAAATTAATTTTTTTTACAAGGAACATATTTGATGTTTGTCGATAAATTAAAGGATGTCATTAATTGATATTAATATGTATCAAAGTGTCAGTTCGAAAGTAGTTCAAATATTTGTTTTGATAAAAGTGACAATCTAGATATTACTTTGATTTGAGATCCGGAAATACAAAGATAAATCCTATTAAGATATATGAATGTGGATGGATGAAAAATAATAAATTTTATAATTTTGATAAACTGTCATACATTTTTATCTCATATTTATCACACAGTTTTCTCATAACTGTCTAATTGAAACTACTATTATTGCTACTTATGACTTTCTCACTTTGATGGCTGAACTAATTTCTATCTATTTGCCCTAATGTAGGTAAGGTTATTGAATTCAAAATCCAATAAAGGAAAAAACTATATATCTTATCATTTCCTATCACATGGACCTTTGGCATATAATCAAGTTACCTCCTAGAAATAAAATGTTTATGACATGTCTGTTTGTCACTGAACATGATATTAAACACTCAGTCTCGGTTATCATATTGAAACAATCTGGCATATTTCTTCGAAATTTAGAGGACATCTGGTTATTTCTTGACAAATACCATGTTTATCTCATTGAGTGGCATAGACAACTACACCTTATCAGTGTAGTATTAATGTCGACTGCATACTAAAACTGCCCTCTCACAGTGAACCGGCAGTATCCAAAAATGTTTGAACCTTCCTACTTCAATTCATCTATGAAATCGACGGATATAGTGCTAGCTTCGTGCTCTATTTTATTTTATATTTCTATGTTTTTGTGTTCACTGCCGACTGATCAATGTTCACTGATGTTGGCGGGTTGGGATTGTTCAATTTTATTTTGAAGCAAGGGTATTGTAAACAGACATTTTGCTGCAGTACAACACACTTGTGTTCAATACAAATGCCAATGTTCTCCTGTTATCAGTGCATGTTCCATTTGGAACTCTTATGATTGTATTAGGTTATAAACTTGATAACAGGTTTAATATTGAAAAGAAAATCAATGAATGCATGACAAGCAACACAAATTAAAGTTGCTTTTCCTTAGATTCCCTTAATAGGCTAAATATAACATTAAATATACTTACAGTAAAAAATTGAGAAATTATTTTTTACGCATACAAGCTTTTAAATATAGGTATACTTTAAGATGTAATCACGATAGAGATTCAGACACATACAGAATACTAATTATGGATATATACTGATCTGAATAAAACAGATAATCAGCGTCTTGTGAACTAACAGGGAGTGTTGTAACTGTTTATCGAGTTGTTTCGTTTCATTCTTATTTAATCATTAATAGTGGATTATTTAACAAAAATGAACCTTTACTGGTAAGATGATACAAATTGAAAATGAAAGTTGCTGTTGACATTACGTACGGTAAATAAATATACGCCCACATCTAATATAAAAAAAAATATATAAAAAACTTATTATTACTATGATTTTCAAAAAAGCGAAAATTATTACAACATTTTGAAAATTCTTTAGATGCGATCGTGAACCAGATAACCAGAGAACGATTGTCTATATCATTTAATGCAGTTATGCTTATCATGTTGTGCAAACCCTAAAATATATCACCGAAGTTCTATACAATGAAAGGTTTGTCACATATAATTAAGACAGGGTATATTGCTATCACCCCCTCGTTTGTACCATATAACCTCTTACGGTCAATTGTTGAAAATGAAGTCGATAATGAACTTTCTAAATTGGTGTTGTAATGATTGTATAGTATGGTAAGCGCCCTTGTAATACAATATTATTATACACTCAATATCAATATCAATCAATATATAGACCACATAATACCAAATCATCTGTGAACATACGCCTTGTATTTAAGATTATTGATTAAGTTTTATTTTTGAGATGAGGGCATGGATTTGATTTAAAATAACTCTCATTTGGTGGTCCTCAATCACTGGGTGTGTCTGATTCTTTGTTGTGCAGATTTACTTTGGTTATGAATGAATAGTTCTAAATGAGTTAACTTTAAAACGTTGATTAGAAATGCACCTGCAGCTTTGGCACACATCGAACATATTAAAAACATATCACTTACATAATATTTTATTTGTACTTTATGGTTTACAAATCAGTAGAATTGAAAGATTATTTTCGTATTAATTTTAATAACATATATTCCTTTTCATATGTATTGAAATATTGCTGTTACAGCTTTATGTTTTCTCTTTACCATGTAATGCATACGCTTGTAAGACTTCAATATCCTAAAGCATTTTTCTATATATTCTATCATTTCCGATCCTGTGTATATCCAACATGCAATCACCCACTTCCCTAACAATAAAATGATATAAAACTTGTTGTTACTGGACATATCAACATTCTGCCTTATTTCCGATTTTGACGTTTTTTTAATCAAAAGAGAGATAGGTGGTAAACAATATTCAACGATCCTTTTCATTGCCAACATTGTGCTTGCTGAGTATGGATATTTCCGTTTAAAGATGCAAAACATTGAATCAGGTTTTTATTTTCTAATTTAATTTCTAAAAGAGATGTACATGGAATTTCACGCGAGGTTATATATATATATATAAGGGTCGAAATGAGCTCATCGTATTGTATTAAAGAAGATTGATCCAGTCAAAACCATCTGATGTTTACTCTTTTCTATATATATATATATATATATATATATATATATATATATATATATATATATATATATATATATATATATATATATATATATATATAAATCTTCGTATCAATATATATTATATATATATTTGCAAATCAAGAAAAGTCTTTTTGAAATAATCAATTTACCCAACAAAGTTTTCAATCATTTTAGATCAATAACTGTGTTATTCAGCCTACTATTTGTACCATGTTAAGGAAGTAATTGCCCAAATTTGTTTTACTTTAGGTCAAACCATAACATATTTTAAACTCAGAACGCCTTTGTAAGATATATACAACACGAAATTAATATTAACCAGCCAACACTTGGGATTACAGAAGAATATATTTTAAATGTATAATCCGTTTCCAAAAGCAATATTCTGATCAAGCCGATATAACTGGATGCAATTCTCAACATGTGGAATATGTAAAGGAACTTGTAGACACAATTATTTTACGTAAATCCTTAAATAAATCACCAAAGTTCTCATAAATTAAAGATTTGTCGCAGCTAATAAGGTTAAAGTATATTTCTATCACCCCCTCGTTTGTACCACATAACCTCTCATGGTCAATTACTGAATTAGAATTCGATTATAAAGCTACTTACATGTATAATATATTATGGTGGTAAGAATTGTTTGAACCGTAATGATATTGCTGTAGTCTTCGAATCAATAATAGGCCAAATATGGAATACCAAATCAACCGTGAAACCTATGCTTTCTATTTACAGCTATTGACCGGTTTCACTTTCAACGATGGAGCAAAAACACTTTCTCTAGTGTGCGTATGTCAATAAAAATATTGCCGAAATTCTGTCTCATTGAACAATAAACACAATTTTTTGCAGATAGTTTTACCCAAGATAAGCAGAGTAGTGACACTAATTAGTAAAGGAGTCTCCGAGTCTGAATATATAAAGATCTTTTTTTTTAAATATTTGACGTAAAGATATTCCCAATTTTATTTTATGGGTCAGAAGTATGGGGCGTACACAACTTTGATGCCATAGAAAAAATCATTTATATGATGCAAAAAGTATTTGGGTGTAAAGATAAACACATCTAGTCTAATGAAGTATGGAGAATGAGGAATATTGCCTTTTTATGTATATATTCGAATATGAAAGTTATTAACTATTGACTGAGACATGCCCTCCGACATGTTACCCCAAAAAGTTTATAACATGATGTTAGTTTATGATAAATGGTAAAACAAACTGGGTGACTGGTGTAAGAAAACTAGTTTTCAATTGTGATTTTGGCCATACTTGGAACAACCAAAATGTGTATTCAAAATCTACTTTTTACTTTCATTAACCAATAGATTAAAATATATTTATGTGCAGACATGGACGGCATCAATGACCCTGACAAACAAGTGTTTTTATTACAAAATTATTAAATCTGAAATAATCAGGGAAGATTACTTATCAAAAGTTACTGTTAAAAAATGTCGAATGGCTCTTTCACGTTTTAGATGTTCATCTCATGACCTATCTGTTGAGACAGGGCGCTATATAAAAATTACTCGTGAAGAAAGAATCTGTAAGGTTTGTCGCTTAGATTTCATAGAAGAAGAATACAATTTTTTACTTATATGCCCTCTGCACTCACATCTAAGAGAAAAATATCTACAAGCATATTATCATAAATACCTAAATATTATGAAGTTTTCTGCCTTGATATCGAACACAAATAGAGATATTCTACAAAACCTTTCTATGTTCATATATTATGCCGCCTTGTACAGACAGGATTTAATGAAATAATGTAATATTTGGGATGTGATATATGATATGAAAATATAATGTATGACGTCATTAGATGTGAAATGATATGATAGACATTATATGTTACATGAATAGATAGAATATGCTGTTACATGTATTGTACAAATGTGTAAATATTGTTTTCATTAAATGTACTATAGGCCTGTGACCTTTAAGTATTGAATAAAGATTGAAGATAAATGTGAAACAAAAGAACGAAAAAGTTGAAAATGAAGCTATCAACCATGCTGTCATCTTTAACTTTTAACGAACAGGTATTCTCAGAAGAGAAATACCCCTCGAGGTCTGAAAATAAGCAATTTTCCATGTTTGGGTAAATGTCCAAATTAAACCCTAACTATGAATTTATGTATATGATATTGATCTTAATCGGAAGAAGTAAGTCAGGGGGAACATTCTGCAAGAACAGAGTTATGTCTCTTTGAACATGAAGACGAACTTCGACCTATTCGAATTTCAATGTTCTACAACTATATGAGAAATCAATACAAAAAGTAGACTGTTTATACAACACCGTATAGTAAAAGCGTATGAATAGAAAGGTTACGAAAGGTTCATTTTTTTCGAATAAGCAAAACAATTCAGTTATTTGTCTAAATCAATGGGAAATCTTGATGCCTATATGTTGGTGAAAGTTTTGTGACTATTGACTATCAACGATCGTGACTTTGCGTTGAATATAAAATAATGCTATGACGTATGAACTTTTGAAAGACATTTCGGCCACAGAAGCATAACTATCTGGTAAGTATCTATTAAAAAATGTTGATTCATGGTTTTCAGAAAGTCTCAGGTGTTTGTTATTGCTCATTCAGAACCTGCATCCAATTTATCATAATCAATATCATATATGCGTGATGTTATAGATAAAAATACCTGTGACATTCTGTGGGTGGAAGGTATTAAGGTATCTATGTACAAACTATCTACGGAATAGAGTTTTAATTACGTTTGTGGAAGGTCAATGTGGTATACAAGATTGTAGACATTTTCTAATTACATGTATATATATATATATATATATATATATATATATATATCTATTTTAATGAAAGCAGTTTTTTTCTTCTGTCGAAAAGTACACAGTCTACAGTACTTAACTTTTACTTTTTAATCAATTGACGTGTTAAATTCGATATAAATTTGTTCAAGTACTATTATCAATTCAGAGCCTTCATTAGGTCACATTAACAAGACATTTACAAAACATACAAGTTATCAAATAAATTGTTATTAAACATTGCTATTGAGTATTTGTTTACGAGTGTCGATATTGGCTTTCATATGCAGACACAGATACACATCCATACATTAATGAACATATGATACCTACTTTATCTTTTGAATAGCTTATTTGCTGAAGATGTTTATAGACTTAATAACCAGTTTGACCAACTAATCTATAGTTTACAGAAGTCGGTTTTTGTGGCGTCAAGTTTCTAGAAGAGCAAAATAACCAAAAACCTAAACTATATTATTATTTTTAAAATGTTATTTTTGGTTATTTTTGGAATATTTAGTGCAAAATGTCAATATTCTTCTGTTGTACCTTATACATTAGATTAATGAGACTTAAAACGTGTTTTGAAAATTGTTTAATCTTGAATTATTATTTTTTTTATATCTTTATACAGTACAACAACGAAAACATACTCCTTAAAACTCAATGAGTGTATATCGATCATAAAAATAAAGATTACCGAATTTATTTAAATAAAAAAAAACATTATGCAGCCTGTTAATTTTTATTTAATTAGTTATTTTTTTCTAACTATAGCAAACATTTAATTAGTTAGATTTTCTAGTAGTCTAGGATCCAATAGCTCATATTTAACTTTTGCTTTCTTCTTAAGTCGATATCAAATGATCTCTTAATGTATATTTTCTTTTAAAAAAATTATGTGGTGCATGTTTATGTACTTCGATCAAGAACATATCGATGCAGTGTTAACATCGTCAAACATCATCAATCCATACTTAATATTATATATATTAATTGTTCTCCTTTCGGGGTTCTTTGTGCATCATTGTCGACTAAATCAATTGCTACTGATGTGGGTGGCTAGTCTATATTGAGTTATATCATGAAACAAAAATATTTTGCCACAGTAATACAAAATCCATGTTTAATGTAAAAGGTCATGTAATCACAGCATGTTATTTGACTCCAACTTGCAAAGCTCAGTTGACGGCGATCGTTGAAGTTCAGCAACAACGGGAGCGGTTTATGAACAGATGGGTGACCCGTCTTATGAGAGTTGAAGGGCTTTATAAACTGTATAGGGGTAAAGACTTTCGTACCTCAGTTTAACTTGCAGCAACACGACAGATTAATTACTCTAGAATCCTCTAGCATGCATATTGTCTGGAAAAATGTCATATCAATAACTTCATTCAATTTAACACTCCCAGATTGATCTTGGATAGTCATCTAATTCTTTTTTACATATTTTATTTATTTTGAATATGTCTTAAACATATAAGCTTGGATAAAGATGAATTCGTCTGAATTAAATAACAACTACAACAAGTGAATACATTATATTAAATAAAAGTAAGTGAATTAATTACTAGTATCTATCAACAAACAAGTATTAAAAAACCTGACTGATATATATCAAAATCAAGCATGGTCAGTTTATGTAAACTAAAAGCATTGTCTCCTTATGTCGGAAGCCCACAAAACACATAAATAAAATCATTAATGTATAGTAACTGGTACATATTGATAGGACTTCGAAGTTATTTATAGCTCAATGAATTTCCATTTTTTAAATATTAAACAAAGTTATAACCAAGTCTTTATTATTCACTTCATGGTTGAACATGTAAATATGTACGTAAATACATTTATTTTTTTATGAATCCTAAAATCACCAATGATCTCTACAATTAAAGGTTTGCAACAGATTAGGCAGACACGATCATCATCTCCTTATTTGTACCATATAACCTCTTATCGCCAATCGTTAGATCAGAAGTCGATAATGAACCTTATTAATTGGTGGTGTAATGACTATTGGGAATTGTAAACGCCCATGTAGTATTACTATAGACACCATTCTATCAATAGGGAGACCAAATCGGTAGCTCCAAGTCAACCGTGAAACACCTGCCTTCAATTTACAGGTATCGACCAGCCAGATGACGAAGAACAAGAGAAGCACTCCCTGTGAAACAACTCTCGTGTGCTCATACTAAAAAGTCTTTCGCGAAGTATGCATACAACATCGTATGCCCTGGAGACGATGTGTTTGTTTTGCTGTATGTTTGAGGGCTAAATTTACTCTAATAAATCAGTACGAGTATAACTATCAAGATAAATGCACCAGCAAATCAAGGCTTCGGGCAAAGGCTTGTTTCATTTGTGTGCAAATGCAACTTGCATTTCATAAAGGCTGTATGCAAATTAAAGAAATATTTTACCTTTTGAACAATAAACTTTATGTGTAATTTGAAAAATAAAATATTGTAAAATAAACTTAAATATGAAAGGCACTATTACTAAACTTACATATATTTGTTTCAATATTTAACTTGACTTAAAGGCAGCATCATTGTTATAAAAGACATTTTAATAATATTATTAGTAATGTTTTATATTACAATTTAAAAAAAATAATTAAGTGTTAACATCTACAGGAATTATCTAATGTTGCTATTCATTATTTAATAGAGTAATCATTACCCCCAGGACATGTCTAAATCTTGTTTGATTAATGAATTTTCCAAGCCTTGCTTTTTTCAGGTTTTGAGTGGTAAACTTTTGTTGTCAAAGGAAAGTCTAATTATTTTACATATTTTAAAACATTTAAAATAATGAAAGTGTTTAACAAAGAAAATGTAAATGTGTCCCAACCATGGGCAAAACTGTCTGAATCAAGGTCAATTTGACATATTATCAAAATCTCAATATTTAACTGCAGGATCACATTTAAAATGCCAATATTCAATGTCATTACAATAAACAAAAGTTTCTGCTTGTATATTCATACACTTTGATATATTCTGGAGCGTCCTATATGTTTTGAACTGTGTGCCAACATTTACATTAAAACAAATATTTCGCAAATTTTCTTTCATAAAATCGTTAATTGAACCTCACGCAAAAGTTAGTTGAAAATAAAATTCCGACTATCAAGTATTTATCAAAAGAAATAGAACACATTTAAAAAATACAATTTGAAATAAACATATTACAGTCATTGCAGTTATTATTGCGTTGGCTCCAAGTGAAAAGTGTCCAAAGTTCAACGACTTCTGGTGGTATCCGAGCTTTGGTCATGATCAGTTTGCCCTATACATAAATAGACCGTTCGGGACTTTACATACAGACGTCCAGTTTGACACAGGTCTGCAGCCACTTTTATAACAATTCTGATGAATGCAAGTCAAACTTCATAATGAAGGTATTGACAATGGCTTGTTTAAGAATAGTAGGAACTGTTGACCTACATTTCCTGTAAGAATTATTGTGATTCAGTCCATTGATGATCAACCATCAGGAGCATCTTAGTTGGAATGGGGTCAAGGTCACACAATTTAAGACATCGCTGTCGAAGCGACTACAGTTGAAGCGTGGTCCTGGTGCTTGGTCAGCGTTCCCAAATGAAAGGCAGGTACCGACATGTTCAACCGTCACCACAATATAGTCACTGAAAGCATATACCACTTCATCGTCATCATCTGTATCTGGCAAAACCTTTTCCTTCTGACCACTCTTACCAAACACAAACTGATACAGCATGCTAGCAACAGTGATACACTCATTTATTTGGGAATGTTAGTAAGCTGACATCGATTTTCTTATTTCTATAGATCAAAATAATGATTGCTACAATGGAAGTTGATATCTCAAAAAACTTGAATTAATTGATTGTCTGAAACGATTTGTTCTTATTAGTTGGGTATTTGTTTAAATTATTAAAGACTCACAAACCCCGACCATATCACTTTTCGGTTTTTATTCAAGCATATTCCAAGATGACGAGGATTCCACTTGATATTTGTCAATTCAACCAATAAACACCTTTTAGAACGCCTTTTTAGAACGCCGCACAATTACGCCTCATAAAACTTTAGCCGATAGCGAATTCCGCGTGCTAGGCCTTGTGACGTAATACACAGGAGTCGCTTGGCGGTTAATGACAGAATCCACTAGAATTAGCCTTACATAACTGCCTAAATAACATATTTACCTTTGTCCTTATACAACAAAATTACATATATACACGCCCCGTAAAAGGTACTACAAATGGCAGCAGATGTCAACACTGTTTAGTACTAGATGTGACCATTGCGGGACCCGTAATTCTGCAATGTGTTTTGGAACAATTCTTATCGTTGCCCAATATGGCGGCGGCACGCTTGTCAAATGATGAAGATGTTCAAACGTCACAGAAATCTATTACACATTTCATACGGATTATAACGGTGTTTACACGCCTCATTCATGTTGAATAATTTTTGTTTTCACATTCGTCCTTATGCAAAATAACAAAATATATTTTCAGTATTTTTGTTTATCAATGTAGCGATAAGTGATGTAGTTGCGTTATTGACACTCTAACTTAGATAAATATTAAATAAGAGAGGAAATCTACACGACTGAACTATTGCCGGGGTTATATTTTTAAAATTGCGAACCAAACAACACATGTACACACGGCCATGGTGAGTTGATCAAAGTTCTATAGTTCCAACACTTTCATTTGAAATTGGGAAAGACATATTTTCCATATTTTTATCCGAAGTGATTTAAACATTATTTTATTTCCACAAACACATGAATTGACCATCAAAAACTACATGTAATATAAAACGCAAGGCCTTTTATATAACATGCTAGGAAAATGGTAGTGGTATTACACTGAATCTAAGTAATTGTAAATGTACACGACTATACATTTAAAGATAGCCCGAATATGTTCTTCTAAAAAGTGTAAACCAGTAACATTGATGAAAATTATAGGATTTTCTTAGTTGTAATGCAACTATTCTATTAGCAAAATAAAGTCACCATGAGAAATATTGACGCAGTAGATTTCAAGCTATAGGCCTCTTCCAACACAAAATCAAGCACACACAAAAATAACTAATAATGGCGTTTATAAAAAAAAAATTGCATGATCTTTTTTTTTTATCTTTGAATTGTCAGTTATTCATTTCAAAACAAATTGTAGCTTATAAGATAGCATAACACTCCACTCGATTGAGAAAAGAACAAATCTAAAATCAGCGATTGAATATCGAAAACTGCTCCGAAAACTCCGAAATTACTTCCTACGGACGCACAAACACCCATTCTGTCGGAAACGTGTAATGTCAAAACGTTCTTATTATGTTTTAAACGAATTATCAACGAAAATCGACAAATCGCCTAAGGATGTCATTAAGCAACTCCTGTGTATGACGTCACATCGCTAACGATCGTTATGCTACACTGAGGGGCCGCGGAAAACTGTTTCAAGAATGAGATAATTAGCAGGCCAATTTTACTAACTTTGAATGGCAATATCTTGATAAGTAGGTGACGCTTCGAAATAATCGTTTGTGTTTTGCTTACTTGAAAGTATTGTCTATATGAATAAACGAATTAACGTCGAAAAAAACAGAGAGATGATATTATCTTTAAGTGAAATTTAAGCTTCTATTTAAGATGAAATATTTAGTGGTGATAGATAAGCATGTCTTTTAGGCATTCTTTCTTAATTGCGTTTGCATTTTTTAAACTTTACAAATCAAGAAAGTCGTAATCCTTATTGTGTGCTCATCGTCATTAGTGCGACGTTAACGGCAAACGCATTTGTTATTAACAGTAATTGCATACATTCAATAATTCAACAATATCATAAAAGTGTATAGTAGTTTTGCTGCTGTCATGTTTCTGATTAATCATGTTCCTTATGTCAATGAGCATAAAACAACAGTATAATATAATTAAATGTAATTGAACATTATACAATTATAGACTGGTGATGAGGTCAATACCTGTTTTTATGGACCCGAGAAAACAATATTGACCAAGGACGAAGTCCGCGGTCAATATTGTTTTCTCGGGTCCATAAAACAGGTATTGACCGAATCACCAGTCCATAATTGTTTTATTGTGTATTTGACACAGGAACGAAAAGAAGACAATGAAATACAGTCCAAAATGTAATTTGGTTTGAAGAGCTGGAACTACGGTCAGATGACGTCATGGTTACAATAGCATGACGTCATGCAACAATCGTTTGACGTCATGCAACAATCGTTTGACGTCACTCAAGTCAATATTGCTTTTGGTCGGGCTCGGGCTGGAGTCAATATGCTTTTCTGTCGACGGTCACGTGATGGCCTCTCGACCAATCAGATCGCTGGAATAACACGCTCAAATAATAACATAAATTATTAATATTTAAAATTAATTTTTTTACAAGGAACATATTTAATGTTTGTCGATAAATTAAAGGATGTCATTAATTGATATTAACATGTATCAAAGTGTCAGTTCGAAAGTAGTTCAAATATTTGTTTTGATAAAAGTGACAATCTAGATATTACTTTGATTTGAGATCCGGAAATACAAAAAATAAATCCTATTAAGATATATGAATGTGGATGGATGAAAAATAATAAATTTTATAATTTTGATAAACTGTCATACATTTTTATCTCATATTTATCACACAGTTTTCTCATAACTGTCTAATTGAAACTACTATTATTGCTACTTATGACTTTCTCACTTTGATGGCTGAACTAATTTCTATCTATTTGTCCTAATGTAGGTAAGGTTATTGAATTCAAAATCCAATAAAGGAAAAACTATATATCTTATCATTTCCTATCACATGGACCTTTGGCATACAATCAAGTCACCTCCTAGAAATAAAGTGTTTATGACATGTCTGTTTGTCACTGAACATGATATTAAACACTCAGTCTCGGTTATCATATTGAAACAATCTGGCATATTTCTTCGAAATTTAGAGGACATCTGGTTATAATTATTTCTTGACAAATACCATGTTTATTTCATCGAGTGGCATAGACAACTACACCTTATCAATGTAGTATTAATGTCGACTGCATACTAAAACTGCCCTCTCACAGTGAACCGGCAGTATCCAAAAATCTTTGAACATTCCTACTTCAATGCATCTATGAAATCGACGGATATAGTGCTACCTTCGTGCTCTATTTTATTTTATATTTCTATGTTTTTGTGTTCACTGCCGACTGATCAATGTTCACTGATATTGGCGGGTTGGAATTGTTCAATTTTATTTTGAAGCAAGGGTATTGTAAACAGACATTTTGCTGCAGTACAACACACTTGTGTTCAATACAAATGCCAATGTTCTCCTGTTATCAGTGCATGTTCCATTTGGAACTCTTATGATTGTATAAGGTTATAAACTTGATAACAGGTTTAATATTGAAAAGAAAATCAATGAATGCATGACAAGCAACACAAATTAAAGTTGCTTTTCCTTAGATTTCCTTTATAGGCTAAAATATAACATTAAATATACTTACAGTAAAAAATTGAGAAATTATTTTTTACGCATACAAGCTTTTAAATATAGGTATACTTTAAGATGTAATCACGATAGAGATTCAGACACATACAGAATACTAATTATGGATATATACTGATCTGAATAAAACAGGTAATCAGCGTCTTGTGAACTAACAGGGAGTATTGTTACTGGTTATCGAGTTGTTTCGTTTCATTCTTATTTAATCATTAATAGTGGATTATTTAACAAAAATGAACCTTTACTGGTAAGATGATACAAATTGAAAATGAAAGTTGCTGTTGACATTACGTACGGTAAATAAATATACGCCCACATCTAAAAAAAAAACAAATAAAAAACTTATTATTACTATGATTTTCAAAAAAGCGAAAATTATTACAACATTTTGAAAATTCTTTAGATGCGATCGTGAACCAGATAACCAGAGAACGATTGTCTATATCATTTGATGCAGTTATTCATGTTGCGCAAATCCTAAAATATATCACCAAAGTTCTATACAATGAAAGGTTTGTCACATATAATTAAGACAGGGTATATTGCTATCACCCCCTCGTTTGTACCATATAACCTCTTACGGTCAATTGTTGAAAAGGAAGTCGATAATGAACTTTCTAAATTGGTGTTGTAATGATTGTATAGTATGGTAAGCGCCCTTGTAATACAATATTATTATACACTCAATATCAATATCAATCAATATATAGACCACATAATACCAAATCATCTGTGAACATACGCCTTGTATTTAAGATTATTGATTAAGTTTTATTTTTGAGACGAGGACAAGGATTTGATTTAAAATAACTCTCATTTGGTGGTCCTCAGTCACTGGGTGTGTCTGATTCTTTGTTGTGCAGATTTACTTTGGTTATGAATGAATAGTTCTAAATGAGTTAACTTTAAAACGTTGATTAGAAATGAACCTGCAGCTTTGGCACACATCGAACATATTATAAACATATCACTTACATAATATTTTATTTGTACTTTATGGTTTACAAATCAGTAGAATTGAAAGATTATTTTCGTATTAATTTTAATAACATATATTCCTTTTCATATGTATTGAAATATTGCTGTTACAACTTTATGTTTTCTCTTTACCATGTAATACATACCTTTGTAAGACTTCAATATCCTAAAGCATTTTTCTATATATTCTATCATTTCCGATCCTGTGCATATCCAACATGCAATCACCCACTTCCCTAACAATAAAATGATATAAAACTCGTTGTTACTGGACATGCTATTCAACATTCTGCCTTATTTCCGATTTTGACGTTTTTTTAATCAAAAGAGAGAGAGGTGGTAAACAATATTCAACGATCCTTTTCATTGCCAACATTGTGCTTGCTGAGTATGGATATTTCCGTTAAAGATGCAAAACATTGAATCAGGTTTTTATTTTCTAATTTAATTTCTAAAAGTGATGTACATGGAATTTCACGCGAGGTTATATATATATATATTTATATCATGTGGAATATGTAAAGGAACTTGTAGACACAATTATTTTACGTAAATCCTTAAATAAATCACCAAAGTTCTCATAAATTAAAGATTTGTCGCAGCTAATAAGTTTACAGTATATTCTATCACCCCCTCGTTTGTACCACATAACCTCTCATGGTCAATTGCTGAATTAGAATTCGATAATAAAGCTACTTACATGTATAATATATTATGGTGGTAAGAATTGTTTGAACCGTAATGATATTGCTATAGTCTTCGAATCAATAATAGGCCAAATATGGAATACCAAATCAACCGTGAAACCTATGCTTTCTATTTACAGCTATTGACCGGTTTCACTTTCAACGATGGAGCAAAAACACTTTCTCTAGTGTGCGTATGTCAATAAAAATATTGCCGAAATTCTGTCTCATTGAACAATAAACACAATTTTTTGCAGATAGTTTTACCCAAGATAAACAGAGTAGTGACACTAATTAGTAAAGGAGTCTCCGAGTCTGAATATATAAAGATTGATAAAGATCTTTTTTTTTAAATATTTGACTTAAAGATATTCCCAATTTTATTTTATGGGTCAGAAGTATGGGGCGTACACAACTTTGATCTCATAGAAAAAATTCATTTATATGATGCAAAAAGTATTTGGGTGTAAAGATAAACACATCTAGTCTAATGAAGTATGACCAATATGAAAGTTATGGCCAAGGTTAAAGTTTACTGAAAATGTTGATTGCGGCAAGGTCAAGGTCACAAGGTCAAATATGATGACCTCATCTGAAAGGTCTCATCACAAGGTATGCACATGCCAAGTATGAAAGCCGTAGCTCTGAGCAATCCAAAGTTATGGCCAAGGTTAACGTTTTCTAAATATTGTCCACTTCGGCAAGGTCAAGGTCACAAGGTCAAATATGATGACCTCATCTGAAAGGTCTCATCACAAGGCATACACAGGCCAAGTATGAAGGCCGTAGCTCTCAGCAATCTAAAGTTATGGCCAAAGTTAAAGTTTACTAAAGATGTCCCCAAAAAGTTTATAACATGATGTTAGTTTATGATAAATGGTAAAACAAACTTGGTGACTGGTCTTAGAAAACTAGTTTTTGATTTTGGTCATACTTTGAACAACCAAAATGTGTATTCAAAATCTCCTTTTTACTTTCATTAACAAATAGATTAAAATATATTTATGTGCAGACATGGACAGCATCAATGACCCTGACAAACAAGTGTTTTTATTACAAAATTATTAAATCTGAAATAATCAGGGAAGATTATTTATCAAAAGTTACTGTTAAAAATGTCGAATGGCTCTTTCACGTTTTAGATGTTCATCTCATGACCTTTCTGTTGAGACAGGGCGCTATATAAAAATTACTCGTGAAGAAAGAATCTGTAAGGTTTGTCGCTTAGATTTCATAGAAGAAGAATACCATTTTTTACTTATATGCCCTCTGCACTCACATCTAAGAGAAAAATATCTACAAGCATATTATCATAAATACCTAAATATTATGAAGTTTTCTGCCTTGATATCGAACACAAATAGTGATAGTCTACAAAACCTTTCTATGTTCATATATTATGTCGTCTTGTACAGACAGGATTTAATGAAATAATGTAATATTTGGGATGTGATATATGATATGAAAATATAATGTGTGACGTCATTAGATGTGAAATGATATGATAGATATTATTATGTTACATGAATAGATAGAATATGCTGTTACATGTATTGTACAAATGTGTAAATGTTGTTTTCATTAAATGTACTATAGGCCTGTGACCTTTAAGTATTGAATAAAGATTGAAGATAAATATGAAACAAAAGAACGAAAAAATTGAAAATGAAGCTATCAACCATGCTGTTATCTTTAACTTTTAACGAACAGGTATTCTCAGAAGAGAAATACCCCTCGAAAAGTCTGAAAATAAGCAATTTCCCATGTTTGGGTAAAAGTCCAAATTAAACCCTAACTATGAATTTATGTATATGATATTGATCTTAATCGGAAGAAGTAAGTCAGGGGGAAAATGCTGCAAGAACAGAGTTATGTCTCTTGGAACATGAAGACGAACCTCGACCTATTTGAATTTCAATGTTCTACAACTATATGAGAAATCAATACAAAAAGTAGAATTCTTTATACAACACAGTATAGTAAAAGCGTATGAATAGAAAGGTTACGAAAGGTTCATTTTTTTTCGAAAAAGCAAAACAATTCAGTTATTTGTCTAAATCAATGGGAAATCTTGATGCCTACATGTTGGTGAAAGTTTTGTGACTATTGACTATCAACGATCGTGACTTTGCGTTGAATATAAAATAATGCTATGACGTATGAACTTTTGAAAGACATTTCGGCCGAAGAAGCATAAATATCTGGTAAGTATCTTTTAAAAAATGTTGATTCATGGTTTTCAGAAAGTCTCAGGTGTTTGTTATTGCTCATTCAGAACCTGCATCCAATTTATCATAATCAATATCGTATATGCGTGATGTTACAGATAAAGATACCTGTGACATTCTGTGGGTGGAAGGTATTAAGGTGTCTATGTACAAACTATCTACGGAATAGAGGTTTAATTACGTTTGTGGAAGGTCAATGTGGTATAAAAGATTGTAGACATTTTCTAATTACATGTATATATATATATATATATATATATATATCTATCTATTTTAATCAAAGCAGTTTTATCTTCTGTCGGTAGGTACACAGTCTACAGTACTTAATTTTTACTTTTTAATCAATTGACGTGTTAAATTCGATATAAATTTGTTCATGTACTATTATCAATTCAGAGCCTTCATTAGGTCACATTAACAAGACATTTACAAAACATACAAGTTATCAAATAAATTGTTATTAAACATTGCTATTGAGTATTTGTTTACGAGTTTCGATATCGGCTTTCATATGCAGACACAGATACACATCGAAACATTAATGAACATATGACACCTACTTTATCTTTTGAATAGCTTATTTGCTGAAGATGTTTATAGACTTAATAACCAGTTTGACCAACTAATCTATAGTTTACAGAAGTCGGTTTTTTGTGGCGTCAAGTTTCTAGAAGATCAAAATAACCAAAAACCTAAACTATATTATTATTTTTTAAATGTTATTTTTGGTTATTTTTGGAATATTTAGTGCAAAATGTCAATATTCTTCTGTTGTACCTTATTCATTAGATTAATTAGACTTAATACGTGTTTTGAAAATTGTTTAATCTTGAATTATTATTTTTTTTATATCTTTATACAACAACGAAAACATACTCCTTAAAACTCAATGAGTGTATATCGATCAAGCAAATAAAGATTACCGAATTTATTCAAATAAAACAAACATTATGCAGCCTGTTAATTTCTATTTAATTAGTTATTTTTTTCTAACTATAGCAACCATTTAATTAGTTAGATTGTCTAGAAGTCTAGAATCCAATAGCTCATATTTAACTTTTGCTTTCTTCTTAAATCGATATCAAATGATCTCTTAATGTATATTTTCTTTTTAAAAAATTATGTGGTGCATGTTTACGTACTTCGATCAACAACATATCGATGCAGTGTTAACATCGTCAAACATCATCAATCCATACTTAATATCAACTCGGCGCCATACAAATCTGTTTGAACCTTCCTACTTTATCCATGTGTATACTGCTGCCATTGTTCTCCTTTCGGGGTTCTTTGTGCATCATTGTCGACTAAATCAATGACTACTGATGTGGGTGGCTAGTCGCTATTGAGTTATATCATGAAACAAGAATATTTGCCACAGTTATCAACAAATGCATGTTCAATGTAAAAGGTCACGCAATCACTGCATGTTATTTGACTCCCACTTGCAAAGCTCAGTTGACGAAAATTATTGAAGTTCAGCAACAGCGGGTGCGGTATATGAATGGATGGGTGACCCGTCTTATAAGTGAGATTTGAAGGACCTAGTAAACTGTACCTCAGTTTAATTTGCAGTAATACGTCGGGTTAACTTCTCTAGACGCCTCCTGCATCTTGTTTGGGAAATGTGCATCATATTAATATCCTCATTCAATTTAACACTGCCAGATTGAGCCTGGATAGTCATCAACTCATTTTTACAAAATATGTATTATGCTAATAAGCTTGGATATATGAGTAAAAGTAAGTGAAGATAATTACCTATCATCAAAAAGGTATACATTTTGAAAGAAATCTGACTGATATATCAAAATAAAGCATGGCCAGTTTATGTGGACTAAAACCTTAATTTCAGAACCCCACAAAACACAGAAATGGAATCATAAATGTATAGAATTCGGTCCATATTGATGGGACTTCTAAATGAATTATAGCTTAATAAATTTCCGTTATTAAACACGTTATAACCAGGTCTTTATTATTCAGTTCAATGTTTGATATGTAGAATATGTACAAAACTCGTAAATACATTTACATCAGCCAAGTTCTCCGTAATTAAGGTTTATCAGAGATTAGATTACTGCCATGTGTACCACATAACCTCTTATCGCCAATCGTTAGATCAAAAGTCGATAATGAACCTTATTAATTGGTGGTGTAATGACTATTGGGAATTGTAAACGCCCATGTAGTATTACTATAGACACCATTCTATCAATAGGGAGACCAAATCGGTAGCTCCAAGTCAACCGTGAAACACCTGCCTTCAATTTACAGGTATCGACCAGCCAGATGACGAAGAACAAGAGAAGCACTCCCTTTGAAACCACTCTTATACCAACTCACACCAACAATTTCTTTCCCAAAGTATGCAAACCACATCGTTTGCCCTGGAGATGGTGTGTTTGATTTGCTGTATTTTTAAGGGCTTAATGTCCTGTAATGAATAATTATAAATATCAAGATACATGCACCAATAAATCAAAGGATTCGTGCATAGACTTTTAATTTTTTTCCGACTTTCATTTCATAATGGATATATGCAAATGAATATAGGTTTTACCTTTTGATCAATATACTTTTCGTGTAATTTTAAACATTAATTACTGATTAAATTAACTTTGACGTAAATTACAGATATTTACAAAATAAAATTTTAAAATGTAATTGTTTTGCAGTAAAAACACCATTATTTTGTTTCAATATTTACCTGTTTTTCTACCACAAAATATGGTCTAAAAGTCATCATCATTGATATAAAAGACATTTTACTTAAATATTTATATTATCAGTACTGTTTGATGTAACAATTTAAACAAAAATTAAGTGTTTACAACTACAGGAATTATCTAATGTTGCTATCTATTATTTAATAGAGTAGCCATTACTTCCAGGACATCATGTCTAAATCTTGTTTGAGTAATGAATTTCCAAGCCTTTCTTTTTATTAAAGCTGTATCGCTCAATACTTGGAATGGACATAGATATGGAACTAGGACTATATTTACAAGCAAGGCAAGCATTGTGAGCTCCACATTCATGCGAGGTTATATTGCCTTCAAAGCGGTATCATGACACGATTCCTACAATCAATTGCAACAAAATTCAGTATACAACACATGGTATGTGATCAAAGGATATTCATGACAGCCTGCCATATTCGACCCTTCGAAGAATAATATTATTGTATGTTCTTTATATTCTTTACAATGTACAACATGTATTGAATTAGAAGAAGAACTGATGATGAATTATATTTAAGCACTCAGTACCAGTTTCTGAACCGACTAGTACATTTTACCAGCATTTGGTTCTCGGAGAACAGGTTGAATTGAACATTCTTCAGTTCCTTTCATATAAAATCAATGGCTGCTTTTATCCATAACCTTATATAACAATCTTCCTATATATCGTAACCCTTGGAACAAAACATTTTTGTTGGCAGTATCTTCAAAGAAAGTATTTATTAATGTTGATATTATGCATTATTATCACAAATATTCTTTTTTGCATTAACACGCATTTGAAACATGACATGAAAGTGACAGTGAGATTGTAATATTTCATTGGAGATACTTGAACTTCTTTGGCTAACATTGACCTGTATACCATTTCATCAAATGAATTCAACTTATTTTCTTAAAAATATGCAGAACTGACGATTACATATTCACATATACTTCCACATACCACGTATTTTTTCCATTTTGGTGTTTGATTTTTTTAAATTTCATTTTGCCATCTTTTTATGGCAAAAAGAGTGTTATTGGTTTGTTGAAGTTAACTAAAAGTACAAATTTTCACCACATATTGTTTAATTCATCTCAGGTCAGTTATCAGTAAACTAAGTAAAGGTTCAACAACCATATACTACTATAAATTACCAAGAAAGGAACACTTGTTAATATTATTTGTGAAAGATGCAACATACCGGAGATATGATACTGGGCCCCCTTTCACAAAACACTAAGGTGGTCGTAGGTCACTACGGTAACTGTAGTGCAATGTCATAATATAGGGGTTAAAGTTGACCTTAGTAAAGGTTGCTGTAAAGGAGGCCCTGTTCCATACCAATACACTTTTAAATGATGTCACCTCGCTTGTCCTTGGTTAGATTCTAGTGAAAAGAGTACAAATAGAGAATGTGATTTGAATTTAGCATTTGTTGAATGCGTTATTGACAAGAAAATAAAAAAAAATCCCAACAGATTCAATCATGTATTTCTCAATATAATAATTATCAATACGAGTTGTTGGTAAGTAATTTTTTAATGGAATATGCACATATCAAAATATGAATTTTTTTTAGTAGTGATTAGCTCATTTCAATGAATCACAAATCGTTGATTAAGAATATCTGGATATGGACTGGATATACCAGAATATTCCGGGACTGGCAGATAGAACCTAATAACATATTATCAATCAAATATTTTGATATTTAGAGAATTTTAAATTTAAAAAATCAAGTGAGTTGTTCGAGACGTCTAAGGTGTATTTTGGGAGTGCATACATCTGTTGTTGATTGTTAACAAATAACCCTTATTTTTCCACACAAAAATCATAACCGTACCAAAATCATCTCAAAGACAAATTATACAACAAAAGACATCATATTTTTCAAAATGAAATCACAAATAGTAACCCGTTAATCTTGTGTTCAGGCATAATACTGTTTGAGCCTGATGGAAATGTAAACTATATTCATTGTAAGCACATATATGATTTACCCCTTTGAAATACTTAAAGAAACCAAACGTAGTCATTAAGCATATACTACTTCTCTCCCGAGATATCGCTTTGTTTTTAATTTTTTTAAATAAAATTGAATAAGTCTATAAATGAAAAGATATTATAAATGATATATATATATTAAGCCACATTAAAATGAAGAACCGACAAAACACCTATTGTCAATATTGCTTTTCGCCATGTCGTCCCTTAATCAAATAACGATAAACGAACGACATTTGCTGCTGCGAGGATGTGTCTCCTAACAAGCTATTATCCACTGAATCGGACAGAGGGCATTTCTGCTGTCTCTCTGATCTCGAATCGACCTGTTATTTGTCTCTACTCTGACATGAGAATCATTGACCTGTCCATTCCGGCTCTCTGGTCAAGAATGCTGACATCGTGTACAGCGCTATCCCCTCTATCAGTCTGTGGAAGTGTTTAATCTCCATCTCTTAGATCCCCGTATCGACGTCCTGTTCCTCTCAGCGCTATCGATCCATCCTCGAGCTGCGGGGGTGGTGTGACGTCACTCGTGTAGATTAAACGACCGTTACAAAGCGAGGGCCCTGCTTGAACGTGACCGGGCCAGATCAGTGTTGTCCTTATTACGCAGCCCGGCGTCTCTACAGCGGGGGAGAGGGGTTGGAAAGAGGTGATAAGGGGCAAATTAACCCTCTGCACGTTTCGCTGTGTATCAAAAGGGGGTGATTAAGTCCAAACGTCCAAACCTGGGTAACAACTCAATCAGAGGATATTGGATGGGCGGTTAGGAAATCTACCATTCCCAGTTGAAAACAGGTTATTTTCGGCTGAGTTTTGTTATAAACGTATCGATTAGGTCCAATTGACAATGGTACCCACTCACCGGGATCCAAGCTTATGAGGTAAAGATTAAGACGAACTCCTAGCCATGTCTATTTCGGAATCAGCCTCTCATTTCAAGACCAGAAACTCCGTCAGGCAATCGAACTTCTCAGTCGGATCGTCAGGAAGCGATTTTGACACTTCGATCAGCCATCGACAGATCTAACATAAAGGCAGATACTGACATGGGCATGAAAATATAGGTTACAAGAAGCAAATCACGACAGGCAATGCTAATTGTCATGGCCACGAATGTAATAGTGCCACCATGCGTCTATTACAGGGGTAATTTGGGATGCAATCGAAGACTAATGAGTTGATTCAAGTATATTACAGTGTCAGATTTAAAGATTTAATTCTGGTTTTAAATAGTACAAATTGGTAGGTGAGTTTAGTTGGCCACCTACTGCACGCAGGATTTATTATCTTATCAAACACCACCTCGGCCATGATGAGAACGGACTGAATTAGAGCTAATCTGTGCAATTATCTATTGCAACACCGTCGTCATATTTATCACACATAGCTTCCATTATCGACATTTCTCCAGATTTACAAAGTGACACTAAATGACGTTGTTATACAGTATTGATTCTATGTCAGCGAAGGTGTCAACAAATTGTATAACAGAAACCACACTTGACATTTTATTGAACCGCGATAGCGAACCACTTCGCTCTTGTTAAATAACTCTTGAAATTATCAAATGGACTGTAGAAAATGGTAAAGGTCCTTGCATAATCCACTCACGCTCAGAGTATAAGTCAATTACCATGAGTCTAATCATGTCTAGCGTTCTGTAAAAGTTGAATAATACATTCATTCATATGGTGTCGTATAGACGATGGCAGACTCAGCAGGAAACGATGATTTGAAAATTACCTGATATTCGTCCCTTGATACCAATGAGAGTTCTGTCTCAGTTTGCTTTTGAGTATAAGTTCCGTTATATATTATATATTATTACCCATGTGGTACTTCGAAAAGGGGTTTCATAACAAACTGTTATGACACATATGTGTCATAACATCTTCAAGTAATTTGATTGGCTAACGATGAACTTTGACACTGCTTGGACTATTTTATTCATTCATAAAACGAACGTGAATTCATTCATGAAAATACAAGTATTTTACGACAACACTTACAATTGATATTTTTCTCATTGTTTAGTTAATTCATTTCAACGGCGATCTTCATCTAAAAATTACATTTAATGAGGTTGTTTAGCTTGTTTACATATTCCGACGACGAGAAACATGTGAATGGCGGCCGCCATGACATGACGTCATTCAAAGGACGGATAACTCTCATCTCGAGCAGGGAGATGTTATTTAACGTACGCTTCCTTCAGCATGACTAGTGCTACTGGTTTCGCCATACCGAATATCCCGGATTATAGAATGGTTTAATTTTAAAAGCGTGAATATTAAACGTCGCAATATTATGAGCTTATAGATGCTGTGGCAGGGTTGATAATACTCCGCTGTTCCGTTCCTTAATAGGGACAACAGAAATATATTTTAAAGCACAATAACTCGCATGAAATACATGTTGGTAATAAATAGGATACATAAATCGTTCCCCTTTCATATCAAGTTTATGTCCCTCGTGAAATAATTTTGGTTTGTCTCTCGCCAAGGCTCGACATAAACTTGATATGAAAGGGGAAGCTTGTAAGATATCCTATAATATATTCCGTTCAGCATGCACGTCAACTATCACTACTTGAACAAATACAGTTTCGCCATGGACAAAAATAACGTTTTTACACCAGTTTACGTTTGAAATTGATCGTCTGATTTCATTTTCCGTACGATCAACATGCACAGAAGAAAACCTTGTATAGACAATTGCCTTGTACTCTTCAAAATGAGATTCGCTGTGTATGTCAGATGTTGTCTTCCGTATTTTTACGTTACATCTAAGGAACTTGCCATTGAGGTCTTGGTCATATCATCTTTAGTCAGCTTTGACTGACCAATATTCTCATGAGGATCCAAAGCAAAAATCACTGTTGTCGTTGGTTTTTAACGCATACACGGTATGCTGGTATTTCCCTAGATGTATAACAACCGATCGTAGGGGCAAATAACCTAAATGTGGTTAAAATGACAATGGCGAGGATTTATATCAACGCCGAATGCATGTCATTGGTCAAGTCACTCCTGGCATTATCACCCAAGCTGTTTGTTCTTGAAGGTTACCTCCTTGAAGGGTAACTTCACCATACTTCACCAGTACCAATTGAACAACTAGTTGAACTTTCAAATATTAACAATTTAACAACACGACCTTGTCCTGATGTAATAGTTTCTGTATTTTAATCCCGTGCGTCAGTGTCAATATCAATAACAGCCTCTCCGTCTTCCGTCATGAACTTTTATTATCTACATTCAGTTAAAATCATATGCTAACTAACGTCACTATGTCTTGAATGACTGATTTAAGACCGTATATGTCCGATTTTGCAGTTGTTATTCACAGGCCTTTTCCATCAAACAATAAAATAAAATACATAAAAATAGTTATATAATGTATATATCGATTGTTCGTAAGTCAATATATCATGGAAACTAGATTAAAATCAGAAACTGTAACTCCAGTCCCTGTTGTCAGATTTATAAAATACTTTGCCAATATATTCCAATAATAACCTTCTATTCTATTTAAAATATGTAATTTCTATCTTATTTCAAAATTGAAAATAACAGAAATGCATTTATCCATCTTAAATAATGTTTAGATTTTTATGATACACTTTAACAATTTTAATTTAAAGACGCTGTAGCACGTTTTTGGCAAAATTTTCCATTTATTGTTAAAGTTTACATAATATATTGTTACGTTAGAGGGTAAAACAAATTGTACAACGTATTATAAAGCATCAGCAGTGTCGAACTCTTCAGTGTGAGAGGTAGATTTGTAGGTCTGATGTGAATTTTAAAGTTCAGACAGCAAAATGAATGACCATCCCTTCACGGTGCCATACTAAAAACTCTATTCTGAGTCTTTTAGTATCGCTAAATCAGTACGATCACTTAACTTATCTTCGAGGGGCCATTTAAATGTGAACACATTAAAATGGCCACTCAATGGGAAATTGACTCGCATGGCTTAACAGAATCGTGTGCATTCGTTTTAGAACTCTCGTTATTGATTGAGTACTATTATCTAACCACTATTAACACTTATTTACCTTTTCGTGAGATCACTTTATTTCAGTAAGCAGAACGTGCTACAGCGCCTTTAACATAATTTAAACACATTAATCACATTTGTTACTTAATTCAAATGTATTTATATTAATGTGAATAACATTTTGAACTGTTTAAAATATTGTTCGATTCCTTGATACCATGGATGTTGCCGAGGGTCGAATCCGTACCAGCATTAAAAGAGACACCCTACTTAAACTGGTGGTTCACTGTTGTGATGGTTACTGAGATCAACATATTTCAATTTCCACTCTTTAGCAGCTATAATTTACACGTACTTGTATTTCCAATTTGCAGACATGTTCAACATAATTCTATTCTATTCTATAATTCAGTTTTTATAGAAACCATTTAAATCTCTTGTATCGATGCAAAGTCCAAAATCTCTTTCTATACATACATATATATCATTTTTAAATTTCATTTCCAAATATTCAGTAAACAATGGAAACTATTCTCTCTTGATATTTCTACTTCAGTCAAGGCCACGTGACTCCATACCAATACCAGAAAACCATGTTACCATGTTCAACTGATTTTAATCTTTAGTCTTATTCTTACTTCTCAAACAACGTTAAAAAGGGACAATTGAACGACCTAAATTTGAAGTATTGCGTGAAGTGTCTACGTCTGAGGCAACATCAAACATAAGGTCCCAGATGTTTTTCTCTCAAGGTATAACAGAATAGGCAATGATAAACTCACGTGCAAAAGAAACGTCCCCATACAAAATAAAGATATTTCAATCGACGAGCGATAAATGCGACTGAAACAGCGTTACATCATGTCTTCAGAACCAACAATACTAAATATGAATTTTCAAAACATTATCTATTCATAACTCTGAGAAACACAAGTTTTAAGAAATGGTCGTTTTAGAATCTCCTTAACTAGACGAGATAGAAGCCTCAAAAAGCCAGTTTTGGCTTGTTTTGTGACGTCCTACAGTAATGACGCGTCAACAAATTTAAATCAAAGAAGGTTATTTATGTCAAGGTATCTTAATTTCTACTTTTTCAATTTTTTTAACTTAAATACCAAATATTGTGGGCCAAAAACATCTTTAAAAAGCGATTTTAGCACCCCATGTGTATTTGAACAGATGTAAAAATAAAAGAAGCATACTCTGATGTATGAAATTGTGAATACTTCTAAACAAAACATGTGGCTACCAAATACATTCAAAATCTTCTTTCTCCGACATCAATATTTAATTTTATAGTGTTTTCAAATGTGGGGACGTTTCTTTTGCACATGAGTTTATGTGAACGTGGGAGTGTAGTTGTTTAGAGGCAGTAGTTAGAGAGTACTTGTGATTAGGTTGTAAATGGTTACAGTTTACCATTAATAATAATACTTAATAATTTAACATTATTGCTGCTCTTGCTGTGTCCTTGGCACCAATTCAAGCGCAGTTCTATCATTATAATACTGAGCACCAAGCAAGGAAACAACAACATATTTTAACGTATCTTGTTATGACGAGGCAGGGAATCGAACCCCGACCTACCGGGTGATGAGGGGATTCTCTACCAACTAAACTATCCCCGGTCCATGTAGTTTATGGGAATTTAATTGAACTGTGCATCAGATACAACACGCTTGTTTCGTTGAGGTTTGTTGGAACTATATATGATTGAATTGCTGTTTTTTTTATATACATGCATGCCTACAAGTACATCTGCATCAACGCAAATAACAGCAAGCAGTGTCTCCATTTCACAGTGAACTAAGATCGATCAGATGCAACGGAGAAATCGTAACCAATCTTTGCTATTTGTGTGTATGTACCGAAGTTACATTGCAGATTCTCCTGACATAGACGATTGTCATTCCTCCTTTGAAATCAATACATGTAATGACGTACGTTCAGATAATTGATGTCTGCATTACATTGTCCAATAAATCGAGAAAGAAATATCAGGTAATCAAATGAAGTGTTCAACAAATGTTCTTTTTTAAACTAAATGGTATTTCTAATCGGGAGATATGAAAAAATTAGGGATCGGCAAACATATTAAAACCGATGGGTAATAGTGAGGGATGGGTAGATAAAAAGGAAATGAATATTTTAAAAATATATTCATCATTTATTTGTGACATGACAAATACATTCTGTTATTCTGAATATCTAATATAAAGTAAATGTTTCTGTTCAATAAAACACTATTTATATCAATAATGAAATATGATGCAATATCCAACAATGCCATTCATAAATCAATACATTCTGACACTAAATGAAATGGATATATATAAATTTTGTAATTTTACAATGTAAACGTACACTTTGTTCTATTTCACAAAACAGACTTTCATTAGCTATAAACAGTTTGTGCAACATATGGTTTAGTTACTTAAACAAGTAAACATGTGTGAAGCCTCTATGCGAAGCCTGAACAAATGGTTAAAGATGATTGGTATGAAAGAATATCTATCCAATTAATGATTTCATTTCGAGTTTGTTTAAGCTACCCGTCATTTGTTATAGACACCATTCGTTGACCGTTCAACTTAAAGGGACCGTAGCACATTCTCTAATGGAAATAAAGAAATCTCACAAAATGGAGTTAAACGAATGGTTATGGTTCGGTTAAGCAAAGCGGATCCATTTCCGATCCTCGAATTATTAAAAGATGTTCACACTGAAATGGCCTCTAGCAGTTGTCGTCTTATACATGACAGCGTTTTCTACCACTACTGATAATCGGGTAGTGTAATGGGTTGATTTAATTCTTAAAGGGTTCTGTCGCCATATTAGACTTTTTCCATTATGGGAAACGAAAACACGCTATAATGTACCTAATTTTGCAAGTTTTTAATAACTAAAGACATACACTGATAGAGTATTCACATAGTAATACATAACGTGTCATGAAACTAATAAACAAGTTGCTGTTATGCTTTGGCGACGTTTTCCCCACTCGCAGCGCCGATGAATGGCTTCAGTCCTCTTTGTTTTAATTTTAAACAAATGTGCGCTTGTGTTTATCATCAGTCATCAAAATATTACCTTCATGATCATTAGTATATTTCATTTTTATCTGTCTTTTAATCATGTATTAATAACAAATACGTGTAAACAGGAATATCCTCCCGAATTTCGTTTCCACAAAAAATACCCCGATAGAACCCTCCTTTTAATAAAGATATACTGCATAAAACTTTTAATATAAATGGTAAATATGAACATAATTTTGGGTAACAAACTTGCTACAGTGCCTTTAAAAGGGTTATCTACCGAATAGTAAAGCTGGCGATGCTGATCAACAACAGAGACGGGATCCCAAAATACATACAACAGATTTAAAGATAACATGTACACATCTTTGGTTTCGTCACCTCCAGTACACGATGGTGATGTATTTTCAGTAAGATACACCTCTAGATAAGATGAGTCGGTCTATAGCATCATCGTGTAATTATGGATGTGAATCCGACATACAATGTACTCATCCAAAGGATTATAGTTCTGTCCTTGAAATATTGACAATGGACATTAATCGTTTTGTGTTTTAGGGAGTTTTTCTATATAAAAAAACCCCAACTGACTATACTGTAAAGAGACCTCTGTGTAAAACGCATAACGAGAGAGTGTGACCTTAAGACAATATAAACTCCAACCAAGAATATATATTGAGAGGACGTGATTTTATATATTGACTTATATCTAATTCATTTATAGCTTAATTGGGTGGATATTTACGGAAAACTGTTATCAAATCATTGACACACGTCACGCCAGATTCGTTGATTTCTATTAAAATATACATTTCACCAGGAACGGCAATATTAAAGTGAATCCCACGATTTTACATTGATAAAAGTATTTATCTATTACACGAAATTCCACATTACACGCATTTCGTTCATCGCTTGTAATTCTAAACCAAACCATTTAACAACAGACGTCTTACGTTTCTGGACTATAATTAACAATGGCTAGAAATAATTGTGTCTTACGTTGTAACGTTTTTACCCTACATATAAATTTACAAGAATGACACACATATTATTTTTACTTTGAATTCAATATCTAAAAATTGTTTCAGATTTTAATAATTAATCTTTAAATACTTCACTTGCTCCGTTTAAAAATGTATATTTAAATTGCGAGGTTTCATATGTCAATAGTTAATCTTGAAATAATTAACGTGCTCCGTTTCAAAAGTGAAAAAGAGGTACAAGTTTATGAACTCATAACATGTGCCATCAATAATTATTTTTCAATTGGTTCACAATTATCCTTAAGTAAAACACTTTCCATAATTAGAAAATTCATTTACAACACAGGGCACAGTAAGAAATAAAAAAAAACATTCAAACCGAATTGAAAAAGACCTTTTTGCTTCCAAGAACACATATGGTAAAAATTATTATTTAATTGCGTGCAGATATATTCTGCGAAATTTCACATGTCACTGTCAATAATGGACCCCATTCACAACCTTGGGATTATAGTTATTTTATTCATGAACATATGATTGAATTCATCTTTCTTTCTGACATTACATGCAAATCTGACACAAAAGTCAAATGTTCACATACAGCTAGAGAGCTAGAGAGCTAGAGAGCTGATGCTTGATAAAAGAATGTTTATGTAATGATTCATAGACAAATAAGATGAACAGGGAGTCATTCGGTGGGGCAATGCCTTAGTAAACGTTTGAATATATGGTAAATATCTGTTCTTTTGTCTACCTTAGAAGTCGATAGTAGCGCGTACCGTATTTGCTCCCATAGGAAGCGGGGAGTTAATAGGACCTAAAGCTGAATAAGAGCCGGGCCTCTAATAGGAGCCCAGTTTATATCGCAGCAATGGTTACTCCATACTAGATATATTTCTATTTAAATGTTCCCCCCTTAAACTACCAGTCTTCATCCTGTTATGTCAAATGTTGTGAAGTTTTTGTTATTCTCAGAAAATTGAGTCACTTATCAGAGGTTATCGCAAGTATCGGCGAATCTGGTCAAACCTTAAAATAATATCTTAAGGACCGGGCCTCCAGTAAGCGCCGGGAGATTGTTAATAAGGGCCAATATCCATATTGGAGGACATACGGTATTTTAACGAATAAAGGATAAGTTTAGATATTAAGCAACGAAGAGACACAAACATTATTTTCCTATAATAACAAAATGCTATTGAACACAGTTATTAAAAGCCAAGCTGAAGTGTGCTGAAATCTAATGCAGTGAGACGAATAACAGATTTGCTCTTTCATTTTACAGATGATGATCACGAGGTGAGTATTCTAATGCACGATATGGATTTGTAGAGCGTTTTCAGGTTGGAGCACTTGCTCCATCACAGAATCCGCTATGCTACTACAATATCCCTCATCCTGCTCCATCAGTGTATTTATAACAGCTACCCTTCTACAATACCCCGATTCCCTCATCCTGTTCCATCAGTGTATTTGAATTCACTACGCTACTACAATACCCTGATTCCCTCATCCTGCCTATCAGTGTATTTGTATCCACTACCCTACTACAATACCCTGATTCCCTCATCCTGCCTATCAGTGTATTTGTATCCACTACCCTACTACAATACCCTGATTCCCTCATCCTGCCCATCAGTGTATTTGAATTCACTACACTACTACAATACCCTGATTCCCTCATCCTGCCCCATCAGTGTATTTGAATCCGCTACGCTACTACAATACCCTGATTCCCTCATCCTGCTCCATTAGTGTATTTGTATCCGCTACCCTACTACAATACCCTGATTCCCTCATCCTGTCCATCAGTGTATTTGTATCCGCTACCCTACTACAATACCCTGATTCCCTCATCCTGCTCCATCAGTATATTTGAATTCACTACGCTACTACAATACCCTGATTCCCTCATCCTGCTCCATCAGTGTATTTGAATTCACTACGCTACTACAATACCCTGATTCCCTCATCCTGCTCCATTAGTGTATTTGAATTCGCTACGTTACTACAATGCCCTGAATCCCCAAACCTGCTCAATCGGTGTATTTGAATTCTCTACGCTACTACAATACCCTGAATCCCTCATCCTGTTCCATCAGTGTATTTGAATTCGCTACGTTACTACAATGCCCTGAATCCCCAAACCTGCTCCATCAGTGTATTTGAATCCGCTACGCTACTACAATACCCTGAATCCCCAAACCTGCTCCATCAGTGTATTTGAATCTGCTTCGCTACTACTATATCCTGATTCACATATCCAAGAAAATTGTGCGACGTATAAAGCGACAGTGGTGAGGAACACTTGAGTGTGAGAGGTATATTTGTAGGTCTCGTGAGAATTTGAGAGTTGACCATTCCGTCATTGTGTCACATTTAACACTCTTCTGTGAGTGTTTAGGTGTCGCTACATCAGTCAGATCACTTGAAGTACCTTCAAGCGGCCATTTTAATGTGAACATGGTTTAACCGAACCATGTACATTCATTTTAGAACTCCCTCTGGTATCAGGAGTATTATTTAGTCATTGGTAACACTTATTTATATTTTTGTGAGACCACTTAAAGGTGCATCCATTGTGTTTCATAAAATTTTATTTGGCTTTAATACGTTCCAACACACCATATGTGATGTTTACAATACAAATAAATTCACTTATCTTGCATATTCATCCCCAATCGCCAAACATATCATATTTACTATTTTCCAATTGAAATCGAGTAACATCATTATGCATGTGTAGAAACCGAAACTGAACGTCCTATTTACATGCACAGTAGTTATATGACCTATTGAACATTATTAACCCAATTTTGTTATTTTGTCTGGTGTAAATAAGATTCAAAAATTACGTTTGACTTTGTGGCGCGCGCCACACGCGGTGCATTGTCCGGTTTTCGATCAGAAATCACCACTTTTACCTTCATATCGTCAATATACTAAGTCCAGTATCATTAAAATGGTTGTTTTCGGTAACAGTTGGTACTTCTCGATAAAATAAGACCATTTACAACGTTTGTCATATTTGACCCCCAACAACACAGTGGATGTACCTTTAAAGGGGCCGTTCTGTCGGCAAAATCCGCCATATTGGATTGTATGCATTACGTGAAATGAAAACACGCTATATTTTACCTAATTTTACAACATTTTAATGATAAAAGATATACACTGATAGAAAGTTCACATAGTAACACATAGCGTGTCATAAAACTAATAAACAATTTGCTGTTATGCCGTAAAAAAAACTTTTCCCACTCGCAACCCCGATGAACGGCTTCAGTTCTCATTGTTTTTATTTTTCAATAAATGTACGCTTGTCTTTATTAAGTTGTGAAATATAAATTCATCAAAATATTACCTTTATTAATATCTTATAATTTGACTGTGTTTTAATCATGTATTAGTAGAATATTTGTGTAAACGGGGATATCCTCTCGAATTTTGTTTCCACAAAGAATACCCCGATAGAACCCTCCTTTTAAACTTTATTTCAGTAAAACAAACTCGTGCTACAGCGTATTTAACTTATAGTACCAACATAAGTTAAATACGCTATTAAATGCACATTGGGTGACATCCAGAGTCAATAACCATACTGGCTCCACAGAACGACTATAAGTTGTTAGGTATATGATGTTAGTTGTTAGCTCTATGATGTGTTGTCAGGTGTACCGTACCGGAACATACAAACGAAAACATTGGGTGAAGATTTTTAAGTCTAGAACAAAATCGTTTCGGATTCAAAAACATTGAATCAAATCAATCTAATATTACTGAAACAATTCGTTAACGGGCATTTTCACACATGTGATCCGCCATTGTTCAGTACTTTAAAGGGAAACTTCTATCGCTGATCTATCGGCAACATCCGCCATCTCGGTTTCTTGGCATTTTAGAAAATGAAAACATGCTATATTTAACCCTATTTTAAATGTTTATGATAATAAAACACATACACTGATAGATTATTTACATAGTAACACATAACGTATCATAAAACTAACGTATCATAAAACTAATAAACAATATGCAGTTAGGCCGTAGCGAAGTTTTCCCCACTCGCAGCGCCGATGTCTGGCTTCAATTCTCATTGTTTTTATTTTTCAACAAATTTGCGCTTGTCTTTATCAAGTTGTGAAATGTAAAGTCATCAAATAATTAACTTCATTAATATATTTCAATTTGACTGCGTTTTAATCATGTATTAATAGCATATATGTGTAAACGGGAATAGCCTCTTGAATTTCGTTTCCACCTTTCTTTTGAACTTAGTTTCGTTGATATATGATGACCAAAGAATTTATGAGGGCGACATATATACCACTCCAAATAACAACTTTCGTTTCAATATACAAATATCACAAGACTGTACGAATCACAATTATTTTGTTATTTTATTATGTTTGTTGTCGCTGGAAATCCATGTAATATTTACTAAACTATCTAAACCAATCAGTTATTGTTGAACATTACACTTCAATAAAGTGATTTGTCAATATTTCAGAAAACAATTTCTTGCATAAACTTTGTCTCAATCCTGTACATAATTTTGAGTGAACATTACAATATTCCCTATAGATATTTACGCCTCCTCAAAACTTGACGTTTTCACATATCAAAAGATTAAAGAGTCTCGATATTGCTGAAAGCATAACAAATGTTGGAATTATATCCGTACCCATAGTCAATTTCCGTGAAGTTTATAAGAATGTCACGTATATATCACATCTTCCCACAAACATTTCTCTTGTTTGAACAATGATGGAAATAAAGCCTCGTCAATATTTCCAAAAAGTAAAAAGAATGCATTTGGCCTTTATGAAATATCTCAATTTCTTCAAACCAAATATATATTCAAATATAACGAATATGCTATGATTGAATGACGCCCGTTAAATACATAACCGTTCAATATTAACAATAAACAAATCTCGCCAACATTACCACATATTTACCCATGTTTGAGATCTGCTAGCTACATGATAACTAATTGTCATATAGTACGTCTTCATATAACGTATTCCAACGTGGTAAAGGAATACATAAGGACTGCATGGACTATATCCTGAATTGTTCCTAACATCTTTCATACAACATAGCCATGATGTCATGACAACGGGGGAAAAGCAGGTTAATTAAGAAAAGTCCAAACGAAGGAAATTATTGAACGGGTTGAACCATCGGTGGAATATCTGCCTTTGAAGAGACATGTATCAGATGCGTACGTGTTCTCCGTCTTGAGGATCTCTCACGTAGCTGTCTAGAACAACCTAAAGCATGTCCTCCCGCCGCCCACGAAGTAATTAAAAACTTGCAGCAAAGATTGAGTGATTTATTTCCATCCTAGTTGTTGGAATTCGGGTTGAAGTATGTGCTTGGATTGCTACTGTATGAAGGAACAATGTTGACAATAAAATATAGCGTCATGAATGAAGTCACGTGATGGGAGGCGCCTATTCCGGAAGTAGCAACAAGTTTGCTAAGTAGCTTTCGTTCAATACGTGACTCCTGACTGACGGCGTCAATTATTGGCGATATATGCGCGTTTTTGTGAGACCGACTCGCCTGTCGATGACTTGTGTGAGTTAGGGTGGGGGCGGCAGGCGAATCGGCCGCTACCGATAATTATTAATCCTCGTTGCTACTGTGTGGAAGCAATGCAGACGATAAAATAAGTTCCCCTATAAAGACGTACTAAATGACAATTAGTTATCAAGTAGTTAGCATAGATCAAACATGGGTAAACTGGTGTGTGTTAAGTGTGAGACAGGGTAATACATGTGTCCTAACCACCGAGAGCCATAGCGTGTTGGCAGTGTGTTCTGTACACACATCGTAATGACATTACCAACTTCAGGAACCGACACGTGAAGCAAGCGTCCCAGGCTTATAACAAGAGGTCAAAAGTTCACAGGACTACATCTTTGCAGGACAGCAGACCGACGGACAGCTCTGGGACGTTAGATGCCTCTTGTAAAGATGAAGGAATCTAATTGTGTGTCTATTGTCTTTGCGAGAGGGAATCGACTCTCGCTCCTCGCGGATCTAAGGCTGTTAAACCTCAAAGGTAAGAGAACAAATACTATTACATGCATTAGACTTTGTGGCTGGATGTCACATCTATTAAGACACACGCATAAAGCAAAGTGAGGTGCCGTTTATACCATGATACACAACGCTATTATCTTACATCGATTTTACCATTATATCGTACTTAACGAGTAGGCAGTTCTTATGTGCATTTTCTTCGATCGCATATGTCTTTAATTCTTATTATATGTTTAACAATCTCTACTGCACACAATATCTTGCAGAATTCACAACGAAGAGAAGAACTATTGAAATCAGATAGATATGATAGCACTATATGCCATAGGAATTATTTTCCTTTCATTCAAGATTTTCATTCACGATTCTTTGATCGTAAAGTAAGATAAGTGTGAAAGCTATTGATTTTGACTAGATTGGCAATATAATGTAATTTCATCCTATTCTCAATTCCATTCACGATATGAATTGTCAATGGGGAGCTCGTACAGTGAAAAATGACCAATAGCTTTGATAATTAGAAGTTAGACACTATTAGTTATACATTCAGTAGATAAGTAAATAATAGATAACAGAAAGAATGTATTACGAAATATGTAATATACAAAATTGTATATATCTTTTTTTATTTAAAGGTATATAAACAATCGAGGGTAACGTTTATTCAATCTAGTCGAGTAGCGTTTAATTCGTTGTCAACGTACGATATTGTTTATTTTATTCTATGAATTACGACCATAGAATCAGATAAAGTTTGTAGCCTTGTATTTTCTATTATATGTATACTATTTTCTATTATATGTATACTATTTTCTATTAAATTCATATTGTAAACACGAGAATGACAAGAAAACGCATTCCTTGATTAAAAAGAATATCAATTATTGAATCAGACAAGTCCTAAAGCTCATATTTTTTAATAAGAATTCAACGATATCCGTCGTGTCATTCAACAACTATAGAAATTGGCAATCACGGAAACATAAAATAAAACTACGACTGAGATTTATGCTGTACACACGTTACACAGACGATATATTATTCACTATATAATACATGGCATTCGTACTTCGTTATGTTCCTATTTCATTCATGATGTATCTAATCTGACAACCAAGGAAATTTACCGTTTGATTGAATATATCAAGCAGCTTCACTACGCTATGTACAGCGTTCACTATTAGTTAATTCAAGAGAGTGATTGACAAGCAGGCAGTTAGATGATACATTACCATAAGCATAACTAGATCTGTACTTGAAGCGACCAGTACTAATGTTTCTATGCCTTCCATGATAAATTGGATTTGGTTACTAAGGGTGGAGATAATTTGATCAAATAAACAACATTTTGATAAACTCCGTATAGGATGTAATGGTATATATATATTATTTACAACATTCAATGAGAAACACTAACATTGTCCAACTTGGCTTATCTTACGATAAACCTGTTTCTTTGAAGATTAAGGTTAATTGATAACAAATAATAGAGTATAACTGATAGAATAAATCTAATCACCTCTTTACTTGTATCAGACATGTTCTATTCCCTATGGTATTCAAGATTAAAGTTTAATCGACAACCTAGGAGAGAGTCCATATAATACAATGATATATTGAAAATATGTAAAAATCCCAATTTCATTGAAGACAAGTTTGAATTGTGAATGAGGACATCGATACATAATGATGAAGTAATGGTAAGTTATTATGAGGGTAAAGTAGAGAGTACGGGTGTATGTCATTGACTGGTTTCTGGTGGAAAACAAGTATTCAATAAAATGCTTTGATTTTACTGTGATAACTTCTTACATCATATACAAAGACACAATACTGATTAAAAATGAGAATGTGTTGAGTTGGTTTAATGGTGTCCATTATTCCTAAACTTAGAAACCACCCATAAACCTCTTCAATATATAGTTTATATATATATAGTGATCCCAACATCAATGAAGGTATTTCGGTTAAAATAAATGTCATATGGGCTTCGTTTGATAAGAAGGAATACTTTGCTCAAAACAACTTACTTATTCAAAACGAAAGATGCGGAAATAGGTATAAGACTTTAGACATTTGAAGTAAAATGTTTACAAAACAACTATAGTTGATGTGAGGTTCTATCAAGTCAATCTGATATTGACACGTTTCTTCATGATTGTGTACAACCTCATCAACAGTGACAAGAAAGAGAAGTTAATGTAGGATTAGATTTCTTCTTTCATGTAAAATATAAATCTGCATCGAATTGTATAAATCTTTTGTTATAAATGTCGCTTATAAAGTGAGTGAGTTATTGTTAAACGCAGTTTGGACAGCATTGCGGCCATTAGGGGTGATTCCTATAGAAACGCTTTCTCAAATCTAAGATGCTCAGGCAATAGTCTCCCAAACGAAAAAGTCAGAATGTTTGATATTGAAAGAGTCCACAGACTCAATATGTGTACTTCTGGTTGTAAAAAGTGAGTTCTATTTCTGTTTGCAGTGTTCATTCTATGACAATTGTTCTACCACAATATTATTAAATTAGTCAATCTTAAAAGAAACTTGTGCAACTTTACCAATAATATTCATTTTGAGCCAAATAGTTTGGAAACGTTTGTATTTCCTCCTCCCAGTACCGACGCACGTTATTGAAGGTGTATTACTCGGAATATGTACGTTGATATCGCCGATAACACGTGACGTGGATCAGTAATCTCTTTACTTTATAACAACATATAATCTCTATCTATACTCTATATCTATAATCTCTATCTATAGCTCGAATGGAAATTATATATATGGCTCAGAAAACTATCAGAAGGTTTTGGGTAACTTTTCTTTTCTTCCTGTAATGACACTCCAGAAGGTGGTACGTTACACAGTCAAGGCCGTATAATTTATTTCAAATGTAAGAACTAAACCCCGAGCTCGAGATTACATGTGCTTTAAATTCCACACGCCTGAAGGGCCATCTTCGTATACTGGCCACCCTGCTCGACGTGACCATTACAAATCTCGCTCAATTGGTTTTACCACATACTTTAACTTAATACAGCTGCTTAACACGGATCAGTCGCTTCAGTGGACGCCTTCTGCCGTAGCTAAAATACAAAATTATAAACACCTCTCAATGTTTTTTTTTAATAACCTTATTAAAAATATCCCCAAATGTTCAAATTCCAAATTTCAAATATTCATCCTAAATTAGGTGAACTTGACTATCAACTAATTGTTCGGTACTCTACAGCATTTCCAACTGCTCTCACGTTTAACAATAAATTAAATGTGTTGCAGAGTGAACAGCAAGATTTTCGCGCTGCTTCAAGTTTGTAAAATTCATGGCACCTTGAAACGCTTCAAAGTATTTATTGTAGACATGCATGTATGCTGTGAAAATATTCATGTAATGACCAAGTGTTCATGTTGTAACAAAATATCCATGCTATAAAGAAGTATTCAAGCAGTTACTAGGTATTCATGTAGTAACCGAGTATCTATGTATTAACGAACTGTCTATGTATTAACGAGGTGTCTATGTCGTAGCTTAACATCCACGGAGTAACCACGTTTGCACGTACTTTACAAACATTCATGTAGTAACCCAGTGTTCCTTTAGTAACTAAGTATTCATGTAGTAACTAAGTATTCATGAAGTAACCAAGTTTCATTCAGTTACTAAGTATTCATGTTGTAACCATGTATTCCTGTAGTAACTAAGTATTCATTTAGTAACTAAGTATTCATGTAGTAACTAAGTATTCACGTTGTAATCAACTATTCATATAGTAACTAAGTATTCATGTAGTTGCCAAGTATTCATGCAGTAACTAAGTATTCATGTCGTAACTAAGTATTCATTTAGCAACTAAGTATTCATGCAGTAACTAAGTTTTCATGTGGTAACTAAGTATTCATGCAGTAACTAAGTATTCATGTAGTAACCCAGTGTTCCTTTAGTAACTAAGTATTCATGTAGTAACTAAGTATTCATGAAGTAACCAAGTTTCATTCAGTTACTAAGTATTCATGTTGTAACCATGTATTCCTGTAGTAACTAAGTATTCATTTAGTAACTAAGTATTCATGTAGTAACTAAGTATTCACGTTGTAATCAACTATTCATATAGTAACTAAGTATTCATGTAGTTGCCAAGTATTCATGCAGTAACTAAGTATTCATGTCGTAACTAAGTATTCATTTAGCAACTAAGTATTCATGCAGTAACTAAGTTTTCATGTGGTAACTAAGTATTCATGCAGTAACTAAGTATTCATGTGGTAACTAAGTATTCATTTAGCAACTAAGTATTCATGCAGTAACTTAGTATTCATGTGGTAACTAAGTATTCATGCAGTAACTAAGTATTCATGTGGTAACTAAGTATTCATGTAGTAACTAAGTATTCATGTGGTAACTAAGTATTCATGTGCTAACTAAGTATTCGTGTAGTTACCGAGTATTCATGTAGTAACTAAGTATGAATGTAGTTACCGAGTAGTCATGCAATAACCAAGTATAAATGTAGTAACTAAGTATTCATGTAGTTACCGAGTATTCATGCAATAACCAAGTATTAATGTAGTAACTAAGTATTCATGTAGTAACTAAGTATTCATGTGGTAACTAAGTATTCATGCAGTAACTAAATATTCATGTGGTAAGTAAATATTCTTGAAGTTACCAAGTATTCATGTAGTTACCAACCTTTCATGAAGTAACTAATTATTCATGGAGTAACTAAGTAGTCATGCAGTTACTAAGTATTCATGAAGTAACTAAGTATTCATGTAGTTACCAAGCAAGCATGCAGTTACCGAGTATTCATGTAGTTACCAACTTTTCATGAAGTATCCATACAGTTACCAAGTATTCATGTAGTTACCAACTATTCACGTAGTAACCAAGTATTCGCGTAGTAACTAAGTTTCCACGTAGTAAACAGGTATTCCTGCAGTAACTAAGTTTTCATGTAGTAACTAAGTATTCATGATGAAACTACGTATTCATAAAGTAACTAAGTATTCATGCAGTTGCCAAGTATTCATGCAGTTACCAAGTATTCATGTAGTTACCAACTTTTCATGAAGTTTCCATGCAGTTACCAAGTATTCATGTAGTTACCAACTATTCACGTAGTAACCAAGTATTCACGTAGTAACTAAGTTTCCACGTAGTAACCAGGTATTCCTGCAGTACCTAGGTATTCATGTAGTTCTGTTTTAAGAACTAACCCCAATACTTCCCAGGGAGTAACCTCTGTTGGAAGAGACTGGAACTTATATACTTATACATGTAGTTACCAAATATCCATGTAGTTACCAAGTGTTCATGTAGTTACCAAGTATTCAAGAACTAATCCGATACATATGCAAACTTGATTCAGTTTAGTTGGTATGCTATGAAAACAAGTATTATATAAATTGAATAAAATGTGTTTCTTACAGCAGGTCATTGCGACTTTTCATTGATGTAAGGAAGAGCAAAACACAGCACTTTTTGTGGATGCGAAATTAGATGAAATACGTACTAGCGTGTCAGCATATATGATATTCCTTCATGAACTAAAAAAGTCCAATGGAAATGAATTACTTAGGTTGTTATCTAACGTACATCGTAAAAACGCAGAGGAGAGTTTCTTCGTAATTTCATATCGAAACAAAAATCTTCAGATTAAATTGTTCCTTTCAGAAGAATGACACGTTATAGTCGTTATCCTTTATCTTTCTTTTTTTATGAATATTGTTTTTAAAAACTAATGAATAATCACATAGACCTTAAATAAATCTGTTTCTTATTTGAAATTTGAAATGTTCCACCTTCCACCTACATTTGTCTGCAAAGTGAAATAGTAATTATTCATTTTCTTCTTAACTTTAATCCAACGGCGCCTGAATAAGGAGGCTTATTGTGAAACTTTATAAACAAACATCATTCGACGTATAAAGCTCAATGTAACACTTGCTCAGGTTTTTATTCAATGATGATGAATGGCGAGTGGTGATGGATTGTTTCGAACTAAACTTGAAGAGTTTAGGATTTCCGTCTTGTGGCAGTGACAAATGAAATTTGTAGAAAACCTTTCCTATGAATGAACTTTTGATATACTTATTAGTACATAATTGCGTTTGTAAATCTCCTAGATTCGTCGTTGTTCAACACTGGGAACATAACTAAAAAGCGACGACGTTATTATTGTAGAAATGACATCCCTCATTTCATAAACTTTGGCATTCACTTTCCATAGAGATTACTCCCTTCCAATGTTATATCGTAACCTCTGTTATATTTAGGTGATATTTCACTATTCACGCGGCGTCCCCTGGCAGTGAAAGTTTGCAATACTGATAACAATCTTATTTATGTCCAATCAGACATCGTTTTACGTCTACAACGGAATTCTGTCTTGTAAACAAAATGTGCACTTCGATCAGGTGAAGCAACTCTAGTCATTTCCACAATGACGTAATGCTCGGTTTGAAACAACATCGGTGATTGCACAACTAACTTCTGATGCAACCAATCAGGATTCTTAATTCTTAATTCCTAAAAAAATCCAGATGCTACGATAGAAAATCTGAAGAGAGTAGCCTCTTTGAGAAGATAAAGAGTCCTTGGATAATTTAGCACCTTCCGTATATTACCAGTCTCCGTTTTGAAAGATTCGTGTAACATGTCTTGACATCCACGCTTTCGACGATCAGTTACAAGGCATCTACCTATGGCGACCAGTTACAAGGTATCTACCTATAAGCGCTGTTCCTAATAGTACAAGACCGACTCTCTAGTCCTCGGGAATGTAGGTGAGAACACAAAGAAGAAACACATGTCAATTATTATTAGCAAAACCCTCAGTCAAAGCAATGTTCTCAAAATGACGTTAACCTTAATTATATTTTGGCAATAGGCCAAATGAAATTGGACTGAATATGGATCTTGAACAGAAGAAACATACATGTATGCAAACTATAGGACCAATCAGGTCTTTGAAGGGCATCCAGAAGTGGCATACATACGAACAGGAAGATTTTCTAGATTACAACTTCTTTAATGAGAAAATACACGACGTTTCGGAGTGATGAAAGAGTGAGCCTATACTCCGACATTAAAGAAATTGTTATCCAGAAAATCTTCCTGTTCTTCTGTATGACTTATCATTGTAAGATTTTAAAATATCCTTTGAAATTGATACTGGAGGCTACATACAAACAAAACATAGGCTCATGTATAGGAAATAAGTTACATTGTATGAACAAAAGTACATTGTCATAAAGTGGACAAACTGATTACATCTTCAAAATAACACTAATCAGATCACGGTATTCTATTTCGATGGTTATCAATTTTTGTATCAGATAATTGTACCAAATAAGCTTGTGCCACATATGAAGTGATCAAATTATGCGTGATGATTAATCCATACGAGTATTGCTCATAAGGTTAGTTACACATTGCACGATCTCAAGTTTTGAAAGAACAATTAAAGGGCAACCAGTAAACGTATCCATAACTAATGATTTAATCACATTGCCTTATATCAATTATTTACATGACACAGTGAGTGATCGTATTGCTGTCTCAGGTAAATGTTATCTTAGCAGACATTCGAAATAAATTTAGTAAAATTGTACCAATTACTTAAAACTAAAGCGTATTATTTTTCCTGAAATATCGTCTTATAGAGATAATTTGTACGTGACACACCTAAATATGCTCATATTACTTGAAAGGTTAACTAATTAATGCTTGAAGAAAATGAATGTACTAATTCAAGGTAAACTTTATATAATTGAATATTTCTTTGGGATATCTATAAATAATAACATTCAACCCAAAATCAGACACTCATGAACTTATCAAAAGTTACATTCGTATACGATGACCAAAATGTAGATGACATTATTTAGATTTAAAAAGGTTAAAAAATCGTTTTCATGCACTTCGCCTTGAGAGAAGAACAACAAAAATAGTCGCTAGCGACGATAAAGGGATTCATCACATAAATATTTTGTAATTGTAACGAATATTAAAATGACGGCTAAACAACGTGACCCACGAATTCGCCATTTTTTGTAATCGTAATAGAATCTTTTAATCCTTAACGTAACAATATATTGTATAAACTTTGTCGGCAACTTTGAGAAAAAAAATACTATGTTAAAAGCGTGCTACAGTGTACAGTGCTACAGTCTTTTAGCCTTGAACATATCTCTAAAACAATACACGACAGCTTCATTAAAATGTATTTGTTTCCACAAGTAAGAGTCAAACATAAAAAGCGAAGGACATATGCCGGTAAAGTGAATAACATTGACTTGATACCATCAAATGCTGAAAACTGATATGCGTCAATTACATTTTTGCCCTTTTGATCAAATTATGACTTATTGCCTGAATCTGAACGTGATTTGATCACTGAGAAGCTCGGATATATGAGTGTCACTAATTTTATCTTTGAAAATAACTAGTGTCATACCATTTATATGTTCATGTCACTTTGCCTTTAACCTGTTGTCTGGAAACGAGTAATTGCATTTTCTCGTATCTGACGTCAACAAACAATTGATCAAAGAAGTGAAAGTAAACCATTTAAGGGATTTAAAAACAGTATACAAATAGGTTCTACTTTGTTTTACCCAGCTAATTAAAGTTAACATTACGAGTGATATATTCAATGTAATGCGAGTGGGGTGGGGATAATACCAATTATTTGCACGAATTTCGAGAAGATTTCAAATGGCACAGTTTCGAGTGTAGGTCAAAAGAATTTCAATAATTTGTATACACACTAATACGCCGATGAATGTGAACTTGCAATACTGATTAATGTGAACTTTTTAACGTTTACATTTATCTGTATTAATCATAACGTATGCCATATAAATGATGCATTTGTTATGAATATAAATGACATAAACGTATACTGTGACATTATGAATAGGGGTAGGTAATGTATGGTGTAACCATGGCGACGAGCATACACGCGTACGTAAGAGTACAGATAATGATTTAGCGTTATGCTTGCGGTGAAACCATGGGACAACGGTTTGGGAATTGGAACATTAAGATAGTACTGCAGCGAAGTACCTTATACATAGTTTTCGAGATCCTAGGATTCGAACCATACTGAATGGAAACCGAACGGTCCAATCACTATGATGTCTGACTATCCTAACATCTCAAGTGTAAGACTTGCAGAATTTCTGTCAACAGTGTTCAATGGGCCATGAATTATTATTAGTATACTTTATTAATCGGTGTAAATGTCTTTGAGTTTCTTTAAATAATCCAAATAATTAACAGCACCAACAACAGTTATCAAACGCTGAGAGGTTAAAGTGCACAAAGATTTGTATGTATGGTAGACTGAAAGTCTAGGCAGAGATTTTGAGAGGCAGGGGGTGGGGTCGAGGGAGAGGAGTTGGGGTCACCCAGGGGTTCATCTAAATTACATGTACACCTCCCCCTCCCCCTCCCGCAAACAAAATGAGGGGGTCTGGATCTGGTTTCCCTTGTCAGACGAGCTTAACGGCGGCAGTGAAATCAGACTCTCCTTAAACAACATGTCAGTTGATGCACTAAGAATAAGTTATACATTAGAGAGGAAGGGGGAAGGAAATGTGTTTTCTTTAAGTGTTACCACACATTCATTTGATACACTGGAATTACATATTGACGTATTTTTTTAACTTGACGCTACTGGAACCAGACAGTGTTGTAACTGCTACGTGTACAAATAACAGAATCCGGAAGTACACAGAGAAGCTAACACTTTTGATTTGAAGTGCATTTAAGGCAATCCAGGGCTAATACCTAGAGATTATTACTAGCCCTGGGTTCACCCCTGTCTGTCTCCGAGTGTTTCAGTCACCTGCAAGGAGAAACTTTCATCTGTACGAACCAACTAATCGGATTTTGTTCATAACTGCATGATTGAATTTGAATTCCTACAATGATAACTGACTAGTGACAGGGACAGTGATGGCATATATATCAGTTAAAACCTAAGATCGCTTATATGATCTATCAAACTTTATTTTATCTGTAGTAAAATTATCCAAAAAATATTTCGAAAAGTCTCAAAATTATAAACTTTAATAACTTTAATAACTGAGTGCTTAAAAAATCTAGCAATTTTTTAAAGCGTAATCTACCTACATGTATGTAAATAGTCAATTCGATGTCAATGTGCACTGACAATTGTCTATACAATATTGTACTTTTGGCCATGAGGCCTGGAATATGAATAAACTTTCTTGTTCGTGTTCTTGTTCTAAAACATATAAAATTGTCAATATATACATAGCAAAATTAGTGTTGCACCCCCAAGTTTTTTCATCAGTAAAAACTAGTGTCTGATAAGAAAGTAGACAATGTATGAGGAAAATCAACTGTATGATATGACAGAGGCAGTTTAACAAAACAAATTTCATTCAGATAACGTTTCACTACAATGTGATGTTTGCATTAATAAAATTCTGTTATTTTGGTGTTCACGAACTGAAAATGAAATCAATAGTGGTTCTTGTAATGTGAGTAATTTCATTCTTTCAAATGAACTGATGAACCTTCAACAAAAAGTCACTAAGTTACAGCTGTATGAACCTTCAGAATCAGAATTTTTCCAAAAAAGACAAATTTGAAAAAAGTTGCTTACTGACAAAATCCGGGCTGTATGACTGTAATGACACCTCTGAATCATAGAGAAGTGTTTGGTTAAGAATTGAACTCAAAACAATATCAAATTTATTAAAAATCGTACATTGTCACAGGATAAAATTTTCGATATATATGTAGGGGTTGCAACAGTAATTTTACTGTGTATATTTTGTAACAGTCAAAAGTATATCAAATTAGCTATGGCACATACAATGTAGCTGTATATATTTCCGTTAGTCAAAAGAAGATTTTTCAAATTTCTCAACATTTTCAGGTTTTTTCCGAAATAGCAGAACATATATCATTATGATTACTAATCAATCGGTAATGTTGTTGCCCACGTGTTGGTGAAGGTTTTGTGAATTATGTTGATCAATTTTCGAGATATTAACGTTCGAAGTTTTCACTTCAAGGGGAAAAGAAAGAGGTCGGATTTCCAAAATCTATTCTGCCACTTTACAGAGGGGACGATAGGCTATCATCCCTAAAAATGTCAAGCGAATCGGCCCTACTGTTACTTCAGGATAAATAAATCAGGATAATAACAATAAGTCTTCCAGACTTTCTTCTTGTAAACATACCACATAAAACAACAAAATTCATGTTTATTTAATAAATGGTACAGTGATTTTACTTTATGTTGACAAAGCAAAATAATCCTTTTGTATGTGACGTCAATTAGCCCCCTAACTGCCAACTTAATCACATATAAGCCAATAAAAATATTTTTCAATTATTTGCATATCCAACTGCTTTCAAGATCTCAAGGGGCATTAACAAAATAAGCTGTTGTCAATTTCATCACACACATGAATGATATTATTAATGATGTTCAAGTAGCCCAATACCCAATAATTAAATAAGGTCACTAACTAAGACTTCTTTTAAGCACAGTGATTAACTCCGTTACCACCACACACATGAGAGCAGGATACGAAGCCTTTAAGCAAAAAAGCATTGGCTTTGCTAGTCACATGTTTAAGGGTTGTGTAGGAGGGAGAATCTTATAAATACAAATATCCTCCCCCAAGGCGCTCATAACTACATATTCTTGCTGTCCTTGGATGAAAGTTAAGACTGTCTCTGGGCCATTTGTTCTTGGTCTGGCGACATATTGTGACATATCGGACAAGAAGATTAACAATTAGTTAGCCGTTAATAAAGAGGATTCTTTCGAGGAATATTTGGCCTTAGGGTTTTCGTTGTGGTTATAATCCCATATGCTGAGTCTTGCTTGAAATTGGATGACGATATTTACAAAACTATCACCAGTGTTGACTTTATGTATTACATTGTGGAGGGCAGATGTTAATAACATAGCGTGCCAGTGTTCCGAATAACTGCTCTCTTTAATACTTCTGATCTAAAAGAGTATCGTGGTGGGCGGTTTGATTAAATATCACCGCCGTAGGCGCCTTATCTTTCTTTATGTTAAAAGGTTTACTAATTGAGGGAAAATGCTTTAGTACAATAAGAAATAGCTGCTCTACCTTATGGAAAATAATTGATTTAAATAACCAATTGCAACCAATTCCATTAGCATGAAGCACAGATTAAATGCAAGTGACGGAGCAAGTAAATATAACTAAAATGAAATTTGACATGCTACTAAGAATGTAGCCATGTAATCAATTTACGACTAATTCACTCAGGCATGTTATGTGTAAACAAGCCCACATACATATATTACCCTAAATGTCAGACAAACTTTGTTCACATACGGGGACAAACATATTACTGAACATCTGCAAATATCACATTTTCCGAACAACCGTTGACTTTGAAAGACTTCTCGCGCTCAGGTATTAATTCCATCACTGGCTAATTATCCCCCGCCACGTACAATGTAGTAGAAGGGGTATATAGGCTAGTCTCTCCGTCCGTCCGTGCCTCCGTCCAGGACAGCTGCTTTTCTCAGAAACCGTTTTAAATAGGACAACATAATTTGGTGTGTTGCTTGAGGACAGCAATACCTTGACGGAGTTAAAAAATGAGAAGCATGCGTTTATTTTTCTGGAGTTATTGCCCTTGGTCCGTTTTCTGGGACTCGAAAACTGTTTGAGAGAAAATGACCATATTGAGTCTGAGACTTGTGGGCATAAATACCTTAATGGCGTTCAAAATTGAGAAGCGGTCAATTGGCTCAGGGATTATTGCCCTTGTTCATTATTTTACTGTTTGTAGTAGCTTAAAATAGACCAATTTTGCTTAGAAATATAGGATAACGAAATTTGGTGTTTGGCCTGAGGACACAAATACACTGATTGAGTTGAGAAGCTCAAACTCAACTCAAACTCTTAATTCTCGGAAACCACTCTCGGTGGTACAAGAGATACAGTTTAAAATAATGATACATAAAACATAACGCAAGATGGCAGGGTATAATTATTCACATACAATATATAGGATGTCATTTCAGAATGCAGCTGAATTACAGTTGACACAAAATCATTTATATGTCTTTTTCATATTTTTATCAATGATATTAAGATACAGTGTTAAATATTTGGATTGGACAAAGCTTTGCTTTACAAATATGTTTTTATAAGTCATTAAGTTTGGGAATGATAAGTATTTCTTAAGAATGTATTTCTGTCTTTGTTTTAGAAATTCATGGCATTTGAATAAATAATGGAACTCATCTGCAATTGCAGGGGATTTACAAATATTGCATGTTCTATTTTCACGGTCAATGCCATGCCAACGGCCAGCTTCAATTGATAGATTATGGTTGCAGGTTCTATATTTTAAAATTGGTAAATACACGTGAACTGGTAGGAATAGATAATTTTCTAACATCGGAATGCGTTTAATATATTTATAATAGAAACCTTTGGGGCTTTCTTCTATTTCAGTGTTCCAGTTTTAATAAAATTGGTCTTTAAGGATTGTTTCTACTCGAGAAGTTAACCATTGGCATGAAACAGTAACAGGGTTGTAGAATATATACATTATGTTAGCCTTCGACTGTCAAGTATATCTGTTACGTATTTGGTCCAGATATCATATCCATTCTCTATATTACATTTAATATGTGCGTAGTTGTAAATCAATTTTGACAATTTGGGTGTAGTTCTAGGCAGATGCAATTGATACCAGAAGTAGATTATTCGTTTAGCGGCCTGTATATAAAGGGGGACTCTCCCTAGTTCACCATAAACCATGAAGTTAGGAGTAAGCGTACTTATGTTTCTTAGATAATGATTTCTGATATGCGCCTTCAGGACACGTGGTCTGTGAACACCTGGCAATGGCCGACTCCGTTAATAATGTTTGTTATTGTACATTTAGGAGATATTTACGAGGTTTAATGAGAACCAATAAAGCGTTGGATGTTGATAACAATATACATGTATTCCATCTTTGGTGGGAATTCTAGAGATTGAGGTGATGAAGAATTAAGACTAATTTTAAAACTTCTTTAATTTATGTAGGTGAGGTTTCGACATAGAAACTAATGTCGTTGTCACCTGTATCACATGCTTGACAAACGTCGCCTACACAGAATAAAGAAGTTGTATATCCATAAAACAATTCTTCATTCTACATGTATACCATATTCTTAAGTTAGCCAGTGATACAGACCGAGGCGAGGTTGGCTCAGGCAATACAAACACTTTTAGTAACAGCTGAATAATACTTTCTTCCATCATCTCGTGAAACCTTGGCTTAGATCTTGTATTTTCTATAAGTGATGGTGTAATTGTTAGTCAATATGAATGAAAACGATATAACACAACCTAAGCACTAAGGGAGCTTCGGACGTCTAGGTCCATATGTCATGTTTTTGAAATTCATTCACATGAACATTTTTTCGTTTAACGTCCCTTGTAGTTTCATATTGAAAGATTTTTACCCACATGGTGAATCATAGCATTGTCATGTTCGTAATACGTGCATATGTGCACATATCCAATTCCTCTTAACCTTTGTCATAGCACGTCGTCATACAACAATCGATCCTGATGTCATTGAAGCCGGGGATCACCGGAAAGTTGACAAATATGATTCAACTTAAATAAAATGGGTAATTTTAGATTTTTATTCGAAAGTGTGACAAATTACCTATCATGTATTATGATGTACATAGAAAACAATGCTTATTCAGCAAAAGGTGATAGTTTTAATACTTTAATATAATTTGCCTATGACTGAGCTTGAATAATCAGTTCAAATATCACTGGTCTGTGATAAAAATTAGGGAAATTGTCTGTATGCTATTTTTCAAGTAAATAAAGGTTCAGACTGAAACAATGCCTGGTCACGTCTTCGAAATCTAAAAGAAGAGCCTAAAAGTCATCTCGATTACGTCAGGTATGTTATCAATGCCATTAATGAGATTGGGTTAGATGAGACCAAATTGAAAACGTTTTTCAAGACGAAACTAGGATGAATTTCGATCCCGTGAACGTGACTGTATTTCTCTAAATGCGAAGTTAAAACACAAACGTCGAGCTTATCTAATTTTGCTTACAAATATCCCTCTTATTGTCAGATTGGACACGAAACTATTTTATTTTAGGAATTGTTTATATTTGAAAAAGGCAATTTACATTGTACAAATTCATCACGCATGTAAAGACCTACACGTTCTTCGAACAGAAGTCGTATATAAGTGAAATAAAAATTTCAAGTTATGTTTCATAACGAAGTCAAAGTTCCATATTTCTCACCTCAAAATGTATGTTAAACTATCTTAGATTAAAAATGTTTTAAACTATCTAAAATTTCAACCAAATAATTTAACGGCAAACGGCACAACTTCAAAACGTCCTTTTAGTGTATGAATGGTTCGTCAATCAATTCCACGTTATGAGCCAGACTGGGCAGACGGCAGACATTACTGTATCACCTTTCTACTTCAAGGTAATGTTAATTGCAAATATAGCATTTCAATTATCCTTTGAAAAGTCTTGCAACAGTTCATTTGACATTTTAGTTTTATTACACATATCCAATGTGTTATTGTGGTAATTCATAATTCATAAACCGCGCTTCAGACGTTATCATGAAATGTGTAACGTTACTTACAATCTATAATAATATTAATCACTATGATATATTTGTAAAATTCACACAATATTTCGTAACAGTCATGCATTCAACCGAATGTAAAGCACTCAAAGAGAAATTCCGATATAAGGAAGCCACAGTATGCCGTGTAAAATATGGTTCGATTTTAATTGATCCTAGAATTAATCACTATAATATGTTTATGAAGTCCGGTATATTTCACAACTCACTTTCCTTTACCTCTATAAATAAAAACAGACAACATTAGCAAACGACCAGTTACTTGTGAAACAAATGAATCATATTTAAAATACATGAACTTTGAACATTCATTTGGTGTCTATTATAGTCATAGATGTTGCCAGTTTTCGGTTTTTGAAATAAAAATGTTGCCAAAAGTGCTGTTCATGCGTATTTTATGCAACGTTGCCTTAACTGAGTTTTATATGTTGGTTCTATTATTGAAAAACATTAGTAGCAGCTGATGGTATTGACTGCCCTGAAGGTTTAAGTTTTGCTGTTTTAACATTTAAAGGGATGGCGTATGCAACAAAGCCTTTAACATTTCCGCCAAGAACACTTTAAATGCTCAAGATGACGTCAATCGTCCATTGTTACCTTTCTGACATTAAAATGTTAGCTGATTGCTCGAAATGGTTACTCATTAATCCCCTGAAGTTATGTAACCATAGTTACAGGTTAATTAAAAGTGTCAGGGCAAATCTTCACAAAGATCGGACATGTGTCCGATTATCTATTGAACAATGGTAACGATATTTGTTCACATTTTCGAGTAAATTGCTATTTGTCAATCAGGTGAAAAACAAACACACCCGATATCAAATTTACAACTAATCAATGTGTTGAAAGTGTAAATGGTCTGAAAATCACTCGAGTTGAAAATGGTGAATAGGTAATTTTTAAGTTGAATAACAAATGATAATAGATGAAGTAGAATATTTCTATAGTGTTTACTATATATACTTGAGCTCTTGGTTTTAATCACGATCACGTTATAAATGATTTCATCACAAGAACGAAGGAATGCAGTTTGCTAAAAGACGTTGCAAAGTGAAACATACTTCGAATACAACAATTCGTCTTGTTTATCAATCTTAAATGTTCTTGAATCAGATTAATTTAGTGAGGAAATGATCTTCCCATCAAAAAGAAAACTTTTTATATCAGATTTATTCACAAACTGCTAGTATTTCTTTTGACTCTTTATCCAGTTAAAGCAATATGAATTTCAAACATCAAATGTAGTTGATAATCAAACTAAGCTTTTTAATTTCGTTTCAAATCTCCTTTAAAATGTTCCTCAAAAATATATTTGTAACCTCTGATATTGATTTGTCGTAATTTGTCGTGATTTGACTTTACAGGTATATCTATTAGGGTATATTTGTGGAAACTAAATTCGAGCTGGCACCTCTGTTTGTACGTATACATGATTGTATGTTATTAATCCATGATTATTACACACTTCATTGTAACGATTCCTAGTTGTAGTGTTTTTTGTGACTTTAGATTTGACAAAGATATGCACACATTCATTCAAAAATAAAAGTGAAGAAATGAAGTCATTCAAAGGCGACACGAGTGTGGGAAACAATTGTTTTAGCACAAGACAGTGTTGATCCATCTGACGATAATAATTTGTCGTCTTGTACATATTCTATGAATATATATAAACAGACTTTCACATAAATTAGAATATATCTTATATGTCAATGAAGAGTTGTCATTTATCGAAATAAGGTTTTGAAGAATGTTTAGATTTAAAATTTCATTGTTTTAAAAAACAATGAAAACAACGTAGAAGTATTCTTTGACTGTTGTCTCAAGACCTACGCTTAGATTTAAAATTTCATTAATTTAAAAAACAATGAAAACAACAAAGAGGTCTTCTTTAACTGTTGTCTAAAGGCCTACGCCATCCAGTTTTAGAGTAGAAAGAATAAAATATACATATATGTTTCTTTGGAGGAGTAATCGGTCAAGGTTATGATTCTCATTTCCAGTGATTTAGAAAAATTAGATGAATTATTGATAGCTGTAAGATTCGTTTTTAAAAATAATAAATGGAAAAAACCACACCAACGTCTCGTAGACATAAAATGTGTTAATTATATAGTCTCTTGTCTATTGTTTATTATCAAGAGAGAAGCTCAATATTTAGTTGTCTACACGGACAACGCCTTCAAACCCTACGTTCGTCTTCTTCTCCTGAACCAAAAGCATTAGAAAGCTGACATTCTATGAACAGACACCTAAGTCAATGAAATTATCAATTGTAGATTCTGTGACGCTGCGCCTCCTAATGATTACCACAGGGACATGCCCTTAAACATATTTTATATTCGTCTCAAAACTTCCGCACTAAACACATGAATACAGACTAATTGGCAAGTAGCGATTTCACATTGAAGATTTCGTGACCATGAGGCTCCCAATAAGGGATATACATATAATATATGTATATGTATATAATCTCCTTGACTAATTAATGTGGATTATAAATTACAGAAGTGTTAACCCCAAGATAACTTTAATTTGTAACAGAAAATGCATGTATCCACCAAGAGATTACTTGAAATTGGTAGTTAATGGTAGTTATTTTTATGTCAATATAATTATCAAGAGAGGGATATGATTGTTTATGATAGTGTAATGACAACAATACAGTAATTAATTTGAAAGAATATACAATTTTTAGCTCAACATGACGAGAATTGTGTTATTACAGAATAAGTAGTTATAACAATATTTTATATTTGAATACAAAATGTATTATTGAACAGAATATAATGTTTAAAAATGTTAAAAATGAATAGAAATACAGCTGCATACCGACAGTTTGTATAATTCAGTGCAAATATCATGTAACTTGACATGTCTTTGAAGCATCGTATCAACATGAAAACTAAACCAATCACTCTGCATGTTTTCCATATAAGAAGACAGAGGCGTGTTCCATAACATAATCTGATTTAATGCCTCATAGTCAACAGTTACAACTTTGACAGCTTTTTGAAGAGACCAGGGGCCAATCTCGCAAAAGGACAGTTTGACATATTCAGTAAGTGATCAACTGAGTCAAACATAAATCATATATTTCCTCTTATAATCATTCAATGTATATGTGATGAAATTGTTCTCATTTAATGGATATGATTATTAAAAAACAGAGCCACTGGCTCTGAAGCTCATCAGAAATGATATTATTCATTATCTCTGAGGAAAAGAATAAGATACATAATAAGGCATTACCCAGTCATCAAACTTAAAAATTATAATCAAAATTGGTTACACATTAATCCACATTCATATATATATTATAGACTTTTGCATTTGATTGTTTTAGTTCTTATTTGTATACTGGAAATATCAACACTTATTACATGATGAAAAGGAGCCCTGACCTGTTTCTGAAAATCCCGTTTCTCATAGGCTCCTTTTCGATATTTAATAAAATGTTGATATTTTATGAATAAATTCTCATGAGCATCTGAGTCCGAGACTAAACCAGCCTCACACACAGACTGTAACTGTAACCTGAAACCTCTGTGTGTTAGCAATGACACCTGCTGTTTGCATGTGGTCACTGCCAAGGTAAACACAATGCAATTACACAACATGCAGACCCTGGACTCACAGCCAGGGAATATATTTTAATTGTTGTTTTCCCCACACTTAAATATTTTTCTGTACTGGAGAAGAAGATCTGGTGCCACGATATCATGTACCCGGTGGCTACTTTTACTAGTCTTATCTTATCATTTTATCAAAATTAAAATTTCTTAACTTCTCTTCAATTCCTTTGCCGCCTGTCACAATATTCAGTTAATAGGCTATTCATCAGTTCTCAGTTCACATTGATTACATCAAACATTATAACTGGTGTTACTTTATCGGGAAGTACCGACTGATACCGAAAACTTACTATTTTGATGATTATTAGACTTAGCATATTGACGATATGAAGGTAAAAGTAGTGATTTCTGATCGAAAACCGGACAATGCACAGCGTGTGGCGCGCTTCAATGAGTCAAACGTTATTTTGGAATCTTATTTATAACAGACAAAAAAAAACAAATTTGAGTTGATAATGTTTAATAGGGCACATAACTACTGTGCATGTAAATGGGACGTGCAGTTTCGGCTCTGCAAATGCATAATGATGTTACTAAATTTTAATTGGAAACTAGTAATTATGATATATTTGGCGATTGGGGATGAATATGCAAGCTGAGTGAATTTATTTGTATTGTAGACAGCACATGTGGTGAGTTGGAACGTATTAAAGCCAAATAAAATTTTATGAAACACAATGGATGCACCTTAACCATGGTCTTATGCTATTAATCATGATTAACGTGTTATGTGAGTCTCAAAAGCTCCTTTAAACGGGGGTGGTGGCTTCATTGTATTATTTGTTATTCAGATACTTAAAAACGCCATGTCACCTTGTTTTAATACTGAATACAATACAGCTTCGTACCTAAACTTACTCATACTCAAAAGGTACGCTGGGTAAACGCTGCAATACTTCTCTACGCAGTATGCGTTATACTCAAACGTCCACTTCTTACAAAACATATAGAGCCAGTTGTGTTTATTGTCATTGTCTATTTAGATACGTCAGACACGATACTTGTAACTTATATGCAAACGTTACGTACATCATCAGAATTTTCTATAAGTGAAAATTATCATGTTTGTTCACTTCTCTCACAATGTCTTTCAGGTTGAAAAACACTTTGGAATAGAGAGCCAAAACAAAATTTTCTCCCCCCCCTCCCCTGTTGCTACGGGCCTGCACCAAGTTGCCAATCCAACCCCGCTGCTTCCGAACGTTAATGTACACTGTATGTATACTGAAACGTGTCAACACAATACAGATTACAATTAAATAAAAGTATTTCCTTTATATCACAGCGGTTAGTTACTTAAAACCAAGAAGACAATGTTGACAAATCCAAGATCGTTAACGTCAATGTTATCAAATAATTATTATAATAAAATAAATGTCTGTGAATAGCGAAGTGAATAAAAACATCTCCAACTAACTCCCTGCACTCGATTGATTATTCGAAGTGTTCATGAAATCATCAATGTCGGCTCTATCACATTGACAGACAAAAGATATCTCCAATTAGTTATCTCAAATCAATAACAACCAGGACACCACAGTGAAAACAAAGGGAAAACGGGTGTTTCTATTCGGGAAGACACCGTTTCTATTGTGCATACAAATCAGAAACTGTTCATGAAAATAATGTTTTGATTAACAAACACAATTACAATTAGATATTAAGTATTTAGTTTCTAAATATATAAAGAAAATATTAGATTATATAAATAACATATTTCAAAAGAAGACTTTGTGATTATCGGCGTTTATATGTTTACTTTAAAATACAGAACGTCACTAACAGCTGTATGATAGTATATATCACATTAGAGATGTTCTGCAAATGATGTTATCATTGAGCGAGTTGATTTTTAAACATCACAAATATCATACACGGCAACTGCATGATGACGTCATAATGTCAAATGACTCCTGAAAATATTCTCCAGATGAAGATATATAGTTCTAGACACATTGTGTTCAAAAGGACCGAAGAAGTGAAAGTACAAATATATATTTAACCATAAGGTACCCTGTGATTTAGTGATTTGCTCCAATGACTTTATTTCACATATAATTGGAAATCTGACAATTAGTATCAAAGTAAGTAGTATCAGAGTACAATATCTCAATCATACCTTCTCATTATGGTTCCAATATGTCAATATAGTTTGGACATATATCCTTTTATTACATATGATTGAAAATAACCGAGTTTATAGTTTCGATACAGGCACATGTGCACATATCATGTTCGCCAAGCAACCATTGTTTCACCGCGACTTAGCGACCCATATTTCATCGTCTGTGACGTCATGAAACAGCTGTTCGTGACGTCAGTGTCGCTTGCCATCGCAAGAGATGCGGACCTTTTCCTAGCTATTTTTACGCGAATGAAATGCAAAGGGTAATAAAGAAATTATTAAACTCGAAAGCGTGCTATATGACGTCTGCAAAACTCGTGCAATATTTATGCATAACCCTCACTCGCGCTCGGGAAATACAAAAAATCGCACTCGTTTCGTAAAAGTCATATGACATTACTTGGGTAATAACCTCTTTATATCAATATCGTTCTTGAAAACGGAACAAGGACAAACACCGAAACGTCACAATCAGTTAATGAAGACGTTCAATATTCATGAAATCTTGTACCTCATTCTCGTGTATATGTTAGCTGATGACAGCGAGTCAAGGTTCGGTGATGTGACTTCATGCCTACCATTGCAACATCTGTGTGTGTCACGCTATTGTGGTAGCTTTGAATACAACTGTCATCAGCCTACACTGGATATGACAGGTCCAAGGACGAATTAGCACTACAGTAAACCACATGTGATAATCATAGTTTCTGAATTATTCACAAAACCTTGGATCTTTATATTGGTTTTATTAACAAATCTTAGTATCTAGTTAAGAAAATTTACATTGCTTTAAACATATTTTAATCAAATATTGAATAATCTGACACTGTTTAAGTGAATATATTTTTAAGATTCTTAAAAAAAATATTTTTTACTGGTTGACGTTCTAAAATGTACCAAAGAATTATAGTTTGAAAACGTCAATCCAGTAGCATGAGCAAAATGATAATTGGCACAACAAGTTAACATTACGACAACATACAGGTCCTTATACCTGCAATTTATAGAACAACAAATCTGTTATGATAGTTTCCTTTCACCATTTGTTGAGAGGTTTTTTTCTGTGGAAAGTCTTTTTTTTATTGTGTGTAATGCAAGTACCCAATAGACCCTTAAATAAATCCAGCTGTTGGAAAGTGTAAATACGTTAGTGCATCCAAACGTTTACCACTCCCGTCTGTGTTTCTAATCAATTCATCATGTTTCAGTCAAAAATAGCTGTGTTGTGTACTTAATTCCAACATCAAAGAGGCAGTCGGAAACGTTCAACCAGTAATTTATATTACGTTATGGATAAATCGTGACTGTTATTCAAGATGAATGTCTTTTTGTATCGTACGAGATATTATCTATCTACATGTAACGTTTAATGTTATATTGCAAGTCGAAATGTTAGTGTACATAAATGAGGACTAAAGTTAGTGATATCGTATGGCTGATAGGAATTGAAAGCTTTTATAGAGAGGGAATAACTAACATCATATCCCTATACAAACGTCTAAATAGGTTGATTATTTGCAAATCTAAAAATAGGTTAATGCACACGAAATGGACATATAGATGTAAATGAGATTGGATGGGAGTATTGAATCGTGATATACACATGATTGCCATTGAAGTCATAGTTACATATAAGACATTTGTTAATTAATGTAATGTAAATGTAATTAATGGAAGAAATATAAATATATATATAAATATCATGTGAATTCATAAATATATTTAATGCAAGACATCTGTACTCTGTTGGTTATTATTCACATATGTAAGTAAGTTTCAGAATGTATCTTGAAAAGGATAACAATTATATGAGACAAAATTACATAAGAGCACATTTAAAGGCGCAGTGCCACGTTTTTCTCATATTTTGCCATTTATTATCAAAAGTTACACACTGTATTGGTACGTTAATGGGTAAACATCTCATTCCACGAGCCGATAAGCCGTATCCATAGAAAACGGTTATCCATATTCGCAGAAAATGGTGCGTTGTATAAAACGCGTCAGTGTGAGAGGTAGATTTGTAGGTATCATGAGAATTTGAGAGTGTTGACAGCAAGATGGTTGACCATTCCATCATTGTACCAAATTTAAAACTCTACTCTGAGTTTTTAGGTATCGCTGCATCAGTCAAATCACTTGAACTACATTCGAGCGGCCATTTTAATGTGAACATATCAAAATGGGCGCTCGATGGGAAATGGAATCGCATGACTTAATCGAACCATGAACATTCATTTCATTACTATTTTTATTGATTCAGGAGTATTATTTAGCCAATGGTAACACATATTTATATTTTTAGAGAGCACTATATTTCAGTAATAAAATCGTGCTGTAGCGCCTTTAAACCATACCAGTTCATATTCACTATTCTGATGTACAGTAAAATGGTATTTGATAAACCATTCGAAGGAAAACCCTTTCTGAATCATCGTTTTGAGGAAAACGTTATTTTTCCAAGAAAAGTGTTCCCTAATCCAACGTATTCTCTTACACTGCAAGGTTTTTCTGAATTAGTTTCTTATTGATTTCAATGCACTTTGTCATTCATTTATTTTCATTGCAAAAACGATTCTGTCTAACAGTCATTTCATGTTGTCGCTTTAAATGATGTTTAAAAATACAGTGTCAACTGTCGCTTTGTCAAAACCATTTACACTCAGAAATTGACGGAAAAAAAACTTTGATTTAAAGGATTGCGTTAAATCTCCCAACTCTAAATCGGTTACCGCCCACAAATACAAACTCTTTGGCTAAGAATATTAAAAAACTCATTGGCTTAAAACAATCTCTCGCCAACAATCAAAGATCTAGGCGAATTTGTACTTTTTGTCCAGAGTCGCTCTCCTTATTAGAGGCGACAGAGACAGCTTTACCGGAACTCTTCTGTCAGCGCTGATGGTCTGCGATCTCAGCCACAAGCAATGGCACCGAGGTTAGAAGCGGGGGAGGCAATTTCATCGCCGACCGTAAACGGAAGCATTGTGACGCAAAGAGAATGCCCTTAAACCCCGGGGAGAAACTTTGAAATAGGGGAGAGCGTCGGAACGAGCAGCCGCCCAAGTCATATCGTCTTACATGTAAAATCGTTAGGAAAGTGAACCCCGATGATATAAGAGCCGATGTGAAATCGTTAGGTATTGAATCCCCACGCCAATAAGGACCAGTGTGACAGAAACACATCTTCATTCTCGAGCCTGCAACCTGAACCATGCTCCTGAAAGTAATTGCCATTGATCTTTGTAACAGACCTTTTTCGTTTCTTTGCCTCTCAATGTTAGCCTGTTATAAACATAGGGACTCAGCAAATAAGTTCGTTTACGGTTAACCCAAAGTCTGTGCTTTCTAAATAAAGCAGCCCATCCTCCCTACAAACTACGTTGACTATGACTTTGAGTTTAAATACAGTTATAGTTTACATCATATGATTTATAGAAATCAAAACACTCACTAATAGGATAATATGTATCATCCGAAAGCATTCTCCATTAGAAATCATGAAAACTGGACACCAGCTATTAGACCGTGAGTGTGAAGATGTCATGCCATTGTGTTAATCACTTTTATGATGTCATGATATTGTGATGTCATAAGGTTTGGAAATCATATTATTGTGACTAATGTTTTTGAGGTGTTTGCTAACGATGGCATTGCGTCGTGCTACTGTCGAAATGTGTGTTTGGAGATCTCACACCAGCGATATTTTCCGATATTTAGACTCTACATTGGCTCTACTATGAAGTCAGACAACTTACAGTGACGACATTAATATACATTCCTCTGATAGATGTGATAAACAGTTACATTGCAAACGTACATTGTAGTTTCAGGTTAAGATTCTTTTCACAAGGTGCAGCTGTTAAAGCATTCTTTTCCTGTTTCAGACTGAGATTGCAAAGAAACCAGACGAAATCTTACCAACAACTGAAGCAGCCATTAATCAACATGACGATTTTCCCACAATGCATTGCAACAAAGCCTGTTATCACTTCCGCTGTCTTTTTTCTGGCGGCTGCCAACCTGCCGTGTATCTACAGTGTTATTCTCTCCCTTGATTTACCCAAGGAAACAGTTTCAAACAACTCCGAGCTTCCATTTACAGCCTCACATCCGTCCTCTGTTCCAAAGTTTAGCCTACTGTATCTAATATTTAGTAGATTATGCAAATTTCATGAAAACAGCCTGTGCTCTAACCTCAGTTTTCCAGTCATATCCCCCGCCTTAAAACCTTCTCGTCCAATGTCGTTAAGTGACTTACAGACTAACAGTTTTAAACGTAAATATGATATGAGTTTGAAAGAACATTCCACATTGAATCGTAGACATAGCATACCCCAGAATCCTAATCGGGGTGGACGAAATTCTGGCGTGTATTACACCAGAAGTAAAGTGATGGCAAAACATGCTAATCATTCATCTGACTTCTTCAGTGTGTTCATTCCAAACAAAGGGAAGCGAGGACACTTCCGGTATAACAAGAAGGTGTTTGTGTACGGCGAGGACACGCGGACACCGGTGTATGCTTTTAAGATGAGGCGATATCCCTACTCCAACGTTGTCCGCTTGTCCAGCGGCTGTACAGGGACTCTGCTGACCCAACGTCACGTTCTGACTGCTGCCCACTGTGTTCACAATGGAGAATACTTCAGGAATAATTTGCAGATGCTTAAGATAGAGGTGCCAGATACAATGGGATTCCGTGTGTATTATATTGAAAAAATCAGCATTCCCCAGCCGTGGTTGAGACGTGCTTCAATGGGAGAAACTGCCAGATCTTCGTATGACTACGCTGTTGTGAAGTTGAGTCATGCTGTCCCAAGAAGAAAAAGATTCATGCCACTTGCAGTTCCCAAGGCAAACATTTTGAACGAGGACACGTTTTTCTATGGATTCACGTCTCCCCGCGATCCACTGCTTTGGACATCTCAATGCCAATCCCGTTCTAATATCGCGTTGATGGACGGACATCTGCTGTTGACCCGTTGTGACTCTGCTGTTGGCAACTCTGGAGCTGCTGTGTTTACTGACGATCCTCGGGAAGGAAAGAGAATTATCGGTATTATCTCTAATACACGGTCTGTGGCCTTGAGTATGAGTTTTGTGACACGGTACAGTATCATCACGGCCCTCACTTGGAACAAGCTCTTTGAGATCTGTTCAATGACGCTCCCAGATAACGTACACTCTGGCGTGTGTCCATCGTCCTTCAGTTACACCCCTGTTGTAACAAATGTACCCGTCGACAACAGGATCATTCCATTTTTCGGTTGAAAACAGCTGGGAACAAAATGGATTTGACTTTAAATGTTGGCACCGTGGGATGATGGCTTCATCATTGGTTTGACTCGACGCCAAACTTGGTAAGGACAGAGGATTTGCAATCTGGCAAAGACGGGAAGTGAAATCTTCTCACGAAGACGGAATATTGACTACCATCTCTTGAGGCATGTCTGTGATTGATAAAGGCAAGAAGGACTTCAGGTCTCCAAATTATTGGTATGAACGAGATGAACACTCTGTTTCACGACAGATGACTTGGAGTTACTGGATTGTATTCTCCAGGACACATGTATTTCCTTTATGTATTTGATTTAGTTTGAGGAGTTTTCCGTTTGGTATTTGTATACAGTGATTCGGAATGATTTCTGGGAAGGATCTGCCCTATTGAAGTAATACGGAACAATTGAACAAATGTATTACGTTTTCCTATTTGTGAAAGATTCTAAAGTGAAACGTCGTGAACTAAATTGAATTTAATTGATACACAATTACAAACAATTTTGCTTTCAACAAACTGGTTTGCTTCTGTTACGCTTGACTCAGCGCTTATGATGTATGTATAGTATACATTGTATTCCCAGGGTGTTTGTGAAGAAACATATTATGTTTAAGTTGCAGGACGAAAGGCAGAAGGAGTGTTGCATGCCTTAATACATGAAACAATTATACTGAGGTGTTGTTATTTTATCACTTAATGTGTTGGTTATCCCTTAATGAACACTGGGAACACTGTATGTCCGTGTTTGTCCGCATGAATAGGAGTTTATTAAAAAGCAATTGAGTACGTTGATTAAAATACCGGAAACTCGCCAAAGGTTTCATTAGAAAATATACACTTTTTCGGAGATTTGTTCAACCCAAAATAAGCGGAAAGATTGCATGAATCAGTATAGGTGTTTTCCAGTCTAAATATAGATCGAGTCTATTGTTTTCAAGAGCAAAGCAGTGTGGTCATCTCGCCCACTGTAAACAATCAAAAGAGAAAGTGTTATGAATAATCACGGAAATGAAAATATGATAGTATTTTACGTTAATCTATTCACCATTTGTTTCAGTTGTGTAGATACTGAAATAACTTTTGTTCACACAAAAGGGATTTTGTTTAAGTCGTATAATCAAGGAGAATATACACATACGTATGTGTCACAGGTTGCTGTTTAATTCAAAATAATTTCCGGGTAAAAAGCCATCAATTTACATAATTTTAAAATATTTGAAAATACATTTATTATAATTATCGTTACAATCAGCGTTGGGTGACAAGAGTAACATGTGACAAGCCGAGAAGATGAAGGCGTGCGTTGCCATGGCGACTGTGAAATTGACATTGACAAGCTTACAGCCTCTAAAACCTCTTCTTGTTGTATTCTACATAATAAATAACGTAGAATTCAAGAAAGGAAAATCCTTCTTATCACATCACATTCAGTGGTGTGTGCTAATCGAGAGTACGTGTTTTAGAAAAAAAAATTCAACAAATTGTTGTTTTATGAAAATCCTTTCTCATACATCACACTGCAGATGAAAGTTAAAGCGATTGATAATTTTTTTATCATTTATATGTGTTGAAACAAGATTATAATTTTTATCAGAAACATTCCATAATACAAGATTATTCGACGGAATTATTTTAATATTTTGCGCCTAGGGCCGTGTTTAAGAGAGGTTTCAAAGTTATCGCTCAATTAGCGATTACTTTTAAACCTCTCTTGAACGCGATTGCTCAATGTAGCCCTACGTAGCAAAGCGAGCGAACTTTGAGGTTTTGCACCGTGTTGTTCAGGAGAGAATGAGCGCTACTTGAGCGCTACATTGAGCAATCAATTAGCGATTATAAGTGCTCGCTGTTATGGAAGGGAGCCCTGGTTCACTCTGGGTAGAAAAATATCCAATATTAGTTTTGTCACCCTGACCTTCATTTCATTAGCAGCTCTCGACTGTACATATATCTCGTGAATGAATGAATTTGGTGGTCTTGACAAGGCTTTTTATTATATGAGAAGCACCGAAATTTCTGTATGACTATCTGCATATGTCCTTCGGCGTCGCCACATCAATGTAAGTGGGTTCCCAGCCAGCAATCAAACAATGTTTCACACCAAGCCAAATGTTTTTGGGTTTCAACAAAAACGCTGCGACGTATCACCGTGAGTTTCCTTTGTCAATTTAAAGTTAATTAAAAGTGACTTGACCAACTGAACATGCATAATTCTGATGATTGCGATGTTAAATGTTCAGCAAAGAAATTTAATGCACGTAAAACGAATGTGAAAAAAAAGACAAATATGTATGAATCTGTGATCAATATGAAAACAAACATTGATATGGGATTGAAATTGGTCCACAGAACTATTCGCCTGCGGTGCCGTATTTTACCGTTTAGCTGGGTAACAATTTTCAATTTCGCTCTGGCGTTAATAGTGCCGAAGCTATACGAGTATCTATTTCGACTAGTCAAGCCAGACTTTGGTCTTCTTTCAAGTAACTGTATGCCCAAGGCGAGAGAAAAGCTAGGCGATGTAGGAACGGAGCTCACTGACTAGACAATTCTTCAATTCAATGCAGTAACCAAAGGAGTAAGAAATTTGAAGCTGTTTCAACCAGCCCTTGAGTCGCATATTATTTCATGTAGATCAAGCAAATACCGAACATGAAATTCCTGCCACGTAGAAAGTAAATGCATATATGAACGCATTAATAACTTGGGGGACGAATGATTTTTGCAAAAGTAAATATACTTATCAGCACGATTCTAAAGCGGGACTCTATTCCACACCCTGAGGGCCAGGAACCTATTGCCAGCACTGGATGTTCCAACAACTTAACGATGCAGCTATCGGGCTTAGCTTGGAAATACAAAACAACCCTTGAGAGAGAGAGAGAGAGAGAGAGAGAGAGAGAGAGAGAGAGAGAGAGAGAGAGAGAGAGAGAGAGAGAGAGAGAGAGAGAGAGAGAGAGAGAGAGAGAGAGAGAGAGAGAGAGAGAGAGAGAGAGAGAGAGAGATTCAGAAAAAATAATAAACGCTCTATATATATTCCACAACTGTTTGCAAAGCAATCTGAATCTGTTGAATAATAGACGACAAATACTATAAAAAAAATAGTGGCTTCAGAAATGTTCGAGTGAGCTTTAAGCTAGAAGGCTGCGTGTAACATATGTGAAAATCAGTGGAAATAATAGGTGTGTCTATACACATAGATCGGCAGTGGTTTTCATTTAATTTTCTTTCTCCGAGTATTAAAGAATAGTTAATTTATGATGTTGGAAATCTGCCAGATAACGTCAGGGGTAGAAAATTCCCTGGGGATATTGAAGAAGAGGATACGCTTGTAATAATCAATTGTTATTTATATGACACATGCCATCATATTTATTAATATCAATCAGAAAGTGTTAAAGGTTAATGAAATACAAATTTGAAAAACTCCAGCCAAAACATTAACAATGAAAGGGTAAACTATCCCCTTGTCCTCAACACCACTATAGCAGCAAGTTGCCTTCACAATTCTACAATTACAATCCATGGATCTCGACAAACAGGTTCTATAATTGTTAATGGTAGCGTGATTGATGATAATATGCAGCGTGGGTGGTGAGTGATGACACCTATGATAAATGAAGAGATGAATACCATACACAACACGGTTCCTTACACGCCAGTGATACTTAGTCCATAATAATAGGGTAATGGCAACATGTTCATACATCATTCAACTAATGACTCTTTGAGACGTCATTATGGTAAGGATAAGCACAAGGTAGAGGTCTATATGAGTGGACGAGGACCTAGGCAATGGAGAAGTAACAGTCCGAAATGTCCGAGGACTTTATTTCCCTGCCCTAAAACCAAGGTCCTTAAAATGTAAATTAATTTTAATTATTAGATCAACAGGTATATCAGATTATACCGTGTATATCAATGATATTGGACAGTCGATCTAAATTTATTTAAATTGAGGTCCTTAATAACCACTATATGGACAGAAGCCATACCTTATCAGATGTAATGCATTTGTTCTGTATATTTCCAATCAGCAATTGTTCACACGATACGATTTGTGTTTACGACTTGTAGTAACCAACGTTAGATGCACCGTGAGAACATCCAAATCGTACGGACATATCAATCTGATGAAAATACAACGTGTGATACTACAGGTTAATAATATAAGTTGTAACTAGAAATCGTGCAGTGTGAACGGATCTTATTAATCGATGATTTCGTAAAAAATGTCAAGTTTCGCCTATTACTGACCAATCAAAAGCTATGACTAAGTGTAACATTGAAATTATGCTCCAGGGTCAAGATCAGAAAGTAAAACATATGACCTTATCTGAAAGGATTCAGCGCAACGTATGCAAAATGACAGGCCTATCACAGCACAGGGTCATGTATCGCGTAGAAACATAAAGAAAAGGCATATATACACTTTACTTATAGTCCCTATCGATGTAATCCTTTTATATATTGATGATAGGGTAGGGTCTTCAAGTATATGTGCCTTTCTAACGTTTTGTCTGAGAGATAGATAACTAGTACAAAGATACCACATGCTGGGCAAAAGTTTTATTTTCACATGTGCACATATGACACACATATGTGAAACACTGGATATATTCTACCAAATTGGTATTAAATGGAGGATAATATATGAATGCCTATGCCATACTATGTTTACGACACATGATAGAATATTAGTATTCCCGAGAGAGATGGAGTTTCGTAAACATATAATGACATAATGTTTGTATTACCCTAGTCAAGAAACAGAGGAAATTACGCTAAAATCTACTTTCAAGCATAGGCTGCTGTTCGCCGTCGCTGCATTTAGAACGCAACGTCATAGAAAAAGGGTGACGTCATAACATTGTTTATATTACCTTGGTCACATGTCCATATAGTTGACCTTCTGGTCGATTCCTCAAGCACTTAAATCGTTTGTGGAAACAAGCTCATGTATCGCCGAGACATGTCAACCGGTGAATCAATCAATGTGTTCAGGATACAGAATTTCATTGTTCACCCCTTGTAACAATTTCGATATTTCCACTCTCAGGAACATTGTCAATATGAGCGCTGGTAATGACTCTGGCATTCTCAAAGGAGCGAAGACCCATTGTTTGTAATAGATACTGTTCACGACCGCCACCATTAGCGCAGTCTCTAATATCTAAAATATTGGCCTGTTAGTCAGAATCAATTGTGGCAATATTTCATATTCTTCATCGTGTACGTGAAATTCCGATCAACTACGAATGTGTTATTTCCTTTGGGTTCAATTTATTTCATGTGTATTGAGACCAAACGAAATAAGTATGCCACTATAAAACGAATTACTTCATAACCTGATGCAATAAAGAACTTTATGACATTTGTATGTGCAGTAATTTACTTTCCCTTAACCTCTGACATGTTATGGCTTCTGTAGTTATGTGACTCACGGATGTTTCCATAAATTCAGAACAGGCATATTTTGGATCCTTATAGATCACCACTGCGAGTGTTACCGGTTGATCGATATCGTAACATGTTAGCCTTCATTTCATTAACAAATTGCACTCAATCTGTCGTAGCTTTATGAATAAGAAGGTTGACCTTGAATTTGACACCTATCAACAATATTGCAGATGGTCAGACCAGCAGTCAAAGGAATAATTGTTATTTGCAGGCGACGAAAGATCCCCGACTCCCACAAAAAACACAAAAATCCCCCAGTCAGCGTTTCTGCGACATAATTTTTACACGTTTTTTGGCATATTATGTTTTTCTCAAATTTGCCATTTATTATTTGTTTATTTATACAATATGTTGATACGTTAATGGGTAAAAATCTCATAACCCGATACGCCGTAGCCATAGAAAACGGTTATCCCTATTCGAAGAAAATGGTGCGACTCATAAAGCGACAGTGGTGTTGAAGTCTTCAATGTGAGAGGTAGATTTTTAGGTCTCATGAGAATTTGAGACTTCAAACAGCAAGATGGTTGACCATTTCATCATTGTACCATATTTAAAACTCTACTCTAAGTGTTTAGGTACATGTATCGCTACATCAGTTCTATCGCTTGAACTACCTTCGAGCGGCCATTTAATGTGAACGCTCGATCGGAAATGGGCTCGCATGGCTTAACCAAACCATGTACATTCGTTTTAAACCTCTTTTTATTTACTTAGGAGTATTATTCAGCCATTGGTAACACTTATTTATATTTTTGTGAGAGCACTATTTATCATTAAGAAAATCGTGCTACAGCGCCTTTAAGCACCCCCAATATTCAAAACTGACATGTGAGGCTGTGGGAGTGTTGTGATAATTTGATTGAATTAATCACTCTCGACATGAGAATAGTAGATTTTGTGACAGATGTATTCAAAGAAAAATGACTCAAGTTGACATTTCAAGAAATAGAATTGAAATGCTAATGGCACTGTTTTTTCAAAACCAAAAGTATCTATTATCCTTGTGCCTAAACGGCGAAATAAAATTTAGATTTCAGATGTTAAAAACATCATTTTTATAAACCAAGTTGACCTTCACACACCAAAACATCTTTAATGTTGATAATTAAGGAAGTACCTGTTGGTGAAATGTCATCCCTTTTCTCAACAGCTATTGACAACTAAAAAAAAGGCATTCGACCATTTTAAAAGTTCAAACCGTTACTTGAAGCAGGATTTCTCTATTTGTTTTAGAGGGGTCATTACAGTTTACACTCGCCTGGTTTTGCCAGTAGGCCACCTTTTGGGAAATCATCATTTTTTAAAGTTTGTGCTTGCTGAAATCGTGCTGAAATAGTGTTCATAATGTTGTTTCTAGTGACTTTTGACTGAAAGGCAAATACTAAAATTTGACCAGTTGACTTGAAGAATGGAATTACTCACATTACAGCAATCAAAAGTCACTTTCACTTCTCAGTATAACGTAACATGTTTTTGGAGACCAAATACCAAACGTTTATAATGCAGATATCCAAAAGAAGCGAAACATTATCTGAATGAATGTATCTTTCTTAAATTGTTAGGCTACGATTCTCATATAATTACTTGTTGGTTACTTGTAGCGACATATTGCCTTCTTTCTTATCAGACAACCGTTGCTTGTGAAAACACATGGGCGTGTTTAACTTTTTTGCATATGTATAGTTTGTTAAACTTCTCAACGTATCTTAAGTGCAGGATACTACGCGGGTACATGTCTGTATGGATAGGACCTTGGACTCGAGTGTGTCAGCTGAGGTATTTTCCCCCTACCGGACACTAAAAGCCCTTATTCCCTGTCCATTCACTCACACAGTAACCATGCATCAGTGAAAATATCATCAATGATAACAACGAAACGTTGTCGAATCCAAATGCTATGAAATCAACACCCATTATGGAAATGAGCAGACAAGTGAAGCGGAAACACACTGTGTACCCGTATTGCTCGTAACTTACATAGCTCGTAACTTACGTAGCTCGTAACTCACAGCGATAACAATGATCAAATTTCAACTGGCATTTGTTGAATGGCTAACGCTTGGATGTCACTGCTCGAATAATCAGTGTCATCATGATATAAATATTTCTAAATCGAAAACGTGTGTTTGGCAAGGTTACTCAATTGATCGTTCATCTTTGAGATTTGTTATGAACAATTTACATCAAACAGTATTTTTCGAATTCGTAAAGACACACTTTGTTTTATCTATTCCCTTTAAGCAGCGTTTATATCTAAATACGGTTCATGGAGTCTCCAGATCAAAAACTGATAGACCTGGTGAAATATTGCTGACTTGGCCTTTTCCCGGCTGTATGTTTGGGGTATTATAAGTTTTGAACAAATGAGGAAACCAGAGGTTCATAATTCCAACCAAACATTACATGATCACAGCAATTTACAAATACTTATCTATCAATCGACACGTCTGATAATTGGTTGTTAATGGCACGCGATTTGTCAACATCTCAAACTTCAAATTATAGATTACATCATCAGAGCAATTTACAATGAAAAATCGCTAAGTCAGCTTTCCTCTTACATCCATTATTGGATCGACTGTCAGGACTGAAATAGCACCCAGAGTGCTACAGCTTCTTATCCAACTCATCAAGGCTCATCAAGTTGTCCTTGCTAAACAGAAATAGACACGCTTTTGTCAACATCGCCTTGGAGACATCTACTATTCAAAATCCGCCAAGAATATATAATCATAAAGATTTTCACCCTGCTCTTATGTCAAGGCCTCTTTCCACAAAGCGCTTAAATGTAACCTCAGCGCATGTTAACTAACAAGAGTTAAGGCTTACCTTAGTTAATGGTTCTTTGCGAAGGAGAACCTGGTGCTATATGCAGTATGTATTTGAAAATTTATTCATTGCAATTCCTCCGAGAAAATGTTACAATTGTATCTGTTAGTACAGTAGAAGACAGATATAACTAACTCAATGGGACCAAAGCATTTAGTTCGCTATATCCGCTGTTCGCTATTCGCGTTTGGCCGCCATCTTGGATCATTTCCAGCATAAAAATACAATGTGATGAACAAAGATACGCCCTGGATGAATCCCAACTATCCAGGTATCTACCCAATCAACGAGGAATAAAGTTATTAACTGGCCATTATTTGATTTATTTACATATTGGGGATCAATCAATTATTTGATTAAGTGAGTGATACTACAGACGCTTCGCGAGTGCCTTCGGACCAAGGAGTCCAGGGTTCGAATCCAACCATGAACTCGATAACTATCTGCTATAGAGAATTGTCCGATCTCATTTAAATCAGATCGAAGGTAACACTCGTACCTCGTTAGTCGATCTGACTACTACCCAACAGCGGCTATCTCAGGTGACGTTCACAGTTACCTTTCACCTTTAATAAATAAATTCAGCCAATAAGAGGCTTTCTAAGATGTGGCATTGGATGTGATCTGTCGTATGTCAAGTTGCTCCGATGACTTTCTAGCCTCGACGCTGATTGGCTGTAGTAAAAGGTCACCTGACATAGCCTCTGTTGTGTACTACTCATATCAGAAACGTAGCGAAGTGTTATGTTCGATCAGATTTAAAAGGAGATTTGAGCTTTCTTGTAGTTGATTATACATTGAACAAATAACTCACTGCTGTCAATGTATCACATGCCTAGGTTAAAGCGCAACTCCCGGATAAAATGGACCAAAATTCGTTTGACTAAACCAAGCTAAATTGTACACTAATGTGCATCTGTATGCATAGTATCTAGCTAAATATGATTTTTCGTTAGGTCATAAAATTTTTAAAACAATACATTATTTTATTATTTGCGATTATAAAAAATAGCGTCATTTACTTGCCGCGATCGTTTTGTTCCGGTGATGTAACCGGATGTGACGTCAACTGGGGCAAACAAACGTGACGTAACAGCCACGTGACAATGTAAACAACACAGCGCTTCACTTCGGTGATCGCGTTTTGACGATTTTGGTCACAAATAAAGTTAAACTGAGAGTGAAATTCGAATATCTGCTGTATGAAAGTATAATGGCAACGAGGAATTAGCTAAATATTTGTTTTGGTACATAATTATGAGAAGAATTCATGATTCGAAGGACAAGTCAAATTCTGTAGCCTAGTGAAGCAGTCGTTGTCCTCTGTCGACACGGAATGATTTCGGTAAGTGGGTCTTTGATGTCTTTCTTCTAACGATGCATAATTTGTTATGTGAATGGACATGTTCTTTCGAAAATATAAATAGTACTTGAATTTTCAATCTGAGTCGAGGAAAACAACATTATCAGTCTGTCAAATCGTGGCTCTCGTCGAGTGTGTTTTGCAGATCCTATTTTCGATACGCGCTCACAATCTTCCAAAGTGATTTTTTAAAGAAATTTGTCTGGCCCACAGGGATGGCAGTATCCAAATTTTGATATCCATAGTAATTTTTACTAGCCTCGGTCTGAATGACTGGTGTTAATTTTAGCCCAGAGATTCATTAACATGTCAATTATGAGAACTTATACTTGTAATTAATTTGCACCATTTCTTTGGTAAAATGTTAATGTGTGCATGACTCGCCTTTTTAAAAAAAGTTTATAATTGATTTGTCATCAACTTCAGGAAATTATTTTTTAAATATCGACATTTGCTTTCAATTAAATATAGGCTATTAGACAGATATCAAATTCAAATCCATATAACAATGTAGTAGAAATTACTACTGGTATTTAAAAATTACAAATTAGAAGCCATCTGAGTTAGTGATCTTGGTTTAAACATATTTGTATTTCATAAAATGAAATAAGGATTGGTGAACAAGCCACAAGGCTTATTTGGACAACGTTCCTTTTTAGTGATCATGAATGTATATGCATATTTAAATTTTCAAAGAAATGGCTTTCGATAAAAGATTTCAATAATTTGTTTGATAACTATTCATTTGTTTGTGATGAAATTAGACTGAGGCTGTAGATGTTTAGAATTATTTCACTTGCCTGACATAAAAATATCAAAGGTCCTATACCAAATACCAAAACAAAAACATGTTATGAATTAATCATGTGTAAACATATGCAGCATCAAGAAAGATTTATTATTGTTGTTACAGGTGATGGGAGTCCCTAATACAAGATAACACATCAACAACAAAAAACCATTAGGAATGGACTGTATGTGCAGTAAAATATTGGTGCTGAAGGTCTTTGATATCAGGAAATGATATATATAAACATTGTCATAAGAAGTGATATATATGCTGATTGTGTGAACTGATATCCAAATCATTATCTTCTCTTGGATATGAGAATGTGCCAATGTTTTAGAAATATTGTATTCAACTTTGCAGCAAACTTGAGCAAGACTACACAAAATAGTGTAATAGTAAATCAAATTAAAATTCAATTTAATTATGAGAGTAAATAAAATCAAATATTTCCCAAATTATTTAAAAATAAATTTTATGATAAAAATTAATTTCATGTGCACTGTTCCTTTGTAATTCCTAAAATGCAAACACTTAAACAAAATAATGTACACAAAATAATGTTCAATACATGTATACTTAGTTGAATAAATTTGGCTCTTATATTTGTTGTTTTATTCATGATTAAAAAGTGGAAATGCAATATTGCATCTTAAGTGACTTTAATGTCACAATAAAAATAGAAAACTTGAACATAATTTCTTTTCAGAATTCTTAGGTCTGTTTCAAGGTAAGTTTATTTGATATGCAGGTAGGTGTAGGCAAATGTAAAAACACAAGTCATGCTTACATAGGTATTTACACACTGTTACAAATCTATTTTATATAAATACATATCTTTGTCCCTTTGGATTATGCTATTTACAAAATTAATCATATGCATTGTGATGAAGTATATTTTTTATTTTCATATATATATCTGTAACTGAAAATACAGGTTAGTTAAAATTGCAGATTATATCAATAAATGTCTGAATTTTCCATTTGATCAGATAATATATAGTTGACAAATATACTCATAAAATATTATGTAAACTTTGAAATGAATAATGATTATCTTAGCATTTAAATGAGATATCAATCACCAAAAATTCCATTATTCTTATTTATTTTATCCACTAAAATACAGATAAGTTAGATAAAATATTTTCATTCTTTCTTTCAATGTCTTTCAAAATTTATGAAACAATATCACTACAATTAAATTATTTCTATTGCAATACACTATTCATCCTTAAACAAAATTGGGTACGAGTTCAGCGAAACGTGTGGATATGCATTGGAGTTCACTGCATCCCGAGAAGATATCACGTGACCATGCAGGTACGGTAAAGTTATTTCGCCAAAAATGAAATAACCTTTATATTATAGTCACCAAATTACAAAATATTTAACTACATTCATACACTATTAATGATGTATCTAAAATACGTAAGTTTGCCAGATATATCAGCACTGAAACACGTATGATATCAGCTGTTCGGTTAATTATTTGGGAATTTACTTCCGGGTTTAGTAAGAACCATTTTTAAAACTTTATCGCTGATATTGAGTATATTCCTTTTCTGATTCTCTTCAAGTTGTCATATGCAAATATATGGCAAGTTTTTACATTAAATGGTCGACTGGTTTGATTCCTATTGCCCGCGCAGTTTACTAGTCTGATAGTGTTAATGCTACGGCGGGCGCCATTTGCATTGGTTTGTGTTCTCCAGTTGACGTCATACATTCCTTCGGGGAAAATCGAGATTTTTCCGGTGTTCTCCGTAAAACAAGATGGCCGACACGTCAAAAAGCGACGTAAACAGACAGTTTTCTGACTTCTTTTACGATTTGCTAAAGTCACACATGATTTCAATGGTAATGGGATGCGAGAATTTGTTGTTTATAAACCGATTCACATAATTTTCATGTCTTTGCAATGTGCATGTAAACCATAGGCAGTTACTTGAAAGAAATTGGAGCAAAATCATCCGGGAGTTGCTCTTTAAAGTATTTTCGGACAAACAGGCAAACAGAGAGGCGGACAGGTAACAAATTAAAGTCAATATAACCCCGGAATCTCCGACTCGGGGGTATAAAAGGCACTCAAAGGTGAAATGATCTTCAGCCAGGAACCTGTTCCAATAAGCCACAGAAAACGGGTTCTCAAACGAAAGATGTTTAACTGATCATATTCTTTCCAGATAGTTAATAATACACATATTTAAAACTTATACTCTGGTGAAGACGGGTTTTATACGTTTGATTAACCATTGCAAGGATACATATATTAAGGCTTTATGTATGCCCTAGCGTTAGCCTGAGGTTTTTAATGCTTAAACTAACGAGTGTTGGTTGACGATGAATATATCAATTAATAAAAAAAACGCAACTATTTGTTGATGTTAGATTTTGCTTTCCTGTTTCTGAGTAGAATCTACGACTGCCCTTTTTTGCTGGATGTGTAGTCAGGTCATCGTACTTGGTATATATTATAATATATATGCTCAAGGCTAAGTAGTACACAGTGTCTATCACTGACTAGTATGGCTATAATGACTATTATGACCGCAAATTACAACTTCAAAATACAAAATAATGTCAACGTCACCAAATTCAACATGGCCCTGCATTTTCCCAGGAAGAACATTGATGTAAGCTATAAGATATGAAGAGTCCAGTGAATGGTTCTTGAGATATATAGCTGACGAGCTTAATATGCAAGTTCACGTGTCGAAAAGTCAACCCTTTTCTGTCACTTTAATGTCAAGGTCGCCTAACTAAGAAAAACATGTAAAATATGTAGAAAAGCGCGTGAAAGTTTCTAGAGATTTCAAGAATAACATGCAGCTCCACATCCTGAAAAAAGTTTCGCCATGACCTTTGAAATAATGTGAAGGTCACCAAAATCGAATAGGAAGATTAATGTGACAGACAATGTTATGTTTCTGATGCAAACTTATTTGTTTCATTGAGTAGAATACCTTCTTACCCAAGACACAATCTTCAGCAGACGATGTACAACTATACACGTGCTTTGCTGCAGACAAGGAACAGCCATGATGTGCACTGATGTCATGAGTTACAACGATGTGAAGACATGGATGAATGACAACAGCAGCGAGATATAGCGGCTTGGTCCAGAACAACTGAGGTCTTAGTGTGAAGTCATTTACTTCAATTTGACAAGTCTAACATCTTCTTTGCTGATAGGATAAGGACAAGGGCGTGTACAAATTTGAGCATTTTTTATTATAATTTGGAGCAAGTATTACAAATTGGAGCGAGTATTAAAATGTGGAGTAAGTATTACTATTGGAGTAAGTATTACTATTACTACTACACAACAAGGTGTCTGTACCTTCCAACTTGTCATTCCAGTCCCACTCGGTCCATTACACCAAAACATGTTATTGCACATTGACATGAGTAAGCTCGATAACTGCAACTGTTTACTCACCGGTGCATCTAATTAAGCCCTTTTTACATGCACACGTTTACTCCTGGGAGTATATTTACTCCTATGAGTAAATATACTTACAGGGAGTAAACGTGTCATGTAAACAGTCCAAAACACATTTACTTACAGGAGTATATATACTCCTAGGAGTTAAATACTCTACCTCAAGAGGTAAAGTAAAAGTATTTTCTGTTTACTCCTGTAAGCAAACTGATGCAGAATCCTAGAATTTGACATAATTTTATATTTTTAAACTTTGTAAATTAACTATTTATTGTCTTTGGTCTTTTATTTTGTATTTACAAAGTTTCTGTCAGCTATAGAATTTTTTCATCAATGGATTTTTTTTTATAATACAATATAATATAAACATGTCTACTTTCACTTGGTTCCTAATATGTGTGTCTTATAGGTGTTAGTGTATATATCTATATTGTTCTTACAGTTTGTTATATTGTCATTGTTAATAGTTATCATTTTTTTAGTTGAAGCATATCAAAACAACAATAGTCTATATTTCATTTTGAACTATATTCCCACATTGAACAATAGCAGGGCATAATAACATTATTTTGCTTCAAAGACATGCCATTTATGAATTGACAAGTTAAGCAGCCAAGTGGGTGTGCAGCTCTTTAAGCACCCAGCAACGGGTCATCATTATTGTAACCATCAGCGTCATTGGGGCCATCGTCAAGTTCTAAATCTATGTCATAAGGGTTTTCATCTCACTTAACAATTGTAACTGTACATGTATATTCTAATCTACATCCGAGCTCTTCTGTATGTGTCGCAAATGTATCTCAAATAGTCACCCGGATGAAGGTATAAACTAACATTATAAAAAACTTCATCATTCTTGTTTTGAAAATATTGTGGGAGGCTTTAAGTGCAGTACTGTAGTTACATAATACCATTCCTTACGATTGAGACAGTGACCGTCAGCTTTTTCATTTCACCATATTTGAGAATGCTTCGACCACTTATTTTTGTCAGTTAACAGACCAAGCACAAAGCCTTACACATAACATATGGATAATCTCTTCTTCACTTCTGTATACGCAGTTGTTAGTTCTTATCAGAATGACGTTTTAGCTGTAAGCAAACCAACTACTTAAGGGTCCTTAAATTCCAATGGAACGTAAAGTAAATATACTTTTACTCCTGGGAGTACTCCTAGGTGTAATTATACTCCTGAGAGTAATGTGTGCATGTAAAAAGGGCATAAGACGCAGACAGCCAAGTTGCAGATAGTAAACAAATTGTATATGCAGTTACATTGTATCTTATAATGTAACTGCATCGTGACTCGCTCGAAAAAATGCCATATCACTCACTGTTCTCTCATTTGTAATGGTGTTCTGCTGTCACACTGAACCTGCACCTTTCTACGCTCATAACGTCCACAGGATAAGTTCCTACTTGTTTGACTAAAAGTGAAAACAGTTCAATCATTCGCTTCCCAAAGAGGTTACTCCCTTAAGATTTCCGATCCTACCCTCTGTTCTAGAAGCCCCGAATTCGCCGGCAAAAAGGGAGTGTCCTGATTGTTTGCAATTGAATCTAGTTGTGCAATCGGCGACGCCGTTGTAATTGCGACATAATCATCAGACATATTCGAAGGATATATGCTAATTAACAAGACCCTTAAGAGTTAAATGCCAGTCTGATTAAAATCGACGGTTTTCCGTGGAATAAAAATTGCAAAAATAAAAATTGCAAAATAGTGCATCTACCGGGATACGAACTCGTATCGTTCGTAGGTGGTTTCCACGCCAAACCGACCTTGTGGCGAGGAATCTACAGAACCTCTTCGTATCCCGGTAGATGCAAACTTTTGCAAATTTTATTCCTCGGAACAAGGTCGATTAAATGCCTAGATATTTGAAGTCACTCGGTCTACCTAACCACTGAAAGATGAATTGTTATTGGTTAACAAGGAGGGATACAGTGTAAGGTTCAATTTCCACCGCTAGGAAATTTTGTTGGAGCCGAGAAATTTAGGCCTTCTAGAACAGAGGTTAGGGTCGGAAATCTGAAGGGAGTAACCTCTGTGGGAAAAGAATGCAGCTCAATATATGTAAACAGATCTTGTGTGCATCTATAGGGTGGAACGCTCTACATCAAGAACGATATGACTACCATAGCTTCAAGGTATTGCGACTGTTAGACCCTCGTAAAAATTACTTAAGCAATGTAAGATTTCAAGCTTCAAACATTTATTTACCGGCTTTACCAAATGTACACATACCGGGGTACAATAATTATCAATAGTGAACAACGTAACATATAATATTATTTAATGTTGTTTGAAAACGTATATGAACGATTGACATGTTCATTCTGCACTAGAGCAAGCTAGAGATTTTTTATTTCTACATTTCAATTCTTACACGTATTTCTGTCTTAATTCGTTTTATAGAGGGCATACTTGCATAAAATGGAATTCAATTTTCCACAACGTACAGATAGGAAAAAATCTGAAAATTCTGGCGATGTTATTTATTCTTCCAATGTGTTTCATTATATTTTATAGTTTAGTTTATCTAACTTAAAAGTGTTAAAATCTTCTTAAATCTTTATAGTTGACAAATAATATTCTATTTAAAAGGGTGTTTTTACAGGCATCATGAGAAGTAAACAAGGTTGAAACTTAAACATATAAATTTTATTTTCTTTTCATGAACGCCATGTTGTTTCACAAGAAAAACGTCATTGATTGCAAGAACGTCGAAACATTTACAATTGACAACGGATTAGTCACTCGATTGACATAATTAATGACACGATGAAAAATATTATTTCATAAACGATCAACGATAAACTATTTGAAGCGTTTAAGAAAGTGTCAATTTTGTTTTAAATTGTTTTAACCCTATTCAATAGACTGGTACCGAATACATTAATTTACTGTCCTTCACATTCGAGTAATCGTTATTACGTTACCAGGCGGGCTGGAGGGAGGCATGTTTGATTTCGATTAATTTGGGGGAATACCAATTGGTCATGAGTTATAATTTATGAGAATTTGAATTTATATAAAAAAGACAACAGTAACATTTCAACAACCTTGAATTTGGGAGGTAACTCGGAGTAACACTGAAGTATGTAACACAGCGGTGTTGTTGTTAGCATGCTGATCACGCCGGGTTCGAATCCCGGTGGAGGCACCTAACATTGTGAACTGGGTCTCCTACTGTGTTGCCTCTTGAGCAAGGGACTTGCAAAATTGCAAATAAGGAGATTTGAGGGAACTAGTCATCATTATCAAGCAACGTGAACCTAGTAGACTGTGTATCAGTACTTGTGTCATTCCAAAATGAATATTGACATCCAATGATTCAATGATTATGAGCTTCGACTACAACTGTTTTACCTGATATAAACAAAGAGTGCAATGGTACGTGCACATTTAGTGTAGTAATATTATTGGAGGGGAGAAGATTCGAGATAGTTTCACATCAAACTGCTTTTCCCCTTAATGCGATAGGCTGCATGTTTAATTACACTTTAGTGAATTAATTATTAATATATGCACATACTTATTATCCTCCAGATTTAACGAATTTCTACATTGTTATAATAAAGCTCAGCTTACCTTATCAATCGTGTTAGTTATTCCGTAGAACAGAATTAGTAATTCCAGTTGATGTAAAATGTGGAGCATTTGCAATTAATATTCGAAAGAAACACTTTAAGAAGGTATAAATATTCTCCATAATGAAGTGAAGGTGAGTTGTATCGAAAATGCTTTTTCAAGCTCTGTCTCATCATTTACAAAGTGCATCAACGTTTATAAAAGATAATTGATGTTATGATGTTATTGTAGTTTATACCGTCAAAACATATAATTTCAATCATTTGCGTCATTATCAAAGAATTGTCTTTCACTTACGACAATGATAAAAACCAAAATAACACTGGTGAAAGGTTACCTAATCATCAACCTTTCTTTGGTCACAAAACATTAATCACTAAGATAAATAGAACTAACCATTGAGAAAATAAAAGTAAAACCATCTCCTTTGATAAGTGGACCCTATAAGGTCAATGGACGAAAAGATGATTGCAATTGATTAGATGTTCTATAATAAACGTCATTGTAAATGATGAAGGAAATGGTCCCTCATTAGTTCATAAAAGTGTATAGTTTCATTCCGGGTTGAAACCGGAACTTAATGATAAATGCTAAATTATTGTAGGTTATATCATAGACAGTACGTGCACTCAACATTTAATTGTAATTGATTAGATATTCGGCAGTGAGAATAAATTGTAAAATGAGAGAATAGCACTTACTGGATTCTTACAAAAGTACGAAATACTCTTCAGAAATGAACAGTGACATATACAAGCAAACTTAGCTTTTCAAAACGAAACATCCGTATTGGATAACAGGAAGTAGAACATTGATTATCACAACTGTTACATATAAAAACAAAGTAGAATCAGAAAATAAGAAATGAATTACATTAAAATGTATATAAACCACACTCAGTTTGCAACTTCATTCATATACTAATTTTTTGACAACCTGTCATTTATTTTTCAAAGATTAAGAAATTAATTGAGAACATGAATTACATTTCAGCTTTAATGTTGTCAACCTATACCAAAGTGAATGCGCCATTCATTTATATCAATATTATCAAATGTTAAGTACATGTACAACCAAAAGTAGTGAATCAGACAAACTAGAAAGATAATATTTTTTTAAAAAGTACATGCTATAACGATATCCCCAATATGACACTTCCACGTGTATATGACTTTTAAGATGAGCTGATGATAGTTGGGGTTTACCGGCGCTTTCAATATCATCTCACTTATAACACGGTTGCTATTATATTGCAGGGAGAAAGCCTACAAAACCGTTGTGGCTGTGTTGTGATGCAACCTGCGAGCAGCGACTGAAACTAGCGAACTATGGGGGATACTGCACTGAAACACAGTATAGAATTGCACCAAACCTTACTGCACGTCGAACAGTTCTATACAGCATACAAAGTGGCAGAAACAGACGGGATCATAAGACTTTAACGTCTTAAAACGCAAGTCCACACTTCTAAGAATTCTTATCCAGTCCACAATCCAGGCATTAGAGTGGTTAACCACACATTTGTGGGTTACCGAAGATTAGCTTGTAATAGGAAAATACGTTTTATTTGCCAGTGTGAATGCACGGTGTCAGCTTGGTTCGTCGACAAACGCAATTTCAAATGTTGCATAGTGTTGACAAACAGAAATGAACTGATTACCCGGATGTAGACAGATGTATTTAATGTGTTGAATAAATTGTACTCCTCTAAAACATTTTTACCAAATGTGGGGGTAAGATATCGAAATAAGTTCGAAGGGACACTATTATAAATACAATAAAATGTTATCTTCATTTGAAGCCTTTATTGTATTACCTACGTATATTAGTTATCCGTTGTTAATATTTAGAACTTTTAATCATTATTTTGCCTGTCGAAACAGGACGTTTGAATAATACCCCAAGAGAATTCATTTATCACCATTTATTGCAGACGAAATTCACTTTATTTTTCGTTGTCCTACTATTGATGAAACTATAAAAAGTTACGTTTCAGCAAAACTTCTTAAAGATGCATCCATTGTGTTTCATAAAATGTCATTCGCCTAAACACGTGCCAACATACGATATGTGCTGATTTCAGTTGCAATAATTTCCCTCGACTTGCATATTCATCCCCAATCGTCAAATATACTGAAATAATGATATAATAAATAGAAATATATCTGTTTTTCCTTGACAAATACCACGTTTATCTCATCTCGTGAGGTAGATAAGTTAATATATGTCACCCGTGGCTGCGCCACTCGTGAAATATCTGCTTTTCTACCTCACTCAATGAGATAAACATGGTATTTGTCAAGGAAAGACATATGTCCTCTATGTATTAACCATGCCTGAGTGTTTGCATGATGTTGCACATTGTCGACGGTTATTTTGAAGTACTTTTGAACGACTGTCGACGATCCGGGCATAAACCGAATGCACTCTGAGTCGGAGTCTAGTTTGCCTAAGGCTGGAGCGATGCGCTCATCGTCAATCGCATTTTCTTTTCTATTTCATTGGTTGCTATGTTAGGCAACATATTCTCGTCTGGCCTACAGTGCTGATTGTAACAATATTTAAACTAAACGTGAAAATATGTTTGTGGTTTTATTTGACCTGAGATATCTATCGTTTTAATCGCAATGACGTTAGTCTAAAACCATAAAAACCCATTGTCTCCTGCGTTCTTTGAGGCAGTTGGCTTCCTATTATGATCAATTAATATTATTAAAAGGTAGATAGATATATACATGTAAGTTCATCATTAATCATCACCACCAAGTACGTAAATAAAAGGAAAAGAATGTCCGAATTTTGTAAAAAGGAATATATATATATATTTACCATAATCATATCATATCAAAGCAAACTACTCAGTCATTTACTAAAATATGTCTGCTGGTATGTCAGATGATACTGCACGCAATACATGATGACATGACATAAGGTGGAATCACATCCTCGTCTTTTTTCTTTCTTTTTATCAATCATTTCAGTTTCCTTAACGACGGACGAAAAATTTAATATATATTAGACATTACCTGTAGGCGAGATTATTGGCGTTCTTTTGGAAGTGAGCAATACAAATTACGTAATCGACATTCTTCTTGAAACGGTTGAATAACGCGCAGGTAATAATTGGACCAACCCTTGTCATGCTTGTTGGAGACAACCCTGTAGGTCGTCGCGCTACCCATGAGATGGGGGTTCTACCGGTTGTCTGTGGGGAGTGGGGAGAGACAGTTGACATTTCATTCACTAAACTAACCTGAGAGCCCGGCTTAATCACCTTTTACAGCTTATGATATTGTGATTGATGCACGCGTTTTCATGTCGACATTGCGTAATTAACTATAATCAATTTGTCATAGATGTTAAAGACACACATACATTACTTGTATAACTATATACATTATCGTTTGTAGGTGATAATGATAAATCCCATGTGTTGTGAGATCCTTCCAAGATGTTAACTATCATAGGTGAACAAACATGTATTATTACATATAAACACGTGTAATAAGTGACGTACATAGTAAACACACCCACAAGAGAATGAGTCAGTTGAATTTTAGTTTGAAAGATACATTGATTACACACCCACATTAAATCAACGGAACATCGAAATCTAGTTGCTGTGTATAAACTATACTTTTATTACAAATTATTTCAATTCATTTAATTTTTAAGATATATTTATTATTTTATCATTTTCACACAAGACTTGCAATTATTAAAATCACATACTTACGAGGATAATTTATCCGACGAGGATAGATTTCAAGCTCATCTCATGCACCGCATATCGGAACAATATACTGTATCAGAAGCACGGTTATCTGAAACACAACTGTAACAACCGTCGTATTTTAACAAAACTTACCTAGTATAATACTCACCTACTGATATCATGACAAAACTAATCTTGTTTAAAACACTAGTATTTTGTATACATATGTTAATTTGATATGTTTCTAACGTTGTGTTTTTCGTGTATATCCTTACAAACGCCTGGAATCATGTCTTTATCGCAATAGTTTATAATATAACTGTAACTCAATAGCACGGTAACATAACGGTAACACTAACACACCAGTAACGTCAATGTAAACATTAAGATATGTAAAGCATAACACTTTGCAAACAAATTTCTAAATGTTTAACCCTAACAATTAACAGGATTGCACCTCATTATTTTGTGCAAAAAAAAACAATCAAACGTCTCTCGGGTCGGGAACATAATAAAATAAATGATGCTACTTTTGCACGTGCATTGTCGACATAAAATAGGCTTACAGTGAGTACACCTCATTTCACTTGTGTTAAATCACGTTAATTACATATAATGAGGTGCAACAATGTCAGTAAGTTACAAATCTAAATCGGATAAGTCCGGAGCAGCTTAGATCGGTGGGTGACCTAACGTTAAACGTAGCAACTTGTTGCTATGACATGAATACATTATGATCACAACAAACTAATTTATTTATTTTGCAATGGTAACAAAATGTATAGTTTGCATATATCACCAACAATGTCAATTTCTAAAGTGATGCGCCAATGTTTCTTTAAAAACTAGTTCTGCCGGTCTGTAGTCGAGTTGGCGCGTACTGAGCATGTGCAGAATTCTGCCTTTAAAAGTGAGCACGGCACCTCTCTCATCACAAGCTTCCGAGACGCAGAGTAGTGAACAACTATCGCTCTCTCGCCTTTTCTTGAGTTATTTATTGAAGTTATAGTTCGTCTCACCAGGACACTTAAGAAGTAGCAAAATGTCGCAGAAATCTTACTCCAAGGTGTACATGCCACAGATGGCACAGCGTACCACTGTCATTCAGAGGACCAGCGGGAACCGTTCCTCCATGCCGGGGGGTTTCTCCTACAGTTCCCGTTCCTCCATGGGTCCCCAGTTCGCTAGTGGCACCTACTCTAACCTCTCCAGCTCCGGTGCCGCCAATGTCCGCGACTCCAGACAGAAGGAGAAGAAGGAGATGCAGGGCCTCAACGAGCGACTGGCCGGCTACATCGAGCAGGTCCGCTTCTTGGAAGCTCGTATCAAGATGCTGGAGGAACAACTGTCGCAATGCATGGGGCAAGAGAAGTTTGATATCCAGCCAATTAGGGATATGTACGAGGCAGAGTTGAATCAGGCCAGGAAAATCATCGACCAAATGGCCAAGGACAAGGCTGGGTTTGATGCTAAAATGGCAGGAGTCCAGGACGAGGTCCAGAGACAGGCTCAACTGATCGACATGTACGAGAAACACAAGAGAGATTACGTGTCAAAGGTCAACCAGCTGACGACCCAGGTCGGCGAGTATGAGGGAGAACTCGGCTGCTGCAGAATGAGAATCAGCAACTTGGAGGAAGAGAATGAAAAACTGAGGGATCTCTACCAGAAGTCCAACGAGGACATCAGGAAACTCAGGGCTGACCTTGACAATGAAACTGCTGCCCACATCGAAGCTTCCAACCGGTGCCAGACTTTCGAAGAGGAATGTGAGTTCCTAAGGGCGCTCATGGACAAATTCCCCAAGGAGCAGAAGCACGTGACACAAATCCAAGGAATGGACATGAAGGTCTGGTGGGACAAGCAGCTTTCGCAGTGCATCAAGGATCTCCAGGGCGAATACGACTGCGTAGTTTCAACCATGAGAGACGATATGCAGATGAGGATGGATGCTCAGTACCGCCAACTCCAGAGCGGAGCCTTGAAGGACAACCTCGAGTCCACTCATCTGAAGGAGGAGGTCAAGAAACTCAAGGGTCAGCTCGGAGACAAAAACAGTGCTCTCCTTACTGCCGAGACAAGAATCCGCGAGTTGGAGGCTGACTGCAACAGAATGGGAGCTGACCTCGCTGAAGCAAACAGAGAGCTTGACGCCTTGAGAGCCAAGTACAGCGCCGACATGGATCGCCTCAACAGCGAACTGGAGGCTTGTCTCCAAGAGATCCAGCACATCATGGATGCAAAACTCTCTCTTGAACTCGAAATATGTTGCTACAGGCAGCTTCTGGAGGGCGAAGAAAACAGAGCAGGACTTAAGCAGGTTGTTGAACAAGCCGTTGGTGTACAGAGCAGCGGTGCTTCAAAACTTAGCGAATGCATCTCTTCTGGCAGCCAAAGCAGTATGAGCAGCGAGGCCTCGGGCAGAATGACCCAGTCCAGATCCTCTCGTGGTAATGTCAGCTTTGTCCAGTGTGCTGTTGATGGAAGCTTTATTGAAGTCGAAAATAATACATCTGGAGGCAAGGCCAAGAACCAACTTCTCAAGGGATGGTCAATGAAGAGAACATGCCCAGGAAAAGAAGACATCATCTACAATTTCGACGACATCACCCTCAAACCAGGACAGAAATACAGAGTCTACGCCAAGGGCGCCGCCCCATCCAAGGGTCAGAACGTGGGGTGTGATTACATCGTGTACGACAAGTGCTTCTCATGGGGAGGCGGCAGCGGAACCACCATCCTCTGTGACGAGAGCCACCAAGAAAAGGCTAGTCTCAAAGCTACCATCAGCAACCTGAGATAAATGATAATGACCCCATGGACAAATTGAGTAGTGTCGTTGAAGATGACCCATCATTCAAGTGAACAAGTACATTGATAACATTATATTTATTTTCATGAGAATTTGCAAGAGGACTCTGCATGAACTAACATTTTATGTTATACATCACATTTTCATATCTATGCAAAGAGATATACTTAATCGACGCTCAAATGTTTTAAGGAAACAAATAAGAAACGTACCAAATGTATATGTTCAATTTCAATTATATATTAATGAATTGTTTATTTGACATTTGTTTGTGTTTTTCAAATGTTCATTTGTTGATCTACACTTCAGTTTATTTTCAATAAAAGTATTTACCTGGTTAGAAAGTGTTGATACTTTGTTATAAAGTATGTAAATTATGAATTTTAAATGAATCTTATACATATATCAAGCAGTAAGTGTAGACATGTACATATCAGCAAAGATCGGTTATAGATTACTTTGTCGTATGTCATAATATAAAAAGTAATCTTATATACATGTTGGTATCTGGTAAAACGCTAGTATATCGTTTAATGGACGGGTACTTTACATAAAAATACATATTTTCCTCAGTAAACATTTACTTCAAAGTTGAAAGACAACATATTAGCAAACTCCAACTTCTAGAAAACAGTAAATGGATTCCTGTATGAATAAATTTTGTGCTACCGTCCGTCTGTCCGGTTCTTTATTAAACATGTTTACTGATAAGCGCGTTTACTCTTCTTATTTGGACAAAAAATGATATATATGTGATGAAATTGGGACTTTTGATAAGTGTATTTTCAGAAATATATCATTTGATGAATATTGTAAAATATTTATTTCCGGACTATACTTGGTAAAGTTGGTTTGGATAACTATAAACTGGTGAGTACAGATAAAGCAAGAGGTGAACTGGTATATATATAAGAATAAGAACCAAAGTTAAGAAATTAACAACTTTTAGTTTTATGAATGATAAAATTGGATCTATTGTAGGATTCGTTTACATTTCTTAACTTGAAACTGATTGTAGGTATCTCCTATATGTATTACGGATGAAAGGTATAAAGATGGGCGTTTGTGAATATTTCATTTCACAGTTCGTAGATTATACATCTACAATGAACCAGTGGTTCGGAAGAAATAATCTTCCACTTAAAAGGCCTTATTCTACCCAAGTAGATATTGAAAAACTCTGTTAACATACACCGTGAAATATAACCAATAATTACAATAAAGGAGGGTTAAGGGTACCAGATATACGAAACACATAACTTTCATTAAATATAAGCTTGCTTTGGTTAAGAGGCTTTTCATCATCTATCATATAAATCAAAAGTTAAGATACTGTATCCAGAACAACGACAACGACGAAACATCAATTATCTGAATTGTTTTACTACACAAAACTAATACATATCTACGAAAGCCTACAAGGGCCAAACTAAGTGACAACATTTTTTTTTTAAAGTTGTAATTACAACTTTAAAAAGCTGTATATTCAAGTTTTAAAGTTGTAATTACAACTTGTAAAGGTGAAATTACAAGTTTTAAAAGTTGTATATTCAACTTTTAAAGTTGTATATTCAACTTTTAAAAGTTATATATTCAAGTTTTAAAAGTTGTATATTCAAGTTTTAAAGTTGTAATTACAACTTTAAAAGGTGTAATTACAACTTTAAAAAGTTGAATATTCAAGTTTAAAAGTTGTAATTACAACTTGTAAAGGTGTAATTACAAGTTTTAAAAGTTGTATATTCTTGTTTTAAAAGTTTTATATACAAGTTTTAAAAATTATATATTCAAATTTTAAAGTTGTATATTCAAGTTTGAAAGTTGTAATTACAACTTGTAAAGGTGAAATTACAAGTTTTAAAAGTTGTATATTCAACTTTTAAAAGTTGTATATTCAACTTTTAAAAGTTATATATTCAAGTTTTAAAAGTTGTATATTCAAGTTTGAAAGTTGTAATTACAACTTGTAAAGGTGAAATTACAAGTTTTAAAACTTGTATATTCAACTTTTTAAAGTTATATATTCAACTTTTTAAAGTTATATATTCAACTTTTTAAAGTCATATATCAGATCGACTTTATCATATATCAGATCGACTTTATCATATATCAGATCTACTTTGTCATATATCAGATCTACTTTATCAAAGATCAGATCTACTTTATCATATATCAGATCTACTTAGTCAAATAACAAATCTACTGAGTCATATATCAGATCTACTTTATCAAAGATCAGATCTACTTTATCATATATCAGATCTACTTTATCATATATCAGATCAACTTTGTCATATATCAGATCTACTTAGTCAAATATCAGATCTACTTAGTCATATATCAGATCTACTTTATCAAAGATCAGATCTTCTTTATCATATACCAGATCTACTTTATCATATATCATATCTACTTTATCATATATCAGATCTACTTAGTCATATATCACGTCTACTTAGTCATATCAGATCTACTTAGTCATATATCAGATCTACTTTATCATATATCAGATCTACTTTATCATATATCAGATCTACTTTATCATATATCAGATCTACTTAGTCATATACCAGATGGACTTAGTCAAATATCAGATCTACTTAGTCATAATACACCTTTTAAACTTGAATATACAACTTTCTAAACTTGTAATTACACCTTTAAAACTTGAATATACAACTTTCTGAACTTGTAATTACACTTTCTGAACTCGTAAGTACACCTTTAAACTTGAATATACAACTTTAAAACTTGAATATACAACTTTCTAAACTTGTAATTACACCTTTAAAAGTTGAAACTACAACTTTTTAAAAAAATGTTGTCATTGAATTTGGCCCTTGTAGGCTTTCGTACATATCTGATTTACATGGCAACGCTTTATAACACAAGAAGGACATACAAAATTAACAACAAGACATTACACAACACAATATGTCAAAGCCCGATGTGATAACATTAAAATCAATATAACTTATTCGTATATGAGGAGTTGATTCAAGTGTATATATATACATGTAAGATAAAACTATGCATATCGTTCATTCAATTTAGACATAATTCTAATAAAAAAAAAGATGAAGACCTGTCTATGATATTTAACAGGAAACATCAGTTAGCGAGGTAACGGTAATACAAAGGAAAATAGGATGCTTTAAAATGTGAATCTGAATGAAAAAAACATACGTACATAAAGAAGTATCAAGTCGAACTCAATAGTTGCATGGTGTCTATATATATTGTGTATATAATTCTTACAAAGGGTGATCTTTTACACAAGATGAAAATCAAAGATACAGTCACGCAAATATAACCAGAACCACAACAAAGTCAATTGGTGGTTAAAAGAAGTTGCAAATACAACGAGAGAACTTAGGAAACACCTGTCTGGATTGTCAAGAAAATAGAAATAAAGCAATGAATATGACTATAGTCATCACCAAATACAAACTCTTCAAATCGGAGTAGTTTGTAATAAAACCTCACTTTAGTTACATTAGACAAGATCTCAAAACCGCGTGCATATTTAACATTTATCACAAAAAAATATGAAATTCTGGTTAGTTTCTCATTAACTTGTTCGAAGTGATTAAATCTTATTTCTGCATTGACATTTCTTTATTCCACTGCAACTCAATACCGGCTAGCTATTGGTTCGTTTGGAAGCTAAAAAAGAGGGCTGATATTATGTTTACACTGTAACCTTTTAAATTTAACCTTTTATTTTATTGAAATCTATTATATCTATTGTTGTCGGTTGTACAGTGATCCAGAAACCATTGTATTATTTTCCAATGTATTTGTGACAAAATCGATGAAAACCATCTTGTACATGTGTTGAAAAAGAACGTTGAAGTAATAATGATTAATATGTGGGAGTATAATCGTACTTTACATTCTGGTCGATGTATGCTTGAATTGACAAGTACATAGATGAAATGATGAGCGAAAATATCAAGGAAATATTAAGGTAATTATCAAAGATCTCCATTCAACCAACAGCACAACAACTTGGGAATCGAAAGTTAAAAAAGTAAAGTTGACATTTAATTTATTTATGGCATATGGTTAACGCAGGTTGATGTCTGTTTTGCCCTTTTGTATTCTGAAACTTTAAGAGCTTGAAATTTGTGTGATCTGTGGCATATTTTAAAAACTGGTGGTTAAAACAAACGATACCATGATAAATGAGATGAATAACACTAAAGCATCGTTAAATAATTTATCCAGCATTTATCAATTTTCAACTTACAAGTAATTTCAGCTACTCAACTTGTGTTCGAACAGACATGAAACTTAAAACCAAACTTTTCAAAACCATTCAAAATCGATTTTTTTTGTGTTTGAATTTATCAAACATTTGATAAGGTTCCTTTAGTTCTGCTGTTAGACAGTTGGTTCTGGCATAATTCTAAATGATGCATTTCTTATTTTAATCAAATAAATATTTCAAATGACACATATGATATACAATTATTCTGTTCAAATCTTTAACCTTATAACTTATGTAATAAATGCTTTTGTCCACCTCATTTGTCTTTATAGGTAATAGCTAATATCTGAATTCTATATGTACTTTGATGGATATTTACCTGGATGCAAAGTTTCATGCGTGCATAATTACTAATTTTAAACAGCTGCATCCCGAAAGTTTGTTCACTTACATGTGTATCTGAGTGAAAATATCTTGAAAATTGAGGTTCATTGTAACGTGAATAAAATTGCATCACATACACTGACAATGAATCACCATATACCAATAAGTACGATAATACTTAAACGTATCCTGTGATATGTCAATGGTGCATGTTTAGGACATTTGGCATACTGAAATAGACAGAGGGGGTCACATTTTGAAAATTCAAATTTCATAAATTTTGGAATAAAAGTTCGACTAATATCGACTAATGAGAACGATTTCAACACAAATGCATTGACTGAGTGTAAGGGGTGTATATGATGTATGTTTATTACAGTCGATCGCAAAATGATTATATTCACACGAGAAAAAAATTTGTGTTGAAAAGATTGACCCCTGGTTACTTCAAAGAGCTGCCAAAACTGTCACTGTTTACAATGAGGCATCAAATCATGTTATGTTATGGAACACTCAACCGTCATGTTAAAATGCAAAAATGCAAAGTGATCGGTTTATTTTCGCGTGATTTAAAGACATGCCAAATTACATGATATTTGCACCGAAATACACACGGAAGTGAACAATCTTTCGGTATGCAGCTGTAGATATGCTACAAACACAATATGACATCAGCTGTAATCTTGTCATACATTTATTTCGGATCACACTTTCTGTAATTATTGTAATGTTGTGGGGCCACGCCTTTGAGAGATTTGAATATACTACCATAGAGTCAGACAGCAATCGCCCACACACCGATACCTCAAATTGTACGGATACAAATTCAAATAAAGGGATTGAAAGACTAAACATAGCAATATTAGAACGATTGATCGATAGGTTGAAACTCGTTATTGACTAACTACATTAGTCAATCTATTAACCAATAAACAGGTCTTTGTATCAAATATGTATCAAGGATAAATTTTGTATTATTATACAAGACAAAATCATCGTTTACTTATCTGATCATTGTGAAGTACACAGATAAACACTGACTGCGTGACTTCCTTAAAATATGTAATTTACATAATTCATAAAACATTATTATAACAATGTATTAAAATTAAACTGAACTTTAGGTAAAACTTATGAACACTTGAAAACCACAAATGCCAAATTATATGATAGGCAACAAATCATGTTCTGATGATGTGGGTTTCAAAAACATGTTAACGTCACATGTCAGATGATACATTGTAAACTATGTTTAAAGAACGTGATTATGAACTTGTCTCCAGTATCCTTGTCCTACGCAATTCAATACTTAATGGGATATTCTTTGCAAGTCAGTGTTATTCAATGAATGTAACAGATTATAGATGTGAAATCTTTGAAATAATATTCAGTGAATGATGTTCCATTAACAAATCTTGCAAAAAGGGTATATCTTTACATTTTCTGGCAAATTTCGATCATCATTAAACATAATTTCTTATGAATAATGTGTGTAATTTATCAGTGTCGAAGTTGAGAACTCTTTCTTGAAATTAAAGCTGACATTGATGACATGAAATATAGGTGAGGAATTAATTTCGAACTCTCTTGACAAAACGAAATGTTGCCATTAAATGATATAATGATGGTTGTCAAGATTTTAAATTACAGATGTCAACTCCAAGAGGGTTATAATAGTTTATATTAATAGATAAATGTTATTCTACTCAGTGGAAAATATCACATCATTGAAATATTCCATTCCATATAAATATGGATGTGGCTATGATGTATATATACTGCAGAACTTATCATCATTAAATTATTCTAGAGGATATTTTGAACCAGTGTAGGCGTTGAGAACTCATTACTCAACTCAAATCTGTCATTGATGACATGACATAGTTTTACTATAGTTCTGAAGTGTGTGACCAAACCGTGCGTACCATGTTTTAAGTCACGAGAAAGACAGCTTATAATTAATTACATGTCTATATTGAACTGTAAATGTAAATCTGCAATGATATCTTAATGAGGTAAATGTTAGTCTACACAGTGAACATTAACATTTATGAAAGAGTGGCTAATTAACGTAGATGAAGCAACGCTGTACATGTATGATCATCTACCACCCATATGGTTGAAAGTAACCCAGTTAATATTTTCTTTTTGAGCACATATATCGCCATCGCCTAGCAACCATTGTTTCAGAGCAAGTTCCCATGTTTCGTCTGTGACGCCATGAAACAATTGTTCGTAACGTCATTGTAGCTTTCTTCGCCAGAGAATTGGGATAGTTTGAATTATGGCTGTTTTCACATGATTCAAATGAAATAGAATGGGTATTAAATGAACTATTGTACGTGAGAGTGTACCATATGACGTTTATGAAACTTATGCCATGTGTATTAGCAACGTTCTTCGCTTGGTCAATGAACAAGTTAGTACATGTATGTACTCTATAACTGTGCCAAAACGGTTCTTCAGCACCTCTTCTGACACTCTCCACACGTTCGTCATTCAAAGACATTTTGAAGCAGTAAGGTCGGTGAGAAGTTGTTTTTTAATCAAATCTGGCATTGATAATATCAATACTACTTTAGAACCACATTGTTACATAGCGGTTTATGATGATAATATGCTAGAAAATTTTTGACACAATCACGTTTAAGTTCAATATCTAAAAAAACGTTTATGTTCAATTAGAAAATGACCATTTAAGCAATATGCTATTAAGAAACACGATTTTTTGGATAGAAACATATTTAATGTGAAGATGTATGTACAGGACGTTTCGGAGTATAAGCTTACTCGTTCATCAGGTGAAATGTGGAGAATATGCTATTTAGTGATTATAAATTACATACATTAGACATTTACACATCTTGGAAAGAGTCCAATCTTGCGTGGCAAAAATATACATTGTATAGCCACGATTAAAAATATCATTAACTCCTTCCATCGACGTCAACAATTATTGAGAATATTTACAGTGATATAATTACGGGTGTTTTATATAGCTTATTTTGACAAACTGTGAATACGGTTTCATTATGTACTGATCTTTCTGTACTTCTGACTAGTACAATAATGGTGTTTCTTCACCTCCTCCTACACGTGGGCGATTGGCATTTTCGTTTTTTCATTTCCGTGAATATTTTAAATTACAGTCGACGTTGACGAGTGACTGTTGAAATCAAAACTAACATTGATGAATTAAGTCACGTTTTGACATGAATGCATTTGATATGATAACTGCTATGTACGGGAAATAGATGGACTACAGTAAACACCTCTGTATCACAATGTGTCAAACAAGTAGAGTATTAACTAAATAGTGCTGAGTTGCACTTTGTCAACTTCAGGTACATACATTAAAAGCATCCGTTTTAGGTTTGGCAATTTATTCTCAATGACATGCATAAGGTGAATTTGTGGAAACCCACTCACGTGTACTTCTGCCCAAAACTAACCCCTTGGAAATGTTCCTTAAACAATAGATAACACATGGCAGTGGCAACTCGAAATATTGTGGAATATGACCTAATGATTCCCTTTTCCCAAATAATTGTTAAATTTTCTCTTGGTTTTGAAACGTTGACAGAACATGAACATTAAAATATATTATGACTAATTTCATGAGCGCCATGCATGATCCAAACGACTTTGACAACATCAATGTGGATATGTCTGGTGTGATGAACATATAATATGAAGATCATAATTTTTATGAGTTGACAAATTAATACTTAGTCTCAAGCACAAACAGAATTCAGCGTATGTAACTAGCTCTGCTTGCCCGTGGACAATTTGTGTACGCGTTAGTGATGATTAGAGCCACTAATACACAATTTTCTGGTTGAGTTGATAATCATGAATTTAATCACTTTGGACACAAATAACCCAGGACGTTAATGTTACGACAACTCAATCCGACACAACCCATTGAACACCCCGTGAATAAGCGTTTATCAATGATGCAAAAATAGATATTCGACTGCAAACAGAAAATTGCATTGCACTAAAGACCTAAGGATCTAGTGTGAATGTTTGATGTTTTGTGTATTGATGACATGAATACATAGTCTGAGATGATTCTAGAAGTTGGTAGTACATATATCGCAATTATGTACCATTAAGTCTCACTGTCTGTCTATTTGATCATTCGTAATATTAATATTAACGTAAATTTGCTCTTTATATTTGAGAAATGGTTGTTGAGAAGAGAAGTTGAAGTCGGGACTTAAAATCTAAGGTTTGAGGGTCTAACACAAAATGTACGTAACAAGTTTTTTTGTGTAAAACCATCTTTTTGTAACCGTTAGAATATTTCATATAAGTAATTATTAATATTTTATTATCATTTGAAACGGGTGAGCAACAGAGCCAATGGGTCTATTAAAAACAATCTGATGTCAGGTAATGACACATTGGATACCTCCACAAATAAAGAAAGTTCATTTCCAAAAGTAATGGTTTCCTTTGATCGTTGACTGACGAATAATTTATAAAACACCAAATTGAATAAGCACAGCGGCCAGCTTCCTTACTAGACATACACAACATTATGACAATTTCAACTAAATATTCATTGATCTGATCATTTATATAAATGTTTTTTCTTGTTTTTAGTTTCTATTTCATTTCATTGATGTAGAGAGTGATATGTCATGACCAGGTATAGAACGGAATGATTGCATACATGTACAGCAAGGAGGGCAATAGAAACGGCAGAACAATGAAGACGTCCTTCTCCAATTCTCTCTTCTTACCTCTAGCATTTATCATTTTACTTTCCATATCGGATGTATGTTGTTATTCATTTTCTGATTTCAGTCACGTATGAACATATAGGTTTTACTCCGTTACGCGATGAGAGGTGAGTGACATAACACTGAACAAGCAAACTATTCTGCTTAATATATGGTTCTTTTGTCGGATATATGCTGTTTTACGGCCAAAATGCTTCAATTAAGCGAGATCAAGAGACGGCATAACATTGTTGCACTGTCCCTTAGCAAAAGCAGTGACGTTGCGTCGATTGTAGACGTGACGTCATATTATATATAAACTTGACGTAATGCCCATGTGAAACTGTCACAGTGTTCAGAAAGTGATGACAAACTGCATAGGTGAGAATATACTGGCAAGTGTTACGCCTTGTCCGTGAAAGTTGGGGAGAATATTCTCAAGTTGGATTACTTGTTCCTAATTCCTTTCTTTCACGATTCAATTAGTGAATAAGCTGGATAACGAGGACACAGATATAATGTAGGAAACACCAAGGATTGATCAGATCATTCAGTGATACGGTCAAAACAAGCTCCGTAGCATTACTAAGTACTTAACAATAAGAACAATCAGAACTTCATTGATTAATTATCTGAGGTTGAATATCTGAGTTCTCTCAAGTAATACATTTACCAAATCTACAATTTAGAATCTCCTTTGGCCAAGGAGTCTGTACACAACATGTCAGCTTGCTAGAGTTTTTTTGTATTGGAGTAGAAGACAAAAGAAGGTTTTCAGGTCATGACCCCTGTGATCCATTTTTGGGGTCACAGGGTCAATAAATATACAATTTAGAATCCCAATTGCCTAATGAGTCTGCACACAACATTTCAGCTCTCTAGTGATTTTCATATTTCAAAAGAAGATGAAATAGGTTTTTAAGGTTGTGACCCCTGTGACCCTTTTTGGGGTTACAAGGTCACGAAATCTACAATTTAGAATCCTCAATGGCCAAGGAGTATGCACACAATTTTTCAGCTCTCTGACCTTTTGGAACTGGAGAAGAAGATGAAAATAGGTTTTTAAACTCGTGACCCTATTTGGGGTCACAGGGTCATCAATTTTACACTTCAAAATCGCCACTGGCAAAGGAGTTCAAGGGGTTCTGGAAAAGAAGACAAAAATACGAAAATTTACAGACGGATGGACGTACGGACAGACGAACGGACGGCGGACATCATGCCGTGCCATAAGCCCATCCCATTTACATTTCAACAAATAATACTAATAAAACACTCACGATAATGACATGACATCATTACTTGGTCATGATGAAGTGGTAATCGTTTAAATTATATATATCTTACAATTCGTTCTATTCCCTTATTACTGTACACCGTGAAGCAAAAACAAATATCTTATTAGTTACGATGAAGGTTTACAACCATTGTGTGGTTATTAATCGGAAAACGAAAGGAATATGTGTTCACATACGGATACGGATCACATTCAAGTTGAAGAGTGAACAACGTGCTTTCGAATATATGTCAAATCATCGCCCATGCACAATAAAGAAATGGTATATTCATGAAATGGTCTCCATTCTTCACCAACATTTCCGGCTGCCAATCAAAGACGTAAAGTTAAGATTTACAAAATACCAGAATGTCATTTAACAGATAGCTGTTGAAATCTTTGACATATATAAAACCTCAAATGTCCTTGACTGCAAAAGAAGCCACGTGAATATAATGAAGCGAAATATAAAAATGTCATAATACACGAAATACTTATTTGCATCATGCGGTTCAGGCTTATGAGTGGAAGCATACGATACTGTCCTCTTTTATTATGAAACAGTGTAGGCGTTGACATATGTCCATTTAGATAAAGATAATGTAATGTAAATTCTTCCGGGATTTATTGAGAACATAAAAAGGTAAATATTGCTTTATTTTTGTTGGAAACATCTAACGAATGAGAAATCAACCGTTATGATAATTTCGCTGTTGAAGAATTCCATGTGAACATTTTTTAAAGAGTGTTTATGATTTGGAACTTATTATTAATGCCCATGAATTGTAGATTTATTAAATCATTCTTCGACTTTTTTTGCAAGACTTCAACTTCGAAGTGAATGATGACAGAAAAAGGTTTAAGTTGATGCATTATTGAGAACTCGTTCAGAGATTGTTTTCCTCACATTGTCTAATTTAATCATTCAGTCCACATAAATCTGATCATATCTGTCTCATCATATCGGGCATACATTTTTCATAATTCTAGGAAATCCACACAGTCCTTTAAATTTGTCTACCTTATGCTTAAGTTAATATCAGTGAACTTGTCAGCGTAATTCCTGTTAAAGGTCCCCCCCCCCCCCCCCCCCCCCCCCCCCCCCCCACAAAGAACTAAGATGATGTTAGGTTACCTTAGTGTACTGTTGAAGAATGTGTGTTAAGGTTAACCGAAGTAAAGTTTGCTTTTTTTAAATAAAGGAACCCGGGCTATTTCCATTTGGTTACATGAACTAGCTTTAACCAATAATTAAATTGGATTTCTTCATTATAAACCGAGAAGAACAAAATAACCAAAACCGTTTCCCCGTCAGAACATCAAGAGCACATATTGAATGCAGCGTTGAAATGGTTTGGTCGATGCCATTGAAATTTTTTCAAGCCAACCTTTCATATGCTCAATGACATTTCTTTACTCCAGATTAGAATAATTTCTTCTGAATCTTAGTGTACAATCAAATGCGATTCAATTGCTCATAAATCCCAATTTGACAATTCGCCCTGTCACCATTACTTCTCATTAGCCTGCATATTATTAGCTGTAAACTTAGATTAAGAATCTGGTTTACCAATATCAACGCTAACATGATAACATATATCTTATTTCCAACCGACAAGGTCACAGCAACAGAAATCAACCTTCATAACGGAAGAAGCCAATTTCAGTTGAAAAGAATCCGCTAGCGTGATCGTCAATAGCATTTATCTTTGACCTTCTCTGACAACTTGATACAAAGGAAATGACATTGTGAGAGAAACCATAACGTGTATGCATTACCATTGCTCATCTTGTCAATCTTTGATTGGATCATCTTTCTAGAGACTATTCGACTCCCACGCTTCTACAGAACAGTATGTAAAATTATGCCACTACCACTCTGGTGATAGTCGGATAATGTTAGAAATGGTGCTTGATGATGCTTTAAAGAGCAACACATACATCTAATACCAAACCCAAGAGAAAGTTTTCATCTACAAAATGATTGTTGCGATATAATTTAAATCCAAAATCCAATGTAATTTGGTTTCAATGACATATACTTTCTTGATTAGCGCGAGCCACTGAATGTGATGTCACTGGGCGGATTTTCGTTTATTGCACCATACGAGCTTTTCAATTGCACAGTTCGTGGCAACGCAAGTGAAAATGAATGTTCAAGAGTATCTTCGTCCTGACAGTTACTCTTTTCATTCATTGTTGACTGTGACGATGGTTATATAAACATGTTTCAAAATTCTGCTCGCGGGGTCAGGGTATTGAATTAACCATGAGGAGCAAACTGTTTGAGAGGCATTCTAGAAGTTGGTGTGATGAAGAAGACAAAAAAATTATGGATGATAAACTTCTTTATTAACAATAGCGACGTTTCGGTATAGATCCTTATACCGTTATCAAGCATGCTGAGTTCGAAGCATGATAAAGGATTTTGGAGTTTAACACCCGTAAATTTCAGCGTTTAAAACCTCCGGCTAACGCCGTCGGTTTTTAACTAAATTTGCGGGTGTTGAATAGCAAACGCAACTATTTATCTTATAAGTGGACAGTATTTCAATACAAAAAAACATAGCTCCATTTTCTCTGTAGCTACTTGCATAATTCAAGGTTAAGGCTATCATATAAATAACAGAAATTAGCCAAGTAGGCCTGCCTTTAAAATCCCCCCAAAAATAAACCCATGGACATGAAACAAAATTGATGCTTCCCTGCAGGTTATCGGGTATTGTGTATGATAAAATTGAAGGAAAGTTCAACTATACCCAGTTAAATTCCTATGGAGCTTTGTTCCTCCATGTACATTCAATGTGCACAAAATCGGGTGGTTGCAATCCAAAACCTTTTACTAAATTTATCATCAATTAAGTTTACCAAAACATTAAAGTTTACATTATTGTTCTAATGGTTTTGTAATTTTTTGTTAATGTTATAAGAGACTTTTACCGAACTATTGATCCCGGCTAGCAGTATGTTCAACATCATAAGTTTCAAACTGATGTGGAAAGTTCTTCTTACCAACATAATGTTAAAATAACAAATAGTGAGTGTTAAAGGTCCATCCGTTGTGTTGTTGGGGGTCACATATTCCAAACGTTATAAATGGTGTTACTTTATCGAGAAGTGCCGACTGTTACCGATAACTACCATATTGATGGTAGTCGACTTAGCATATTGACGATATGAAGGTAAAAGGAGAGATTTCTGATCGAAAACCGGACAATGCACAGCGTGTGGCGCGCGCCAATGAGTCAAACGTAATTTTGGAATCTTATTTAAAATAAGACAAAATAAAAAATTTGGGTTGATAATGTTGAATAGGTCATATAACTACTGTCCATGTAAATGGAACGTGCAGATTCGGTTTCTGTACATGCAAAATGATGTTACTCGATTTTAATTGGAAATTAGTAATTATTATATATTAGGCGATTGGGGAAGAATATGCAAGCTTAGTGAACTTGTTTGTATTGTAAACAGCACAGATGGTGAGTTGGAGCGTATTAAAGCCCAATATTTGTTTATGAAACACAATGGAAGCACCTTTAAATAGTTCATGAAATTACCCACTCTGTACCAAGATTAGCAATTTACGGCCTTTCAACATGTTGGTGGGAGTAAACTTATCTATCAGAGAATATCAATCCCATCATAAAATGACAAAGAGCCATGAAAATTGCACTCCAATTTCTGCAAACTCCGAAAAGCAATTTCCTGGAGACGAACCGAAAAATCACTACAAACAGGGTGAGCTATCAGACAACACGTTATATCCCTTGTCTATTAGTGTTGTTATGCCCTCACATTCATGAAGGAGAATTATCACTGTGTTTTCTCACGTTCATCCATTGCCTGTAGTAATTGGCCTTTAATCGATCTTTGCTTTCTTCAACAATATCACTGACCTGTTTCTGAGGTCCATACAGCACATACTTCAACCTCAGTGTCATACTGTAACGATGTGCTAATGTTACCCTGGTGAAGGTTACCCTAGGGGTTTGCAAAAAGGAACCATGAGCAATACCTGAACACATATTGTGCACATGAGGGTTAATTTTAATGTAAATTACCAGGTGGAACATGTACACACATTAAACGAGGGCGTCCTGGTCAAAGCAACACATTCTGCTAGTATATCCAAAACTTAAACGTTTAAACGTGTCTTCACTGCACTGAGTGGGTGAGTAGCTTAAGCTCCTTCAGATTTAGATATTAGCAGTTGAGTTGAGGTGAGGTGAGGTCAGTTCGGGCTTAACGCCGCTTTCAAGAGTATTTCACGTACATCTGCTGTTATTAATGCAAGAAGAACCGCAACACCAAATTTCATGGTGGATATGCATTGCAGTGAAACCTGCGAGCATTTGCTGGAATTAGCGAATCATGAGTGGTACTGCACTAATATTCAGTGTTCCATTGCACCAAAACCTTACTGCATGTACAACAGTTCTCTGAAGCTAACACAGTTGCCGACCCCCTGGAATTGTCTCCTTGAGAGGACGAATTGAACCACAAGGCTGAAGCAGTTTGTGAACTACAATATATAGGGAGTTCTTGCTTGTCTAGTTTCATGTCATCCAATATAACGTAGATATCTACACCAATTAAGTATATTCAGAATGTCTACGCTTAAACCTTCATCCACCTGGTTAAGGAGTAAGTATATTTTTAGAAACCCATAAAGACTTTAAATCAAGATTTCATTCTTATCCTGTCATAAAGGTGTATTATGTCACACCTTTGCCACCCCGTCTCTTCCCATATCACTTTAGCAAGGAAAGTGTAGGCTAAAAGCAAAAACGGTTATATGTAATCCCAAAACATATCTTAGCAAGTGGTATACATTTTTAATTCTTAAACACAAAGATGTTTATATTCCTAGAGTGAAGTCAACACACATGACTGTCTATACATTGACTATTTCCAATTCTAAATCATTATATCAGTTTTTAAACACTGATTTTCCCCTTTTTTAATCATGACACCAGTGTCTACAAACTGATAAAAACAAATTTGTTTTACAAATATCTATGTTTATTTTGTTGCATTTGCAAGACTTTAAATTTAGTTTAAAATCTTACTGATATCAGTTATAAATATTTCATGCAACGTTGAATTAAACAAGCTTTGATTCTGTGAACGAAATGCGTTCATATATTAAATTCTAGAAACAAATGCTTCCCTTCAGTTTGTCGGATTTTTGTATGACAAAATTGATGATTTTTTCAACTATTTCCAGTTACATTCCCACGGAGCTGTATTCCTCCATATGTACACTCAATGTGCACAAAATCGGATGGTTGGAAAAATCATCATAAATTAAGTAAAAATACATTTCTATAAACATATTGTCATCATTTAACAAAACATCGTACTGATTTCAAACTGATCATGTTCAATATTAGATCACGAAATCAGTTCAGACTCATGTATGTTCTGTACATGTCAGACACTCCCCATCAATTATTTGGTGATTATATGGATCACATGTCATATCCGGAGAGTCCGACTTTTGTTGACTTCCTCGGATAACCTCGAGACGTCACTTACTCATAAAATTAACTTCCATCATAGTATCAGTGTTTCGAAGAACAACAATAATTGAATAGACTGGATTTCAACACGGTATCCGTTTTATATGGGCGAAGGTTAACTCTCAACACCGTATTAGTTTTATATAGGCGAGGGTTACAGAATTGGATGAGATTACCTAAGTAGAACGTGTTCCTATAACCACTTTCTTTACTGTATAAATAGAGAAGCTCACCCTCGTGTCTTCTGATATCAAATATATCAACACGAGTTGAATAAAGTTACAAATATCCGAGTCTTGCCGAGGATATTATTTACTTTAATCAACGATATATTTGATTCCAGAAGACACGAGGGTGAGATTTTTTTTATCATTCAAAATCATTCTTCAACAATTGTTAGCTCAAGATTTACATATCTGAAACACATGATTTGATTGTAGCAATATTCTGCAATGTAGATATCGCTTGTAGATATCGATTGATCTCAGACAAGAGATATCTACTGTGGGAGCCAGTTTTGGATGATAATATGTTTAAATCAGTGTTTTATCGATCAACAAGAATAAGGGAGTGGTCCATTGAGAGACTTGTTTGACTCCTGAATTGCTACTTAGTTGGAATGTGAAATTGTTAATTACATCTGACTATTTTAGGTGAATAAATCTGGCAAAACTTGTATACAGCTAGTTTAATGTGGCCGAAATTCTATTACAAACTGTCTCTTTAAAATCTAAACAATATGTGTAAGCGTGAGATTTAAAAATGTCCATACGGACGCTCCCCTGCTCTCGAATTACAGTGAATAAAAAATAACAAATCATACAAATAATGTTAAATGTCAACATTTAAAATCAATCAACTTTGGCCACATTGTTTGTTACACATGCTCATTCTGAATCAACCAGACCTGCCTACCTAGTTTATCTACGCCACCTCCACAAAGTTTCACCCGATACCCAATTTACTGCAAGGTGGGTAGACATTGTGGATGAGCCCATGAACAGTGCATACGGTCAAATGTTACCACAAACCACATCTAGCAGTATTGTATTATTACAAAGATGAGTATGACGGGAAGGGAGTGACACGTTTACCTTTTTGTGAACACTTCGAGTCATTGATCCTAAATAGTGATTCAATAGTTATTTCAAAGTAGTTTACATTTGCACGTCTCTTTGAAGCTACTGTTAACTGACTCATGTATAAATGTAAACTTGTTGTTTATCACACCTTAAGGACATTTTTTCTTTACTAGTCTCATGAAATTAGATGTCTTTATTAGTTGATCACCCAAAACTTTGTTCCACAGGATATATCGCTTGCGTGAGATCAATCGATATGTCCTAGGAGATTTTGTTTTAGCAGTAGATTTTGCACAATGCCCTGTCACCGTCAACTACATGACATCACAATGATGTCATCGAGCAATGACATCACAAACATGATGATAAGGTCACTTTGCTATGACTTCACCGCACAAATGGCAGAAATGTACACTATTTCACGTAATAAGAATTGATTTTGGGATTATAAACTGAATCTCACCCTCGTGTCTTCTGATATGAAATATATCAAGACTCGTTGATAAAAGTAAAAATATCCTCGACAAGCCTCGATTATTTTTAAATTTAATTAACTCGTGTTGATATAGTGATATCAGAAGACACTTGGGTATATATTCTTGCATTATCCTTCTATCATTTAAAACCTGAAAAGTGTTGTCCTGTAGACGCGTGGGAGTCGAATAGTCTCTAGAAAGATGATCCAATCAAAGATTGACAAGATGAGCAATGGTAATGCATACACGCTTGGATTTCTCTTACAATGTCATTTCCTTTGTATCAACTTGTCAAAGAAGGTCAACGATTAATACTCTCAAGCACACAAGCGGATTGTTTTCCATTGAAATTGGTTTCCTCAGTTATGAAGGTTGATTTCTGGCGATGTGACCTTTGGACATATGAAATGAGATCTTGTGATTATGTTTGGATTGATCTTGGCACACTAGATACTTGATATCTAAATTGACAGCTAGTATTATGGAATGGTTTTGCAAGAGAGTAGTCACAATTCATGGTGAAATATATGAGCTCGAGTGACATGGCATTCCTTAACCCATAAGCAATAAAACATTAACTTCTAAAAACGATGCAATTGAGAATTACTGCACATTTTGTCTGAACTTGAAATATTTAACAGGCAACGTAAGGTGACATTGTCTATTAAGGTTACAAGTCTGTCCTTTCAATAAACTGTTCGCATTTTCGACTTCTTCCCAAGAACCACTGAACCGTGAACAAGAACAATGATACTTTGTGTAAACAAAGTGAAGATTTGGTACCTCTCTTGCCCCGTACAAGAGACATAGGGGCCTCATTTTGATATATCGTCTCTTCCTCAAGAACTTAAATCGTACTGAAATCGTGAGTACAATACCCATGGCCAATAGGTGAATGTGGTGACTGTGGCTCACAGGGACTAACCCGCGAACACCTCAAGAACGAAGAGTGCATAAAGCTGTGTACAAGTTCCTTATATAATAATTAACAAATTGAAAACGGTAACAGAAGCCGCAACCTTCAAATATATGTTTGTGTTCCTTTTAAGAACGAAAATCTTTTCGAAACTGAAATGTTTTGAATAGACATGAATTTGTTAACCAACTGCTACTGGACATGTTTAATGATGATTCTTCTCTATATTATTGGTAAGAATACCTGAACTACAGAGCAAATGGCTATTAAAAAGTTTCTTTTTGATGGCAATAATTCGAGAAAGCAAAACATTACTGTTTTTCGTTTCTGAAGTGGATTAGTGATTTGAAAAGGCGCCTTGCATATGCAGTATCCTGCTCCTCACCAACATGTTCCGATAATCTGACATGAAGGCTGAGAATGTAAGTTATGTTATAACATTAACCAATCAAAAGGCTTGATATGTAATGATGGAAAAAGCTGCCTTGCATGAGATCGAGTGAACAAGACATGTGATTTGCTGAAAACTAGTAATATGTCCATGTGATGCACTGTGATGTCCCCCGCTCCAACTTCAATTGAACCTAATCATTTCACCCTTATTTGCCACTTATGCAAAAGACAATCCAAAATGGTTAATCTGTTTGAAGACATGAACTTGTTTTGGTCCCCTCAGTTCAAATCGTGTCCCTTTTCTGGCCTCTTTGTTAAAACCTTTCAGTAGAAACCAGGAAATTTGAAAATAGGAAAGGTAATTCTTTTTACATTTAACAAATTTGTGGGTAAGAATTATTTACAGTTAGCATATGTCCATAACATAAAACCCAAATGAAAATGTTATTAACAAAAGACACATTTAAAGATAAAAAAGTTGACATTGTATCAAGTTTGGTGAAAACTTAAGTTTAGTTATCAGATAAAGGTCTCAAATTGTAATTGTGAAGTCATGTTTCCATGGAAACTGCCAAAAATGAATATTAGACACAGATCTAACCCTCACTGGCTTCACTGGCTTCCAGTCAATCAGAGAATAGCCTTTAAGGTCCTGTCACTGGCAGTCAATGGGATGGCACCACCATACCTCCAGGAACTGTTCACATTCTATCAGCCACCAAGAGCACTCAGATCTTCAGGGAAGTACTCAAAACCCCAAAGTCAGCAAAAAGTTGTGGGGATCGAGCTTTTCAAAAAGCTGGGGCAGTGTTCTGGAACTCTCTCCCAGACAGCAGTGGGAGTCTGTCCTGCTTCTAAAAGAGTCTAAAGACACATCTGTTTCAAGAAGCAGATGGCCTGAGCGCTTTTGCGAAAAGAGCGGTTTACAAATATCCAGTTTATATTATATTATATCTAGAGATCATGGGTGACAAGTATATAAAGTTTGGTGTAGCTAGAATGTTTAGTTTGGGAGATATGCTCCGCACAAAATGTTTCCATGTGTCCATGGAAACCGCAAAAAATAAAATTCAGAAATTGGTCTAACCCTCAAAAGGCAAAACTAATAGAGATCATGGCGAAAATGTGCAGCAAGTTTGGTGAACCTGCATGTATAGTTTGAGAAATATGCACAAAGTTTTGTGACGGACAGAATGTACGCTATCTAAACTTAATTAAATGATATAATTGCATTCGCATATTTTTATCAAATACATTTTTAGAAAATGCCCTACCAGTGTTTAATTTATATTAAATTCGTGATTGATTTTGGAGACAAATGGACTTCCTGACATACCTTAAAGTTATGTTATGTTTTTATGTTTAATTTTCTGTTATGTAAAAAGCATTTTTTGGGGAAGTAAACAATGTTTTAATATATTTTTTCGTTTTAGATGGGGTACATTGATTTATATGTTAAATTTACAGATGAAGCAAAGAGATCTCAATCAGGAAAATCAGAAGGGATAATCATCAATGAAATGTCAATTCAACCGGATTTACAGATGGTAAATACATGTTCATCTATAAAGTTTGTGGGATTTATAACAGGAATGTTACAAGCCAGTTATCTTATACAAACATACAAGACAACCCAGGCGTTTGTCACACATGTTTTTCAAAAGTAATGTTTCGCGTTGCCCATTAACGAGTCTGATCACTTCATCATGGATTTTTCACATTACATCAAAGAGATCCGGAACAACATCATGAACACTCAGTCAGAATAGCAAGTGTGTTACCTATGAGGTTTTCTGATGTTAATGGCCGGAAATCCTGCAGATGGGACAAGATCAACTCACTTCAGTTCAATCGCAGAGAAGGAGAGGACCACAACAAAGCTGACCAAGCCCCATGAACCATCTCCCTGAAGACAACGCAGACAAGAAGATGCTGGAACTCTTCAGCAACTCCAGTGCTTGCTTTTTGGACCCAAGACCAATTACTCACACTTGCGACAATAGGATGACGGACAATCAACAGGGGTTGAGGTTGTTCCAAGTATTTGGGAAAATATTACATCAGAGAAGAACACACGATTTATATACTCAGAGAAAAGAAGACCTCGTCGTATGTATAAAAGGATTTGATGACATGGTTAAGGATTCACAGAACAGTTGATGAGGGTATAAACCATTATGTGTCATTAAATTACACTTGTGACGTCATCCTATTGTTCTTTCACTTCATTATTTTTCAGTAATGGAGAGTTACACATCACATCATTTTTTTTAAGTAGAAATTTAATTTCTTTAACTTTTTAAAGCAATTTTGATAAAAGAGCAATACTTTGAGTGTAATTTAAGTAGGGTAATATCCTCGTAACTCTCCATTCCTTAAAAATAATGTGCCTCGGCCCCTTCGGGGCCTCGGCTCCATTATTTTTAAGGAATGGAGAGTTACTCGGACATTACCCTCTACATAACGATCCTATTGAGAACACATTTTGCCAGCAAAGAAGTTTACATCATGGCAACAAAAGAAACCCGAATTATGCCACAATATAGAAATCAGTAACCGTACTATTCATGAACAACCTCTCGTGCATATCCTACCGCATAAGTGTACCACAATGCCCCGATTCACTGCTCTCATCTTACTGTCGGCTGGCTATCGCTAATTAGCATTGCACGTAATTTTTCAGCCAATGAAATATCGTGATTGGTAAGGCGAGATGATCGTTCATCGGTCCTCACATCCGGGTGTGCTGCCTCTGTGCAAAACGGAAGTTATATGCATTGGGGAATCATAGTATTAGTGTGCCAGCGTAGCGGATATAAATAGAGAATCTCAGCAGGTATGACGTAGTGCTTATGTCTTCATTGAAACCAAGTAATTATTCAACTTTAGTTGAACCTTAATTAAAATAACTTTACTTTTTCATATGCTTTAGTGTTTTTTTTTCAAAACCTTCGTCTTCTGGTGTTCTTACTCTTATGTTAAACTATAAATATTTGGTTTCCGAATAAGAGTAAGTTACCACATAAATGATGTTGATTCATTTGGAATATTGAGGCGTGTTAAAGTAATAAAACATGAATAACTATTAAGGACGTATGTCTATGCTTACCAATATTACACTGATTTTAGGAATTCTACCCACTTACTGCAAGATCGGGTGCACAGATGATCAATGATCACCCCAAGCCGGACCGCTAGTCTGTTGATTGTTGAAAGGAGAAATTTTAAATCATTCACTTCTGGGTACGACTGCATGTATGACGTAGTGTTTCTGTCTTCATTGAAACCAAGTAATGATTTACTTTTAGAGAGAGAGAGAGAGAGAGAGTTTGAATCCTTGTGTGAAATAAATCAGGGCTAGATTTTCGAAGCTCTCTTAGGGCTAAAGTAGTCGTAAGTTCCTTACACTTACGGCCATCTAAGCCATATGAAAATTAAAAAAATTAGCTCCTGATTCGTATGTGGTAATTCACATATTATTTAACTACGTGATAACATATTCCTTCACTCCAGGATAGCCATTTTCAAATTCACACATAGATTAAAATAGAACATTGAACATAAAACATCATTTAACAATTGCTGCGCAGAGAAAATGGTATCAAATGAACAAGTGAAATTATACAGTTGTTTTCATGTATATAGTTTAAACTTTTCACAGCGTCCCATTATTTGCAAACATGTCGTCATGCCAGTTCGATTAAGTGGCCAGCAGCTGAGAACTCCAGAGATGAGATGAGGTGAGCTGGAGAGCCCGCAACGCCATGGTGGCTATTCATTGCGGTGAAACCTGCCAGAATCGGGTGGAAGTCGCGAACAATGGGTGGTACTGCGCTGGAATTCAGTGTAGCATGGCATCCAACCCCTACTGCATGTAAAACTGTAGAACTCCAGAAGTTTATTCCAGAAATCAACTTGACCCTGAATCATGAAAGCAATAGTCCCGGTGTGTGGACATCTTGCAGGGTGAGGACGGAGTATAGGCACATGATCATATCATCCGGCCGGAATCTTCGTATGATCCACCACCGTCAACAAACTTTTCTATTCTTCAATTTCTTGATAATCATAGTTATGATTAATTGCACAATTGTTTTATTTTAGGAACACTGATAATCAAATTGAAGTGGGTAATTCAGGTGCTTAGCGGGTTCAAAATGAAAAAAAAAATGTGTCCATGTAATTTTGATGGACCCTAAAGGTGAACCCTTCCCCATTTTTCAATGAGTGAACCCCTCCCCTATTCAATATTTCTGGATCCACCACTACAGTTGTGTTGTACTTTATCTTGACACACTGCATATACATATAACTTGTCAAAGGGTTTCAATGAACTGGTGACATACATACATGACATTACATGGCATGGCATGGCATGGCATAAATGATGGACCTAATAAGTGTCCCACTTAGTAATAATACAACTTGTACATTGTGAAGCCCACTCCTTAATCAATTCAGGTGTACACATGTTATGTCCAGTCATTGACACCTAAGTCAGTCTTAAATCTAGATACAGAACTCACATATATTGACAAAAATGAGTGAGTGAGTTATTGATTAACTCGGCAGTATTGCAGCCATTAGCGGTGACAGTGACAAAATGAACAATTGAATATTAATGCATCCAAGGTATAACAGAACATGTCAACATTGAATAAATACTAATGTATATATTTTATAAAAGAAGTTAACGTTTTGGAATGAAAAAAGCCCAAGACCTCTTTTAAAAGGTCAGTTTTGATAATAGGCGATTTTCATGAGCAAGATATACTTTTCAACTGAAGGATATTTACAATAACATCATGTAAGTATTTACTTCTTAACTTTGTGAAAATGGGGCAGGTCAAAAGGAAATTGAATGCATTGTCACTGTGGCATAACATAGTTTTCACAGTATTTTCTTTTATTGATGTTGATCCATCGTTCAATTTAAATCATTCAATTGGCAAATTACTTACAGAAAGTTCAGAATGTCCATGATTGCTAAAATTTATCAGTAAGGGCCCCGTTCAACCCCACATAGGTTCTTGCAATATTCCTTCAACTGTTTGAACTTATATTAAATTAAAATTAAAATTGTATTTTGTAAATGTTGTAATAACATCATCAATTATTATTTAATTTACATAATTGTGTCTGACATTTGGAATTACATTTGCATCATTTTACACCAACGTGAAATAAATCTGTTTCAAATACAAAAAGTAGGAGAATAATGGAAAATGTCACCATATACCATTAAGTCTGGCTGGCTAGATATTTTTACAAAATTCAAGATAGAACCATTCAAGTCAAGTACAATAAATATAAAAGTATTGGCTGTACAAGTTGGTGTAACAAAAGAATACCTAAAACATTAATCTTACACAGAAATGCAGACACTGATCTAAGTCTTTGAAGGGTTATTTGAATTGAAATACACAAGAAAGTATGATTTTCTGGATAACAATCTATTTAGTGTGAACATTCACAACGTTTCGAAGTATATGCTTACTCCTTACTATTTATCAGGTGCATTGTGGGGTGTGACAAGGTGACACCTTGTTATACCCCACACAAAACCTGATGAAGGAGTAAGCATCTACTCCTAAGCACCATGTATGTTCACAATAAAATATGTTGTTATCCAGATTGATATCGTTCCAATTGTAATTCTTATTGATCTGGACATTGCTTCAAGTTTCTGAATATAGGATGATATCCTATCTCATTGTGCTCCCCTAATGGTAACACCATTCCTTTGGACATCAATATCCACTGTCTTCTAAGCATATGTGGTTTATTTAAGCCTCATACTCTTTCCATATTACATCCTGCACACTCGCCTTGATACTATCATGAATGCCTTGCAATTGAGGCTTAATTTTGAAACATGAGGATGGCAGAAATCAACGCGAACGTTGATGAGCCAAAAGTATATTAAGTATACTTGGCATTTAGATAGTTAACGTGTGTAAAATTGCTATATTTGGTACCACACCTGCATAAGTACATACTTTTGGTCTTTTTACAAGAATGTGTACTATTGCAGGTGATATGACAAGTGGTGCAGAAAACTTTTGAAAAGTAAGATGACATTTAAGACAAAATTTAACAGAATTTGTTTTGAAAATTTGAATGAGTTTAAAGGCATTTAGGTCCTGGTGGACCATTATTAAAATGTGATATTTTTTTTTAAAAACAAGATAACTTTGAATCCAATCCCAGAGGTGACTTTTGGAATAAGTTGAAAGCCGGTTAGATCCTGTTGGACCATTATTAATGTGATGAAATAATTTAAAAAAGCAAGTACAATTTGGAATTTAAAATTCGTTCCGAAATGGGATTTTTGAGATTTGCAGTTACCGGTAGTTGAAAGACACTTAATTAGGCCTTCGTAGACAATCATTCAGATGCGCTAAATATTTTAGAAATGCAAGATCTTTTTGAATCCAATCTAAAGTGGAATTGTTAATTTTGGAATTAATTTAAAGGCCCTTATGGACTATTATTTAAATCGGTGAAATATTTTTAAAAAGCAAGATAATTTTGAATCCGTTCCTGAAGGGGAATTTGAAATTTGGATTTAGTTGAAAGACTGGTAGACCATTATTAAAATGTGATGAATTTTGTTTTAAAAAAGCAAGAATAATTTTCATTCCAATCTGAAAGGGAAATTTTGAAATAGTTTAAAGGCACTTAGGCCTTGGATGGCCATCATTCAAGTCTGAGAAAAGCAACAAAATTTGAATCCAACCCGAAAGGAGAATTTGAAATATGGAATTAATTTAAAGAAATCTGTCCTTTTTGACCATCATTAAGATGTGTTAAAATAATTGAGAAACTTAAGATTTAATTTGAATCCAATACGAAAAGGGATTTGAAATTTAGAATAAATTTCAACGCACTCCTGGTGAACCATCATTAAAATGCGCTGAAGTAATTTAGAAATGCAAGATCATTTTGAATCTGATCCAAAAAAGGAATTGAAATTTGTAAGTATTTTAAATGGACTTTGGTCCTGATGGACCATCATTAAAATGTGCAGAAAATAATTTAGAAAAAGCAAGATAGTTTTTGACTCAATCCAAAAAGGAAATCTTTAAATTTTTAATAATTTGAAGGGCACTTGGGCCCTTGTTGACCATTATTAAAAAGTGATGAAGTACTTTAGAAAAGCAAAATAATTTTGAATCCGACCCAAAAGGGAATTTTGAAATTTGGAATGAATTTAAACGCATTTAAGCCCTGGTGGACCATCATTAAAATGCGCTGAAGTAATTTAGAAATGCAAGATCATTTTGACTCCGACCCAAAAGGGGAATTTGACATTTGGAATTACTTTAAACGCACATGGGCCCTGGTTAACCATTATTAAAAAGTGATGGAAGTATTTTAGAATCCGACCCAAAAAGGGAATCATTAAAATGTGCTGAAGTAAAAAAAAAGATATATTTTTCATTCAATCCAAATATGATATTTTGAAATTTGGTATTATTTGAAAGGCACTTAGGCCCTGTTGACCATCATTGAGATGTGTGAAAATATTTAAGAAAAGCAAGATAATTTTGAATCCGATTGAAAGGGGAATTTCGAAATTTGGAATTAGTTCAAATGTCCTTGTGGATCATTTTTAAAATCTGATGTAAATGTTAGGAACAGTAAGATGATAGAAAAACCAGATACTTTTAATTCAGATCTGAAAAGGGAATGTTGAGGTGAGGTGAAGTGAGGTCACTTGGCGTTTAACGCCGCTTTCAAGAGTATTTCAGTATATATGCTTGTACTAATGCGGGTAGAAAGCCCACAACGCCATGGTGGCTATTCAAATCGTTGAATTTATGAAAAGATAAACTTTCATAAATGTTTTGCTCAATAGATCTATATGGTTCATACCTTCCTCGGTCATCACATATCAGGGTATCCTCCGGGTCTTCTTCCTGCAACGTCCTCCCTGGTCTTCCTCCGTCAAGGTGTCCTCCCAGGTCTTCCTCCGGCATGGAGTCCTCCCAGGTCTTCCTCCAGCATGGAGTCCTCCCAGGTCTTCCTCCAGCATGAAGTCCTCCCTGGTCTTCCTCCGGCATGGAGTCCTCCACGGTCTTCCTCCGGCATGGAGTCCTCCCAGGTCTTCCCCCGGCATGGAGTCCTCCAAGGACTTCGTCTGACATGGAGTCCTCCCAGGTCTTCCTCCGCCATGGAGTCCTCCAAGGTCTTCCTCCGGCATGGAGTCCTCCCAGGTCTTCTTCCTGCATGGAGTCCTCCAGGATCTTCCTCCGGTCTTCATCTGGTCCTGTAAAATGTAGTTATTGTTTAGATTCATTTGTAGTGAGTGTGGTTAGCAGTATAGTACAACAATAAGTTTCAGCAATTAAATAGGCTTAGTTTGATTTCACGTAAAGCACATGTAGTAATGGTAGCTTTAGTCATGTCCTCTTAGCCGAACATGAAAATATAAAGACTTTAAGCGGCCACAGATATTTATAATTCGGGAATTATAAACTTTCGATCAGATCTGCTGAAGAATTTGAATGTAGTAATGTCAACTGACAATCAGAAATAATTAATTGGAAAAACAAATGACAATTTCAAAAGATTTCTGATCAAAATGTTACAGTTTGTACATGTCAAACCATACATGTAGGTGACAAATTTTGAAGAAGTCACAACCTGATCAAAACATTGAAGTCAGCAGCTCATAACAAAGAAACATACCATTTACTCTTCTAAATTTCAGTAAATGATATTTTCTGTGTTCACATCTACTAGTTTATGATGTAACATATGCACTGCAGATGTGCAATATGCAGTTTAAATTTCTTATATGAAAACTAAAGAAATATATCAGTAAACTTTCTCTTGGATACTAAGATCAAAATGAAAGAATGTATGTGCATTTCACATGCTTTTGTAGCTTTCAAGGATTTATGAAAGATAAACTTTCATAAAAGAAATTGTTCATACCTTCCTCGGTCATCACATAACAGGGTATCCTCCTGATCTTCTTCCGGCAACGTCCTCCCTGGTCTTCCTCCGGCAGGTTGTCCTCCCAGGTGTTTCTCCGGCATGGAATCCTCCCTAGTCTTCCTCCGGCATTGAGTCCTCCAAGGTCTTCCTCCGGCATGGAGTCCTTCAAGGTCTTCCTCCGGCATGGAGTCCTCCAAAATCTTCCTCCGGTCTTCTTCTGGTCCTTCAATAATGTAGTTACTGCTTAGATTCATTTGCAGTGAGTGTGGTTAGCTGTATGGTACAACAAATAGTTTCAGAAATTAAATAGGCTTAGTTTGATTTCATGCAAAGCACATGTAGTAATGGTAGCCTTAGTCATGTCCTCTTAACTGAACATGAACATATAAAGACCTTAAACGGCCAAAGATAATATAATTCGGGAATTTTAAACTTTCGATCAGATCTGCTTAAGAAATTGAATTTAGTAATGTCAACTGACAATCAGCAATAATCAATTGGGGAAAACAAATGACAATTTCGAAAGGGTACTATAAAATGTAACAGTTTGTATAAGTCAAACCATAGGTGACAAATTTTGAAGAAGTAACAACCCGATCAAACCAATGAAGTCAGCAGCTCATATCAAAGAAACATACAACTTTCTTCTCTAAATTTCAGTAAATGATATTTTCAGTGTTCACATCTACTAGTTAAAGATGTTACACATGCACTGCAAAGGTGCAATATGCAGTTTAAATTTCTTATATGAAAAGAAATATATCAGTAAACTTTCTCTTGTATACTAAGATCAAAATGAAAGAATGTATGTGCATTTCACATGTTTTTGTAGCATTCACGAATTTATGAAAAGATAAACTTTAATAAATGTTTTGCTCAATAGAAATGGTTCATCAAATATCAGGGTATCCTCCTGATCTTCTTCCCGCATGGAGTCCTCCCAGGTCTTCCTCTGGCATGGAGTCTTCCAAGGGTTTCCTCTGGCATGGAGTTCTCCCAGGACATCCTCCGGCATGGAGTCCTCCCAGGTCTGTCTTTGGCATGGAGTCCTCCCAGGTCTTTCTTTGGCATGGAGTCCTCCCAGGTCTTTCTCTGGCATGTCCTCCCCCTGTCCTGTAAAATGTATTATTCATTTTCTGTACAGTTTTTATATTTATCTATACAAGTTGGTGAACTATATACGATTCTGAAAACTACATGTTACTAAAATTAAATTCCGTCACATCATTTCAGTCGATCTATAATATTCAGTCTGTAACATTTTAATCCACTACATAAAGTAAACATTAAAATGTTAGTGTTAAAATTGAATAACCATTTTTAAAATCAGATGCTGTTTAGGTGGGGAGAAAATGTTTTTCATAGGATGTTACTTTTATCTAAACCTTCAACCTAAGTTATATATCTGCTATTGAATACTCATGACTCACTTTGGTCCTCTGTGGCCAGCATGTCCAGGTTCATGTTGTGACAGAGCTAGCAGACACCTGTTGGGAAATTGTCTGAGGGGAGGAGGGGCCTATCCCTTAACTAAACCTACTGTTGAGGTGAACCCTACATTCTAAACCTGCGCATCCACACGGGGAAGTGTGTGGTCCCTATCAACCATGAGAATGGTCCCTTAATCTAAACAAGGTCATGCAGCCTTGTTGTACCAATCCTGGCAAAGCCTGCATCTATTCACCCCTGAACTAATGGTGGGGATAGCCGACTTAGGATTGGACACCTCTCCAACAACTAGGGTAACGTCCCTTCACAACAGCAGCCCTTACAGATGAGAAGGATGGCATACGTATTACGCCCACAGCCAGATGAAACACAAGTCGGTATAGCCCACCTTGAGAAGCCAAATGGTGAGACAGCATGCACTGACGCAGACAAAGCAAACACACTTAACGATTTCTTTGCAAGTGTGTTCTCATCGGAAGATCAAGACAATATCCCAAGCTTTCCAGAGATGACATCTGTTAAAGAGCCATCACGGATGTTTGTGTTTCAAATTTTTGGAAAATATACTTATAACGTCATTCGCCAGATAAATCTTGTATCCACAACATGGCATATGTTAAATAATTTTCATATCACGACAATGTATTGCAATTTGGTTTCAAAGAGAAGTATCACTTCGACTAGCGCGCGCTACGGGTATCTGACGTATATAAACAGAGTCCCCTTTTTTGCGTAATACGTTCTACACAAACAGCAAGCGCTTCCGAAGCGTGAAGGCTCGTCTCCAGCGCAAGTCGCCATAACAACCCATGTGATGCACGTGCTGCAAGTGTCTCTCGTGCAAAGTACCCCTGTCACACATTACTGAATGTGACGATTGCTTTACAAACTATGTTTCTAAATGTCCTGAGAATATAACAATTATTTCCTGTTTAATGTTCTTTTTATTGAGATATAACCAGCAAATTATGACAAATTTTTACTCTCATTAATTATAAAATTCAAGAAAAATACCTAGTTGGGTAAAACAATTATTCCAATATATGTAGCAAATACATAATTAAATGAAATGGTAAATAAATAACCGTCAAAAACTATATATTTTGATTTCTTTCATTGCTCATATTTTTGGTTATTCTTTCGTGTCTTTGTTTACTGTGTGTGAGCTAGACCATAATGCTTTGAAAATAATAGACTGGATCTATATTTAGACTGGAAAACACCTTTACTAATTAAAGCAATTTCTCGGGTTATTTTAAGTTGGAAAAATTAGGGACAAATTAAGTGTATTTATTTCACGGAGATAGATTTTTGGACAAATTTTGATATTTTCATCAACATCCGTGATGGCTCTTTAAGTTACTAAGCACTTCGATTACAGGTGACGTTGTCTTGAAGAAGCTAATAAATATAAAACCAGAAAAATCACCAGGAAGAAAAGGTTTACACCGTTATGTACTGTAAGAACTAGCAGAGGAACTTGCGCTGCCGCTAACCATAATCTTCAACAAGTCATTAGAAACAGGAGTTTTACCAAGGGACTGGAAAGAAGGCTGTATAACACCGCTTTTCAAGAAAGTGACCAGGTAATCGCCGGGATATTACAGACCGGTTAGTCTTACAAGGGTAATCTGCAAAATTAAGGAAAGTATCCAGTATGCCGTCGATGCAATATACTCGGATGTTGCTAAAGCTTTCGACATTGAAGGAATCATTTACAGCTAGGTGAAACAATTCTTATCAGACAGATGCCAATGCGTTAGAGTGAACGGTGTGTCTTCAAACTGGAAAAACGTGATCAGTGGTGACCCGCAGGGAAGTGTATAAGGTCCAATTCTGTTTGTGATTTTCATTAACGATTTACCCACTCAAACCGAATCACCAACACAAATGCTCGCTGACGACACAAAATTGTATCGAAGTATGGATCAACCTGATGACATAATCATTCTCCAAGATGACATTAACAGTCTCACCTCATGGGCCGATACCAGGGTTCCGTTCAATAATAGCGAGCGCTTAAATTGCTCATTGATCGCTCAATGTAGCGCTCAATGTAGCGCTCACTCTCTCTTGGACGATACAGTGCAAGTTTGCTCGCCTTGCTACGTAGCGCTACATTGAGCAATCGCGTTCAAGATAGGTTTAAAAGTAATCGCTCATTGAGCGATTACTTTGAAACCTATCTTGAACACGACCCTGGCTACTAAGGTTCAATACAAGCGCCTCAACCTCGGTAGGTAAAATAAAAAGCATATGTATTACATCAACGATTCAAAGACTGTTCTAGACAAAACAAACCCTGATATAAAATTATTTCAACATATTTAAAAGCAAGGCGCTCTTATGGCCATCTTGACGAGACATCCTTGAGACTTCTGTACACATCACTTGTGAGACCACATCTGGAATACGGAAATTCGGTTTGTGCCCCAAGATTGATTAAGGATATTAAGACTCTTCCAGAAAATTACCAACGTCGTGCAACGAAATACGTTCCGAGACTATGTGATATCCGAAGAAAGCTGAGACTAACACGTTTACATTACAGGCGTTCACGGGGCGACATGATCGAAGCATACACGTTCACTCATGGAAAGTACAATTCAATCATGCTCGAACTGAATACAAACAAAGTCACCATAAGGTTACAATCTGAAACTTGAATTACAACACTCCAACACCACACTTCGAAGCTCGTTTTTCAGCCGAAGAGTTGTCAACTTGTGGAATAGTTTGCCTGGTTATGTCTGAAATGCTCAATCAGTCAACAGTTTCAAAGCGGGATTGGACAATCATTGGGCAGATCACCCCCACCCCCCAAAAATGCCTTATCATACAGCTATAGAGGACGTATGTATTTATGTACATGTATGTATGTGTGTGTGTATGTATGTATGTATACATGTATTAACACGTAAGTCAATTGAAACGTTCAGGCCGAAGCGGCGTTAAGTAATAACTCACTCACATACTCACTCACTGAAACGTTCAGTGTAACTTCACGTAGAATGCAGCACTTTCGTACGGTATACAATGAAATGATACTGTAACGTATGACTTAAGACAAGTAAAACAGACTCGTATCATTATTTGTCATTCAGTAACACATCATATTATTGCCAGTAATAAAGTTTAATTACATTCTTTGAAATAAGAACTAACATTCTATTTTGAAAAAAACCCCAAGATAATTGCTTTACGATCTCTGAGATTTGGATGGTGTTATAAAAACCCAATTTGTACCTTTGAGGACATTAAAATATATCTGCATTTTACCACTCTCCTGTTAAAGACAATGCAGTACAGTTTTAATTTATTTTGATAATAACGGAACTTTGAAGTATTTGGCACGTGAACCTGCATGTTAAGCTTGTAAGCGGGATATCTCAAGAATCTTTAGCTGGATTAGTTTCTTATCTTGCACATATCTTCTCCTAGGCAAGACAAACGGCTGATTTGATTTTGGCGATCTTGACATTATTCTCGACTTTCAGCTACTAGATATTTTCCTGTTGGTAATTTAATGCCTATAGTATCAAAATAAAGCGAACTATAAGTTATTCCGTCTCCTCTTCATACCGCAGGACGGCAGGGGGCACGCGAGAGGTTAACACGTGTTACATTTTAGGCGTAAGAAAATTGTCAATATAATTACTTTTAAAGGTTACAATGGTCATAAATTCATGTAGAATAGAAGGCCTTTATGCGTAATATCACCAAATTTATTTTCATTCTGTCATTGTACTGGCTCAAAAACCTGTAAAACACAGTCTGGCTGCTGCGAAATGTCCGTCAACATATGCAAACCTAATCTAATGAAGGGGATCATTGATGTACAAACAAGGGAATACACAAACATTTTAGAATAATCATCAAACTATGTTTTTCCCAAATTTGAATGCTTAATGTTGTGCCGTTTTCAAATTATCATCCTTCAAAGACAGACACCATTAATCTACAGGTGCGATTTTATGTCCACCTCTTGTATTTGACATAACTCTAATCATCTTGGATTCATCAATACAAATCAAGAACTCGATGGAGAAAAGGATTGATTTCTGGAACATCCTAAAGTATCAGGAATAATCTGTGAGAACAACATATTAAACTGTGTCAATACAGACATCTAATGAAGGCAAATCAGTGTCACTTTGAGTGTCTGTATTAACACTTCCCTTCGTGAACTTGAGCAAATATTAGACATTTGCGTGGGAGAACCTTCTGACATAGTCTGTCAAATTCGTCTGATAGATCAGATATATCCCTTTAATTGTAGTAACCCATCACCTCGCAACATGCTTACTAGTTATGGTGTCTTGGCTGGCAGATACACAGACAGAGTAACCCTTTTGGTCTGTTTTTCTCTTGTTTATTTAACACACATTACAACCTATTTACGAAAACATGTATTGTTAAATGACAAATGATAATTAAGAGCTGTAAATTTATTTCAAGTCATCAAATTGCATGTTCGACACTGTTAAATAAATCTAGTCATAAACGTGTGTAGTTACTAAGTATTTCATTACTTCTGCCTTTGAATACGTTTTGTTGAAACAGTTTTACGTTTTTGTTTTGTTGTGTCTAGGACATTTATAGATTTGTGTCAACATAATGACAGGTCATTATTACCGGGCAATAACGCAATTATTTCTTTGCCATCATCATACCGATAAAAATGCTAATCACATGTGCACATGAAAGTCAATCCTGAAAGATTAGAGAGATGAAATGCTTACTTAAAAGACGTTGACCGCAACATAATATTAGTGTAGTTTTATCACAAGGTTGAGTGCATGAACAATTTAAAAACCAAAACATTGGAGTTATTTTAGGCCAACGTTGAAACATACCTGCCCAATTTATGTAGTTCTTGCCCTTTGATGAATCACAGCGTTATTATCTTGTTATTTCTAAGTGTTAAAATAAACTTGTTTTGTGCTTGGTGTTTGAGTTCTAAATGGAAACCAGCTCAAGCATTTGAATCGAAAATATCTGTGCTAAATATGTAAGTTCGTTTGTATGATTGACACCTTTATTAACTCCAACATTCAATCAACATTAAACTGTAAATTAATCAAGTCACCCTTGTTCTATCGCGGTACAACCCAACTCAGTATACAGACTCATACCAATCGATCTCTCAATGGAAATAATCAGTTTTGCCACAAAATGGCCATGCGCTCAACTTTAAATGAAATGCGGGTGTGCTCATAACAACATTAGGGCTTTTATATACAATATTAAGAAATCAACAAATATTATCATTATAAAACCAAACTTACTGTATGTTCATGTTCTCGATGTCCTTTACAACAAACAAATAAAGACGGTGTGTATCATCTTCAGACGGTGGAATCACAAGAAAGCCTTCTGTGGAACCCTGTATATTATTGAACGCTATCACTCAACATTTCAGAACACCTGAACTCTCAATGTCGACATGGGATTTAACCTTCTTCTGTGTAGGCGGACACAGATTCAAAATAGTTATGTCGCTAAAAAAGAAGTATATTTCGAAATTTGATTGAAACGTCTCCCGAATTAGTGTTTTATGACGATCTAGCTCTAACGTCCCATAAGTCTGTCGTTATATCTGGAGAGTTACTGATTGAGTTCATGTTCAGCTTCACCAGGCCACTGGAGTGAGCGACAGACACTCAACTTTCAACTAATTACAGTTGCGTTTCTTTGCCATCTGGGCTACTAGTACTAGCAACAACTATTGCTAGTTCTCTGTATACATTCTTCCCCAAAATACAGCTTTGTGATATCCTGACCTTATTCGGTAATATTTTGCCCGACTTAAGCCCTGTGTATACGGTGAGCGTTTGCATATGAGTAAATCATTACACATGTGCAAATTTGTTCTTATGAGCAAATTTCCCCATATGGACGCATTTGCACATATATATATTTTACTACAGCCCTGTTTATACGGCGAGCGTTTGCATATGAGTAAATCATTACACATATGCAAATTTGCTCATATGAGCAAAATTCGCCGTATGGACGCATTTTCACATATGTATATTTTACTACCGTAAGGAAATTTTTCACTACCGTAAGCAATTTTACACCTAGTCAGGGGCAAGTGCAAATGTTTACTACCGTGAGTAAATATGGTATTATCACTATTCTAGTAAAAGTTCGTCGTATACAGACATAGTGACTTCAGAAAGGTTGAGAAATTATATTAGAAAACTTTAGAACCTCTTGATATTGTTTTTCATATTCTCTTTTTATGATCATCTCCTTCTTGCACGCGATGACCTTCGATATCCCTCTGACTATTCGATTTTCATTATAATTAGGGCGATGTTGTCAAACCAATGTTGACAGATATAAATTAATGTCATTTATTTAGTTTACATCTAATGAATATTAATTGGCATATTTTAGGAATTATCTATTCATATATTAAAAGAGTTGGAAGCCCATTTGCTTAGGCAGAAATTAATCACGTATGAACGCATAGTAAATTACTTTTACTCACATGTGTATATAACTACCATAAGCAATAATGCATATGTGCAAAGTTCGCCGTATAAACAGGGCTTACGGTGAGCAAATGTTTCACTTCCGTAAGCAATTTTGCACCTAGTCAGAGATAGGTGTAAATGCCATACTACCGTGAGTAAATGTCAATTGTTTACTGCCCTAAGCAATTCGCGCTGTGTGAACGTGTAACAACTTTGCACTAACATAAAATGGATACTTCCAGTGTCTCCGGAAAGTTTCAAGTCTTACCCTCTCAATGATTATGGCTGAATGATATGTATCTTAAGCACTGAAAACCAAATTGTGCAAAGGTCGCCTTATAAACAAGGTTTAAGTAATTTTATTCGAAATTCACTGGAAATAATCGGGTTTTCAGTTTGGGTCCTTTCAGATTTCCGATCATACCCTCTGTTGTTTTACGCTTGAAATCGGGAGCGGAAAGGGAGTGTCCTGATTGGTTGCAGTTGAATCTAGTTGTGCAATGAGCGACGCCAATGACACGTCATGATGATACAATATAGGTAAGACAAACGTTTTCTCGTTTAATGTGTTTTCCTCGAAATATGCTATTTTATTTTGTGAAAAGTATTGATTATAAACATGCTTATAAAATGAGACCAAATCAGAGACAAGTACCAAAAATAGTTCATTTGTGTTATTTACAACAGACATATTCGAAGGACATATGCTAATGAGCAAGACCCTTGAGAGTAAAATGCCAAGATCTTTGAAGTCACTCGGTCGAATGGCCGCTGAGAGTTTTCATTGGTTTAGAAGCAGTGATAGAGGATGAAGTTCAGCTTTCCTCCGCTAGGGGAAATTGCTTCTGCTCTCTAGTTCAAGCGAAAAACAACAGAGGGTAGGATCGGAAAACCTGAAGGATTTAACCTCCATGGAAAGAGAATGCCCAGTGACATGGAATTATACCAGTGTTCTAAAATTATTGATTTTAACTAGCTTGATTTATTTGGAAGACTCGATAGTCAAATATTGGTATACAATGTAGTTCCTCTACGATTTTATATGACCTCTCTAAATAGTAATAAATAGTAAATCGATTTTTGATAACATTTCTCAAAATAGGGTAAAAGACACAGAATTCAACCACAATGACCATCATTAGAAGTAAGGATAATGTGTTTGCTTATCACGTTCTCATCAATTTGATTAAAATTTATTTTTTTGTTAATCAGATGTTTATTTTGTAACCAATTTATCTTGTAATTTGATTTTTTTTCTGAAATCGTATGTATGTTGATTGTGTGCCTAAAATGATAAATATCACATATGATGTTTCAAATGTAAAGTTCCCTTTTATCTAAAATGATGTTGAATGGGTATTCCTGTTAATCATTGGTTGGAGGCGCAAACACCTACATTTGTATATTCATACTTTGGTAAAAATATATGGCCAATGAACACAGCTAGTAGCAAATATTTAACCACGTGACGATGTGGGTTATCCGAAACAATTGTCCCCATTTACTGCGAAAAGAGATTTGGATTAAACATCTCAAATTATTATTAAATTTTGAATTTGAACGTTAGATTTAGATTTGGCGGGAATAGAACTTAAAACACTGAGCCCTTTAAGTCGGAAGCTCTACCTCAATGCAACAGGGGGATGAGCTGAAGACTTCGTGTTTTAGTCCTCCGTTTATGTTTTTCTTAAACCAGAACACCTCGGAGCCTTGTTTTCTCCTTGACTGAAAGACGGGCTCCCCACCTTACAACGGCAGTCGTATAGTGTACACGATGTAAATGTTGTTGATTTATGGTTAAATTGTTTAAATTTGTATGTTTTATACCTTTATGTTTACCAGTCCAAATGTACAATCATCATGTTTATGCTCGTCTATTGTCAGTACAGGTCCAGGATTTTGTTTAAGGTTGAAATAGGAAAACCACTACTTAATTCCATTTAGACGTAATTAAGATACTACTTGACGAAGTTATTTCTTCAAGCATTGGCCTCTTTCAATGCAAATTCTTCTGGTTTCACAAAAGCATCACCGGGAAAATGTCAAAATTATAGCCTATTTTTTAAATTCAAATTCAAAATTTAAATCATTACTCAGTATTCTTATTGCGGCTCCTTACACAGAGTCACCTTACCTCATAAGTATATGACAGTGCGATAAAACAACCTACATCGGTCTAGCTAGCCTTGACACACCAGGTCAACTTACCTCTACATGTTCTATATGTATTGAATTACCTAAACTATCCGTCAACTTCAATAGATAATACTAGACATATGCATATTATTATATATGCTCCACATAAAGATAACTCAAGTCAACCAAGTAACCTCAACTCGTTAGTATGCTATGACTCGCTGAGTTAAATCGTCTATAAACTGTAGCGCATTAGTACAGGAAGTCTTGTCTGTCTGGTCTTCTATTAATTTGGTAATTCTCAAAACCGCTTGTGTCTTTGACGTCATTATAATCGAGCGGAACCTGTGGTAGTCCTTGCGACTACAATCTTTTCATGGTTACATAGCTCGCTTCTTTAATTTTCGGGCAATCACTTAACTGTATCTTCCGACTTTTCACACGTCGGAACGTGTAATGCATTAAGGTAATGGCAATTGGAGGAAACAAATAAAGTTTTAAATGCAAAAGACAGGTTGTCAAGTTACCAGTCGGGAAAGTTGAACGAAGTAGTCCAGGTATATATTTTTTAACCAACAGAAGCGTTCGTTTCTTCAAATAACCAATCAGTGTTCAGCAGAAAGTGGAACTGCTTAGAGACTTACTGGAACAATATCACCGTGTGTCCATCTTCCCATATGGGTAATTAATGCCATTGACGTCTTATCATACAAGTCTCCAGACCATGTCAGAAAGTCGCCCCACGCACCTGCTCGATATTTGCTCATGTTCACTGTGTGCAGGAAATACAACAGCTCCAAATGACAACTCAGTGCCTTCATTCAATGTACGTACTGACACCTTGTGCTTGTGATTTTACACCCAATTCCTGCTACTAAAAGAACCTCCAAACAGTAAGAAATGTGGATACATGGGTGAAATAACTAGATATTATATATCTATATAAAAAAAGAAATAATGATTGTGTATGTGTAACTTAGCATCGGTGATCGACAGTTTCTATGCAGTATTTAATATTTGCAGGAAATCTAAATGGATTTGAATTACATTAAATTAATGAGAAAATGGCTTACATATTACGCTCACAATTATTGACTCATTGTAGAGAATTGTTGTTTTTTAAACACAAAATTTAGCAATGAGGGATAAAATCGATTTTTAAAATATGTTTTTTTTTCAAATTTGATATTTTGACGAAATTTCTTAAAAGCAGAAACGTCAGCCGCCTTCGTGGTTATATTGCTTTGCAAACTAGGTTACTTGGAAATATTACACTAATCAGTTCTATTTTAGAGTCCACAAAAACAAATAAAGTGCCCTAAAGTATGTGACGTGTTGGTGTGTGTATCCATTAGTAAGTGAATATTTGGACATAGTTTTTAACATTCATCCATTTTATCAAATGATAAACATGTTCTCATGAATTTGGGTCCCCTGCTTATCAAACGATAAACATGTTTTCATAAATTTGGGTCCCCTGCTTATCAAATGATAAACATGTTTTCATAAATTTGGGTCCCCTGCTTATCAAAATAAACATGTTTTCATGATTTGTGGGTCCCCTGCTCGCCGATCATCAACCTCGCTACGACGGTCACGTTTTCTGCGGCACCAAAATTTCATATGAAAATTTGTGTACCGCTTGTACAATTAGAAGTGATATGACTTATTTTTGAAGGTCATTCTGTCGTTAAATTTCACAGCGCGTACCGCTAAACAGTGCATCGTCTTGTCCTTGTTTACCGAATAGTGGCACATGGGAGATAACTCTTGACAATACGTCGTTACTTGAGGTTGGAATAATAATAAAAGTTAATTCTGCTATTTAAATGGGAAATTTCATATTTACAAATGTTCATCAAATGTATCATTTTAATCAGAAATATTCAGCATAACATGGTAAATGGAGTAGGCGAGGCTTCTCATAAAGACAAAGTCGATCCAATGCTAACCACATTTGCCATCTTTCAGGTAACTTGAGCTGTTCTATAAAGGTCAGACTGGGGTAGTCACGGTAATTGGTAATGTGAATCAGTAACCAAAGGACTTAATTGGAACATCAATGTCATAAATAATTATGTATTGTCCCCAATGACTTTCGACTAGATGACCAACCTATTATTTTGTGTTTGCATTATTTATTTATGATCATGCTAATAGTTACAATGCCTGTTTCTGGTAGACTAACGGCTAAGACATGTGGACCTTATACAAACTAAGAATCACCGGAGGCATTGCCGTGTATGTTCATGATAGAGAAGTTGTAATGGACCCCTTTTCCTTAGTTACGGAAATAACCTGGCCAGGCATGTCCGGACACAATAATCGTTAAGAGTTTGTTCTAATATGGATTGATAGGAACATATTAAGTCCTTAATTTAGTAAGTAACGGTTTAATCGACAATTCACTTCGGAGAGCAGCCCAAAAAGCTCTCAACAATTCAGAATCGTAGAGATACGAAGAATAAACAATTATATGGATTTACAACTACTTTCTTGCAAAGATATGCGACGTTTCGGTGTAGATACTAACACCGTTATCAAGCAAATGATCACGGTGTTAGTATCTACACCGAAACGTCGCATATCTTTGCAATAAAGAAGTTGTAAATCCATATAATTGTTTATTCTTCATATCACCAACTTCTAAATGCCTCTTAAAGAAGTCGTAGAGATACGTGTAACACAATAATTGTGTAAGTTGGTTAAACGATTTTGAATGAATGCATAATGATTATATTCAATGCCCTGTATTGTCTACAGTTAATATGTAGATCTAGACAGTAAATACAGACAAACTGAAAAGCGATACAACGAAACAGGCAAATGTAGATAATATGCTTTGCAATTGAATGTAGTTTTAAATGTATAATTATCAATTACGGTTTATACTATAGTCAATTAGATACAGCATGTAGGTATTTTCTAAAGAAATTTCCCTTTAGTAAATGTTATCAATATTATGTAAATCAATTGCAAACGTTATAGCTCACATTTAAACATCTAATTGTGCACAAACGTCCATGGACCGTATCATATATAAAAAACGATCGTCATAACAGCGTTTTGGAGTGGGTGTATTAGATAAATTAAGTATATGGAGCCAAACTAGAAGGGATAAGAGTATTGTATCCTACTGACAGGTGCCTTTGTACTGTCTGAAAGGTCATTATGAGAAATGGTAGTAATTGGTAATTTGACTCTGTAAACATCGATATAGACTTGAATTAACATAATACTCCTGTTTTTACCCTGACGTTGACATGTATAATATAATTTACTCTATTCAGCGTATGTAAACATGTTTTCCCTAATATTAAGAATATTGTCTCATAAAAGACGTCACATGCATATACTATTTCTAACAAATAGTTTATATATTTATCACAAGCTTCATATGTTTAATGTACCAAGAGTACACTCTCTTCAGGGTAATAGTATGAGCGCAGTGGTCAAATGTGTCATATAAACATCTACATTGTATGTTATTGTTATGTTTATGTATGACGTATCATATTTGACAAGATCATGAACAGTGTTACATGGTTTAATTGAGTGTTTAACTACACTGATGTCCAAAAGAAAAACGGTTTTATTGAAAATTTGGTGTTTTCTGTAGTCATAATGAAAACATTTACATATTATTGTCATGCAATCAACAAGAAGCACTTTTGTCAATAAACATATTCGAAAAACGATAAGAATGAAAACAGTCGATATGGTCGTGCACAAAAGCATAAGGCTCGACGGGGAAAAGTGTACGGTATCATTTGATACACGAGGAAAGGTATGGGTATATCTGTCTTATACCCCACTAACGGTCAAGTGTAAACGGATACTATTTCATAATATTTCTAAATAACTACAGCTGTAAACAAACTTGTGTATGAAACGCACTCCCAAATACGGCCTCGTCTGTGACAACTCCCGGGTACACTCAGCCCGTGCTGCGTTGTATGGTTTCCCATGTTTTGGGCTCGAAATCTTATTGATATGGCCCACTGACAGTATTGTCAACGCAGACGCACGTGCATCTCGCTGAAATGTACAGCTAACACCATAAACTGCATGACTAATGTCAACATGACCAACTAGAGAAAACAGAAGCAACTTTCAACATGGTTAGACATTTTGCACCCAAAATTAAAAAAACATTCTTATATTAAAAGAAATACAGAACATTGTGATATTATATCACGCATTATAAGAACCTTATTTATTTGGTCATGAAAAAATTTACAAAGTTTCAACTGGTCTCGTGGTCTAATGGTTAGTACGTTCGGCCAGAAAGCAACAGGACACAGGTTCGATCCCAGGTGTCTTATATGTTCATATATAATCTGACATTTTAAAAAGTATCATCACTTAAATTTGGAAATTTTGAAAATTGACTCCATTAATTTCTCAGTTGTTAAAAAAGTGTAGGTGTATTATAAAAATGTAGGAATATCAGAAAAAAATGTATGTGTATCGGCTAATACACCTGCACTTTTAACAAAAGTAACCATAGCAACGAGACCGGAATGTTTAGAACACAGCAGCTAAAACCACTAAAAGAATGTTGAGATTATCTTCAGTACAGAGAGAACGGCAAAACATTACCATTAACGTCATTCGACGTTTGACAACGTCGACGCGTCGTGCCCAGGCATGCACTGACGCCTAAGGACATACTCACTGACAATATTTGCTCTAGCTTTTGAAAACACTTCGTTTACCCAATGTGACGGTGCTATATAACTGTACCAATTTGTTATTTCGTGACTTTCAAGATGTAGTCAACAGCAGTATAAATAAAGAAGATTAATGTATAAACATAAATTATACATGTATATTGGCTGCAACCCAATAAATTGAACCATGCACAACTCTCAAGTTTGAGGATATATAAAGGTTAGATTCACTAAACCAAATTAAATTTATTTTTCTTCTGCTTCACAACAATTGTATGTAACCAGTAGTACTACTGCGTTTTTGATTAAACGGCAGTATTTATACTCACCGTTGATAACTCGCCGTATCCTCTCAATGGATCATTCAACCAGATATAACACTGAAGAATAAAGAGAGTTTCCTCCCCCACCCTCTTTCCCCGCTAGGTGGCTTATCCAGTGACGTCATTCCTTCCTCCTGGAACCTGGATGCAGGCAGCAAGACTCGCAGGAGGGAAGGTGGGAGGGGTATAAAGACCGGTAAGTTATCAACGGTGAGTATAAATAATGACGTTTAATCAAACACATACTTTTTTACTTATTTTTACTTATTTCCATACTCTAGTTGATAACTCACCGTAGCCAGCAAGCCACTGAAGGAGGCGGGCTGCGAGGAAACCCGAGAGCAGAAGAGGTAACTCTCCCCAAAGAAAAGGGGGGTTGGCGACTATTAAGGAGCAAGGAGGCCTGCTCCTTCTTCGGGTGTCCCGATGAAGCGACTTAGAGGAGTGGCCGCCCACGCGTAAGGTTCGAAAGCCTACAACGCACCTGTCCGTCAGGTGACTAAAGCATAGACTAGAGACTAGAGACAATGTCGTCTCGAGAAGGTGTCCGTCCGCTCCGGTGAGGTGAGTTGGGGTATTTCACTTATATCGCGGCTGCTAGTATTACGGCAGGGAGAAAGCCTGCAACACCATGTGGCTATGCATTGCGGTGAAACCTGCGAGCATCGTCTGGAACTAGTGAACCATGGGTGGTACTACGCTGAAATTCAGTGTAACATTGCACCCAACCTTTACTCGTCCGCTCTGGAGGCGGAGGCCTAACGCCTGTCAGACGGCGTCGTCTCGAGAAGGCGTCGTTTCGAAACGCTCCGCCTGCCCTTCCTGTCCTACACCCCATGAAGGCGTCGTCTCGAAACGCCGTCGAAGGGAGGCGAACGAGCGGACAGACGACGGGGCGTCTGAAGGCGAACAACTGGCAGTCAGACAAAACGAGTCAGTTCTTCGTGACGCATCTGCACGTGCCGCACGAGCTGAAAATGACACGTCTCCAGTCAACACAGCCAAGCGAGTTGACCGAGATAGCTCGCTGCAGTGAAGTCCACACACTGCAGTAGGTAACCAAAAAACTCTCTCAAAACTCAAACTAGGGTAGAAAGAGCCTAATAATAAGTAATACACTCCAAAAAGAGAGTTTGTTAACTTTGTCGATATTCTTTAAATTACCCTCGACCGAGGTCTAATTATTCTCTTTTTATTTTAGTCTATTAGTTATTATTAGGCTCATTAAATTACTCTCGACCGAGGTCTAATTATTCTGAGAGCAGAATGAAACACAACCATGTCGGCTCGCGAAAAAGGAAAGAATGGCGTAACTGTATAAGCTACCTAGCTGGGAGCGAGGATGGGGAAGTAACTTTCTTTATTCTTCACTCAGTGTTATATATCTGGTCGAGTGATTAAGAGGAACTCAATTGGCTACGGTGAGTTATCAACTAGAGTATGTAAATAATGTCATGTATGTATATATACTATTGTAAACATACAATCCGTTTAATGAAGTCGTGAGATATCTTCAACATAAGTTGGTTTGGATGGTTCATATTGTACATTAAAGCTAACTGAGAAGTTGAGATTTCAAACTCTTTAGAATTGTATTACTTCTTTAGAATTTTTATGTAAAATAATAAGGAGCATTAATTATAGGAATACCGGGAAAATGTTTTTTCTCCATTTTTCACTATTATCTACGTCAATACACGCCAACGCCTTCACTTATTAAATAACAGTTTTCTGTTTTAATTTTGCTTTTGATTTAGACTCTGAAGACAGACAGTTATTGATGCATTACAGGAACACTGGCATTTGTGTGCGGTGTTTTGTTCTCATTAAATTTACAAGACTGTTTCGCACTAGATGACCGCTTGTTTTCTCCATTATCGATTTTATATATCCCCATGTCAAAGATTTAAAATTGTCAAATAAATGACAAAGCGAGATATTCAGATTTTGTTACATACGATTTTAAAACATATTTCAAAAGACCTTAACGATAACACGAGCTTAACGATGAGCTACGATGGCGCTTAAACGCGAGTAAGTTAATTTTGTTTCCAGTTATAAACTACTTTCCAGAGCAAATACACATCATGAATTAAGTTGAAGAGGAAACATGTGGATGTAATTTGCCGTCAGTGTGATCTTTAAGACGTATTTCAGATTTGGTGATGGCAAGAGGTTTTTACCCCTGATGCAACTGCTCTAATTTTACACGTTTACCATTCCATTAGTAATTCCACAAACATAATTCTTCGTATTTTATCTTATAAGAAACGCATGTCCGGAAATGAACTGTTCTACCCAACAGTGGCGATGCTTAATAATGTTTCCTTATTTGTGCACACAGAGCATGATCCGTATCATTCATGATTGTCCTTATATACACAGAAACATAATACTATGTTATCTTTATTAAAAGACTATATGATATTCATCAATAACTTGTTCTTAAAACCTCTTAACTCTACACAAAAATTATCAATGTTGTTGCATATTTATGAAAAAATGAGCACATAAAACATATCTAATGTAGCATAGTCGCTTCCAAGAAATAATTCCGCTAGATATGATTAGAGTATGACGTCAAAAGAAAACTAGAATAACAATTTGTTAAAGATAAGCAAAGATTGAGTAAACTATGCGATTGCAACAAAATAGAAATGATCATTTGTTATTACTGTAAAGTGTTTTGTTTTTCTTCATAAGAGTCTTTTTATCACCTTTGATACTATTTAGTTTCTAAAAAAACCCGTTAATAACTATTTGTTGGCATTAAATGTAATATAATCCGTTGAAAATAAAGGTTTACAAGAAGTGCAACTTTAAATACCATTTTATAAAACAGTGACATGCGGCTGTTGGTATAATGAAGAATATGATTAATGTTTTTATGTTGTTTGACATAAATCCTATTAACATGTAGCATGAAAATAAAGAAAATAAAAATAAATCATAGTCATCACGCCACCCCGACCAATTACTACTGTACTAATATTATACTGATATTGTGATGAAATTGTACTGATATTATCCCGATATCATTATGATGTTGTACTGATATTATACCGATATCATATTGATGTTGTACTCATATGATACCGATATCATATTGATGTTGTACTGATATTATACCGATATTGTACTGATATTATGCCGATATTGTTTATACTGATATTATAGCGATAGTGTAATGATGTTACACTGATAGTATACCGATATCCTGCCCTTTTGACACGAAGGTTTAACGTCAATGCAATTTCTTAAAAATCAGAGAGAGCATTAACATTGTATTTGTAGTGTAAACATTATTAATGACATTACTAATATGCCTTTGTATTAACTTTAATGAGTAAAAGTAATGGATGTCCATCAAGATGACTAGATCTTTGTCTGAAGCAACATATTACGATAATCTAATTGAAATGCAAAAAACGTCAAGAATGACTCCAAAGCAAATGTACTGAAATAGACAGTTAGCTTTGCTGGTATCATATCAATGAGATGATCGATTACACTCCATTCATCCCTTGCAGTCAATGAACTCTCCTTATATTAAACCTTGGCGTGGGAGGAATGTTATGTAAAGGAACATGGCTCCAATCGTCTTTTGGAAGTTAATTCTTATTCAGTACACACAGAAATATTCAAAGCACCTCCCAAATAAATAAGGTTGAAAAATTATCTTAAGATAAGAGAGAAAGATGTAACTACGCGTTTAAAATCAACGATGTGAGAAATGTGGGATGTGGGGAATAGTGTCAATGGAATTACAGGTATTATGATAACTGATGAACTATTGGTGATGTAAATAAAGTATTTATACAGAAAATATATACTTTTCAGTATAGAAAATGTTATGATTATCGACGCATATGTATATGTATATATATCCCTGGGAAACACATAAACGATGCTTTCATCTATTGTGTCAGATCAAGGTAACATTAGTTAATGAAATCTAATCAACTTTCTAGTTAATTAAATACTGACTGACTCAGCAAATCGGAAATGCAATCAAACCACAACAATTTAAATAGACTATAGACTATTACCTATTGTGGTAAAAATGATAATTGATTTCATTAAGACATGGATACATAATATACACTATTAAAGTTTCCACTTCTGTGATAAAAATTCCAATTACCGAGAGGACATTGATAAAATATGAAATGCATGAAAATGTAAATTATTTTATAATCTCACCTGTTTGTCATAACCAATGCTTTTAATATTTCAGAGATAGTGTACATAACTGTATGCTACTTCATTGATTCAGTAAAAACCTTATCCCACATGGCAATAACATGGTTTCTTTCCTTGGACTATAAACTCTTCATTGATCAAAAACATATATTCAATGGACACATTCATTGTATTTAGGACAAGCATGACCTCGAAACATGTTGCACACATAATATATTGTTGTTTTCTTTTTAAATGGTTTGTTTTAAAAATATGATGATTAAATTAAAAGAGTATTCCCCCCATGTCTATATTATTACAACTGTACATGTGATGTTCTCCATGTTTAAATTCCCTCCACAGTTCTTACACTAACGTGACAGTTATCAGCAATAACGTGATTGGTTGGCCCTGTACGACTCATTCCAAGGATCGTATTCCAGTTGGTGTATGGCCAGTTATCGTCAGCAGAATGTATGATTTAAAAGAAAACGAAATCAACCTTCAACATTAGGTCAGAAAGTCAGCTTAGAGTCCAGAATGTGATGTTGACCTTTTTCACGAGTGTGAACAAGTAAACGTGAATTAAGTGAGTAGTGTGAACGATTTGCCTCCACCATGAAATTTTGTGAGAGAACACCATCTCCATGCGTTACTGTAATTGTCAAGAGAAATAATCACAATACCTTTGCCCAATAAGTGAAAGGCGTGAAGTACTGATATTCAGGTGGGTGACAACAATTACTGGCAAAATTGTACTTCGGTTCATGAATATTGTTAAATTATAAATAATACAATTCGATGTTGTTTTCCTATCCAGGATTGTATCTCCTGTTTCGTATGTATAATTTATATTTCTTTATATCCTTAAATTACATTGAGTCGGCCTGGTGCAAAGGAGCGGATTCAATTAAGATAGAATAAATTGTACCATTTGAATACTAGTATATATGTTTAACTTGTATCATTTGAATTAGTCTGTTTAACTTGTATCATTTGAATTAGTCTGTTTAACTTGTACAATTTGAATTGATATATTTAACTTGTCCATTTGAATTAATAGGTTTAACTTTTGCATTTTAAATTAATGTTTAACGTATACCATTTGAATTAATATGTGTATATTGTACAATTTGAATGAATATGTTTAATTTGTATCATTTGAATTAATATATATTACTTGTACCATTTGAAATAGTCTGTTTAACTTGTATCATTTGAATTAGTCTGTTTAACTTGTACCATTTGAATTGATATATTTAACTTGTCCATTTGAATTAATAGGTTTAACTTGTACATTTTAAATTAATGTTTAACGTATACCATTTGAATTAATATGTGTAAATTGTACAATTTGAATTAATATGTTTAATTTGTATCATTTGAATTAATATATTTTACTTGTACCATTTGAATTAATGTTTAACTTGTACCGTTTGAATTAACCTTTAACTTGCACCATTTGAATCAATATGTTTATGACTCATGACCACGTCACCCAGTATCACCAATGTATTAGTGGATATATACTCACCATAAGTCACTACATTCTGTCAACAATGTCAACCAAGTAATACCATCTCGCAAATATTCACCGACCAGCTGAGTTACAACGTCGATAAAATCTGTTAGACCAATCTGCTAGACCATGCAAGAATGTCCTTCCAACTAATGTTCAATACGGTCTCACGGTCACTGCCTGAACTGTTAAGTTATCACTCGAAGTGCCCTGATTCGATGTCTTTATTGACACATGTAATTGTTGTTCTCAGAGATTGTTCCTGGTACCTATACAAGGACGTTAACGACTTCAGAAATCGACCCCTTGTTCTATCTAGTTTCTGTTAGAAGTCTTATACATGTAGATGCATCAGACTCAGCCGACTAGATTATTACAGGAACATAACGATTATTATCATAAGCAATCATACAATCGTTGCAATTGGACATATGCAATGGTTTTAACCAATGTGTGAAAATAGATACATCACAAATCGAAGCATTTTCTCAGCGAGTCCTATCGAAAACAAATTATATTCAAATATCTTGCTTTGTTATAGTTATAAGGAGACTATAGTCGAATATTTTCCGTATATTAAATTGCAATCTTATACACTTCTTCTTGTTTATGATTGATTTGAGTGATTGAAAGTCTCAAAGTAAATATACTTCAATGAACAAATCTTCCTTTTAAAACTTGCTTAGAAAGAAAGTTTTATGACAAGTTATATGACAAAAATGACGTTTTCTTGTCATCAATATTTTAAGTATCTTCTTGTTCATGTCAACAAACCTTAAATACAAGTATTTCGTTTTTGCCTGAACGATCTAATGTAAATGTATATGATTGTCATAATGCCATTCAATAACTTAAATTCCACAATTATCATTATTGTAAACTTGTTTTACCTCAGGGAGAGTGCCACTTGCAGTATGATTGAGATGACATTCAACTGATTCTACCTAAAGCTACTGGATGTTTCGATTTCACTCATGATCATGCTTTATGACATATTCGAGACAAACGTCAGAATGTATTAAAAAATATGGTCAATTCCAAAAAATAATAATAAATAATAATAAATAATTCACTTATATAGCGCCTAGTACCGTCACAATTGTCGCTCACCGGCGCTGTACAGATAAAAGTTACAATATACACACAGAAACTACTATTTACAGTTCATTGTGATGCACACATTTCCGGTGCTTTTCATTGGTATGCTTCAGTGAAGAGAAGAGTTGTCAATAGAGATTTGAATTCATTTTTTGATTGGATAGCTCTTAGTTCTTGGGGGAGTGTGTTCCACACTTGGGGGCTACACACAGAAAAGGCACGATCTGACACCAGAGAGTTTGAGCGTGGTTGTTGCAGGAGAGTGTCACTGGAGGATCGAGGTTGACGGGCTGGGGTGTACTTGGAGATCAGATCAGATAGGCGGGGAAATCCTCATTGTGCAGGCAGTCATGTGTCAGCATACAGTTCTTGTATTTTACCCGTGACTGAACAGGAAATAAAGTGGATATCAAGAGCAAATGCCTCTGTATAATGATGGAATATGTTTTGTGAAATTTTAAAAGATATGTTATTTCTCAAATTTTCCTTATACCTTCATTTACATTTTTCAGTGTATTAATATTGTTAAAATCTAAATATTTTAGATATTTAAAAATACTTACCCTCCTTTTACTAGTGCATATTTCCTATATGATCCGATGAAGGATTGAAAACGTGACTGAGACAGGATCCTAACGTAACTGTAGTGAAGTGTAGACAGACTGGCTCTAGGGCACGCCACTACCCGGAAGTGTAGTGCAATCCACATAGCTGCGCGCGCAGTGATATGAAAACCTCACATTTCCTAGAGTCAGTCCGAGCGAGGTCCTAAAATGCGGGAAGGTAGTTGATCCCACGATGGGAGGGTATAAACCCTAAAAGTAGGGTAAGTATTTTTAAATATCTAAAATATTTAGATTTTAACGAATTTTTAATACTTACCCTACTTTTACTAGTGCATGTTGATTCGACAGTAGGACGGCGGGAAAGGACCAGATAGTGACTGGCAAATACAGTGTTGGATTTCCAGAAGCAACACTTCATGATGTCAGGCACGGAGCAGTTTCTGTGAAGCGCCATAGTTGAAGCCAGAGCCCGAATCTCATGAGGGTTGTTTGCGCAGGGGTGAGGTAACCCTTTCTGCATCATAAGCTGCCAAAATGGTTGTCCGCAGCCATAGTGCCAGCGTGTTCCGGTTTACCTCACCCTTAGCCGTAGAAGAGAAAAGAATGAATAACCTCTTCCGCCCAGCCCTCTTGTCAGTGGACCAGGAGATGTTTTCCTTCAGGGCACGGACTGGGCATAAAGAGAGTTCTTCAGACTTTGACTCATCCACAATTGAAGACAACGGCGGAATGACAAAAGATCTGTGAGGTTGACCAGGCAGTTGATTTTTTGCTACAAAATCCCACAACAAACCCAGATGCACTGAGCCATGGCGCCGTTGCTGGAACCGTACCCTCGTAACATCAATAGCATGTAATTCGCTTACTCTGGAAGCCGTTGCCAAAGAAAGTGGAAACGTCGTCTTCCTGGAGAGATCCTCAAAAGAAGCCTCTGATATAGGTTCATATGGAAGTCCACGAAGGTGCTTCAGGACTAGGTTCAAATCCCAACCTGGCGGACGAAACTTAACAACGTTAACTAACTTAACGTGAGATGGAAAAAAAAATCTGCTAAGAACTGGGGTGAAGCTGACAAAGGGTCTTGATTATGGGACCTGCAAAAGTTCTCAAAAGACAGCCATTTATCATCATAAAGGGCTCTAGTCGAAGGTTGGTGTGCTCCAGTAATGGCGCTAGCTACCGACGCCGAATACCCCTTATCTCTTAGAGTCTTCTGCAAATGGTCCAAACGCACAGATGAAACCGTTGTGGGTCTGGATGTACCTGTCGACTGTGAGGATCCAGAAGGAGGTTTGGCCAACGGGGGCAACGGGTTTGGTTCTCCTTCCACTAGAAGACGAAGTTCTGGAAACCAAGTTCTGACCGGCCAAAAGGGCGCGACCAAAAGCAGATTCATCGACTTGGTCTCCCTGATCTTGGCCAGAACCTTTGGTAACAAAAATGGAGGTGGAAACGTGAACACGTCTAGACCGTCTCAGGACAGGGACAGAGCGTCCACTGCCCACGCCATCGGATCTGGAAGGGGAGAGACGTAAGTTGGCAACTGGTTGTTGAACCTTGTGGCGAATAGGTCCAGCAGAGGGCGATGGTGTAGCTGACAAATCAGGGTGAACATTTCCGGGTTGAGCATCCACTCTGTTGGCGATGGCTTGTCTGGTCTGGACAAAGCATATGCCAATATGTTCCTGCAATCGGGGTATGACGGGCCCTGATCAGAATGTGGTTGGCGTCTGTCAACTCGAACAGTTGGAACGTCCGTTTCAATACATGGCGCGACCGAGTCGTCCCCTGGAAATTGATCAAGTAAACCACTGTCGAGTTGTCTGACACTATTCGAACTCGAGAACCTCTGAGGACTCAGACCCATTGCTCGATGGCCAAGATGACTGCCTGCAGTTCAAGATTGTTGCTGTGCCAACCGACTTGATGTTCTGCCCACAACCCCGCTGCTGTCCGTTGCAACAGGTGGGCTCTCCACCCCTGATGTGAAGCGTCTACGAACAACTCGTGGTGATGACTGAATTCTGTCAAAGAGACTCCTTCGCAAACGTTCGATGGGATCGTCCACCACCTGAGGTAACGGTGCAGATGCAGTGGAAGTCGTAAACTTCCCCTGGGAACGTCCTCTTGACAAAACGGAATGAGAAAGACTTGTAGAGGACGCGCCATGAGAGGACCTCTGAGAGTGAGGGCTTGAGCCGACGTCAGAAGGCCGAGAAGTGATTGCCACTGGCGAACCGACAAGGCCTGATGAAGACCCCGCAAGGCTAACTGTTCGATCTTCTCCCACCTGTCTGGGGTTACTCTGAGAAGATCCATGTTGGTCAAGAACAGACCTCCTATAAACGTCAGCTGCTGGGATGGGACTAGTTGCAATTTCTCTGTTTTGACGAGCCATCCCAACTGTCGCAGCAGGTCCAAGGTAAATAGGGTCTGTTTGTGTAAAACTGTTGAGTCCCCGTGGCTCATCAGGCAATCGTCTATGTAGGGGTCGAACTCTATCCCCCGAAGATGGAGAAATCTGACGATTGGAGACGTAACGCGAGTGAAAAGCCACGGGGCCGTAGATATTCCAAACGGGAGAACCTTCCATTGATAATGTACCCACTGGAAAAGGAATCTGAGGTACTTCCGATGATGTTTGAAAATTGGTACATGGAGGTACGCGTCCTGTAGATCTAAACTAACCAGCCTATCGTTGGGTTGAAGCTTGGAACTCAGCAGATCCAGGGTAACCATTGTGAAATGCGGGGGCTCTGGCATATATAGATCGTTGAATGCTGCCAAGTTGTGTATCATCCGCATCTTGTCTGAATTCTTTTTCGGAACCAGGAAGATTGGGCGTAATATCCTGGGAGGAAGTGGGGGTCTGAGACCACCTCTATTGCTCTCTTCTCCAACAGTGTCTTGATGTTGGTAGACAACTGATCAATCTGAGTTAACGAGTACACGCATGGCCGGGGCAGGTTGGTCAGAGGTGGAGGGCTGGAGATTGGCAGTTTGTATCCAACCCTGAGAATTTCGGTGACGAAGGGATCTTCTAGGATTGTCCAATTCGGCCAGAAGATACCAAGTCTCCCACCTACGGGTGTAAGCTGGTAAGGGACGACTGGAGGCGGGAGGTGCCAGTCGTGCACGTCAAATTCGGGCCGGGGCTTCTGGGAGGTGTAGCCGCCCCTACTAAACTTGCCTCGTCCCCCAACATGACCTCCATGTGCTGCGTTCTTTGAAACAGTATGCCGTGCTTCGTAGACCTGGGTGATTCTGGGGTTTTTGGGACCAAGCGAAGACAAGAGTGATTTGATGGCCCAAAAGGTGAAGTCTGATTGCGCCATAGCGGCGTGTTCTTTATACACAATTGGAATCTTGTCTGCGAACAACATCGCAGTCGAGAGAGGAGCTATGATGAGAGTCTTCTTAAACTCCTCTTCCCAGGCACAAGGAGCAAGGAGACCATTCCTACGAATGAGGACCGTAGTTGCCCATGCTGAACGGATGTGGTCCATGATAACTGAAAGGGAGTTATATTGCCACCTATACATCGTGGAGAGATGCTCAAGTCTGGAAGGATTGTCTTCTGTCAAGTCCTGAGCTAAAGCATCCGTGGCAGAGGCCAACGCTGACAAGGGCCTTAGGGTACGCTTTAACTCCCTCTCAATTGCCAACGTCCTGGCATCCTGGACCTTGTAAACACTCTGTGGCGCATCCGACAAGCTCGAGCAAGAGTCGTCCTGTGGAGAGCCATGATCCTACGTCTGTAGCGAGTGAACCTTGAAGGACGAAGTAGAGTTCTTCGCAGGTTGAAAGGTGGGATTGATTGAGAGCTTCTGGAATTCTTCATCCAAAGAATCAATAGTGTCCAGGACCATCGGGTGGAGGGATGAGTAACTCAGGCTTATTCCATACGGCCAAGGCAGTATCCTGATCCACACCTGGAGACGGACAATCCATCAACCTATCTGCGATCCAGGTGTACACCTCCCCCCATCAGCAGATAAGTCTTTTGGGGTTCCTTAGCATCCACAAACTTCGAAGGTGAAAGAGAAGCATTAGGCCTGTCATCTGCAAAAAGTCGAAACCAAGTGCCGTGGTGAACCCTCCAAAGAAAGTTCATCCCTCTCTCGTGAATGGTATCTATCACTGGAGTGGGATCTAACAGAGGACCTGTCACGTCGTGGGGAGACACCGGTATCCTGGTCTCGATCCCTCCGAGCTCTGTCCCTAGAAAGCTGGCGTTCCTTATCCGGACGTTCGTCACGAACTCGATCCTCGGAATCCATTCGAGATTGGCGCTCCAATATCTTGTGCCGGCGCTCCTCCTCCCGGCGCTGGCCCTCCCAGTTTCTAAAACGCTTCTCCTCCAGCTCCTTGAGGCGCAGGCGCTCCTCCTCATGAAGCCGACGCTCCTCCTCCAGACGTGAGCGCTGGCGCTCATCCTCCCGGCGCTGGGAATCCACATATCCGGCGCTCCTCCTGACGCTTCAGGTCCAGCCGGCGCTCCTCCTGGCGCCTCCTGGTCTCTCTAAGCTCCACCAGGCGCCTCTCATCTTCCTGGCGCTCGAGATCCCTAAGAGAACGCTGATATCTCTCTTCCTCCTTCTGGACCTCAAGCTCCAAACATTGACGCTCCCCCAGGCGCTGTTGGTCCTCGAGGCGCCGACGCTCAGCTGAGGCGAGTCCCAAATCAGAAGGTAGATTCAAGATGGGTGGAGCGTCCGGGTTTTCTTGATACCCGCTTGGCCTTGGGTTTGGAGGATGCTGAATCCCCAGTAAGGGGAGGTACATCACGAGGGAGATCCTTCACTGGTGACAAGCCATCAATAGGTTCGGAAATCACCAGAGTGTCATGGTCCAGGTCAGAGGTAGCCATCCTGCAACGCCTCTGGGTAAACCTCTTCCTTTTAGCGACTAAGTATGCCTTAAAGTCTACCTCAGAAAGATGACGACAGTGTAGACACCGGGAAAGCCACTCACACGGTGTGTCCACCAAACAGTCTGGGCAAAGGAGGTGCGGGTCCTTTGCAGACTTGGAAGACTTGTAGGCAGCACAGTCCACTCGCGGCATGCAAGTACAAGTTCACTGTCAACAAAGAAGGAGAAGACAGTGAGCATAAATAATCAAGCAATCAAGAACACAAAATGTTAAAAATAATTTAACATAAAAAAATGTTCAAGAATGAAAGGTTAAATCAAGCATGAAAAATTTACAAACATTGGTAATACAAATTTACAGAAGAAATTTTATACCAAAAACGAGAATTCACATGAAACGAGTTTAAAAATTGAAGTAAAAAACAACAACACAAGAACTACACAGACTGAAGGTTAAAAGGGAGGTAACCGCTGTGGTCAAAGTTCAAGTAAATTGAATAACTCCAAAGAGTTTCACAAAGTAAAATTACCAATTAAAAATAGCAATATATTAAGCTAAGAATAAACCATGCAATAAGAAAACAAGATTATCCATAAACAAGGATAAAATAAGCAAAAACCACGGTACACAAAAAGTCGTGACGTCATCACAACAAATCGAGCAAGACGAAGGAGGCCGCCATTTTGAATGGCCAACGAAAACGTGCTCCGAAGAAAAAACAACGAAAAAAGCTACCAAAACATGAAAAAGTGTTTAAAAAACACGATAAAACGGTACAGTAGGCAGTGTATAATGAAAACAAAACTAAAACTCGCCGTGAAAAGCAATGAAAAAGCGACATGAGCGAAGAAAAACATCGTTGTCAAACGAAGAAAACCATTTCTACGACGAGGAAGGTGAAACCTAGCATGTTACACTTCACAATACAAGAATAGGGAAAAGACATACCAAAAACTAAACCACACGGTTAAGGAAACAAGATACGTAGAAAACGAAAAATTCGTCTCAGAGAAACACGTCCGTCAATCAGTGCGATATAGGAAATGTGAGGTTTTCATATCACTGCGCGCGCAGCTATGTGGATTGCACTACACTTCCGGGTAGTGACGTGCCCTAGAGCCAGTCTGTCTACACTTCACTACAGTTACGTTAGGATCCTGTCTCAGTCACGTTTTCAATCCTTCATCGGATCATATAGGTAATATGCACTAGTAAAAGTAGGGTAAGTATTAAAAAGTTACTATGTATTGTTTTAAACTATAACGATGTTGATGTCTGATGAATTCACAGGTTTCAAAACTTTTCAGCTATCGGTTCTTTAAATTAATTTAAGGTATACAGAAAGGTCACTTCACTGACCTATGGTTTGTTAATGGTTGTAACACATGCATGTTACTTTCTCTTTGTACAGTTGTCTGTGTTTTTCTTTGTATTTGCCATTTCGTCTTTCTCCTCTCAACTGTGAGACAATGCAATCCTGCAACTTTAATTTTCTTGCTATTACATCATGACCATTGCTCAAATAATTCCGTTCCCTGTCTTTCGCTTAATAACCATAGATCATTTCTTTTATGGTATCATAATTTCATGCACTAACAACATCCACGAATTATTTCCTACCGAGGATAGTGCACTTTGTAATGCTACAATTGTGACATTTGAATTCAGCAGATAGTGATAAAACTTAATGGACCACAGCTTTCCATTCATAACCATGCTTCAAAGCACTTGCCAGTCTGAATTCTAAATATATTTTCCCGGTGATTCCTGATAAGGCTGAAGGCATTTTAAAATTTCTCCCCTTAATATAATATGTAAAATAATATCAATGAGGCTGTTTCATTCATACACACCTTCATTCACAACTATCAGTTCATTCACAAATATTTACTGATGCAGTACAACAGTTTCATTCATCTCTCATCGCAGTCCATTACGGCTTTGGTGATACTTCACGCAGTATGCTTCTTCATTCATTCATTGATTCAACTGAATGCAGTAAGAGCTAACCCATGTTCCCATTCCATTGACAAAACTGGCATTTATCTTAGACTTCAGACATTCATTTTACAGAGGTACGCCGAAGTGCGCTCAAATACATTTTATTGACTGTATTTCTTAATTGTGTGTTAAAGATTTTCATTTCAATAACTACGTTCATGTAATTTTTAACCGCATCCACCGAATTTTAAGAGTGCTTTATTACTCACGAGGAAAAAGATATTACGGTTCACATGAATCACATGATAAGATTGTTCGCTGTCATAGTGAAAACATGGGCAAATTGTACAATTAAAATTAATGAATAAAGTGTATTCTATGCACATATCGAAACTTTACAAGCGCATGCACAATCAGTACATAACTGAACTAGTGGGTTTAGCTAGTATTGGGAAAATAGAAACAATTCACCTACTTGCATGTACATTATTTTTGGTGAGAACTCCTTATGAAAAACTCGTTTATTATGGCTACTGCGAACAAATTTAGAGACAATATACTTTGGTTGTACAATTTTCTGTTTGTTCCGTCTAATGCAGATGGCATACTTGTTCCATAGCAATGCTACTCTACGTTACCGATACTAAATGTAAAAAACATAATCAGAGTAAACCGTGTTTAGTATATCAAATCAAGGACATTATCACCAAGAACGCTTACATAATTAATTGTTGTATACATGTCGCAGTTGCAGTTCGTGAACTCGCGTTTAACTTGAACTCAGGCGTGGAAGGAATGTGTGAAGAGTATTCCCAATGGACTGTTGAAGATTTATTTCCACACGGGGCACTACAAACACATATAAGCAACTATCAAATATTTATTATATCATAAAAGAAAAAGTTTAACAACCATCATTTGAGGACGATAAGTGTGGATTGTCATAAAATGCCATGGTTTTGTGATGTACAAGTAATGTGAGTATAGAAAAATGAACTTTTAATATCAGCAAATGGTTTAAGTCAGACATGGACAAATAGTTATAGTCTGTTGCTGGCAACCCCCAACCCTCCTCCATCCCCTCTACCCCCGTCCATCCCATCTTTAGTCTTTATGTACATTTATATTTGTATATTTATGTGAATACGATGAATATAGTGAGTACAGTCTCACATCCACTGCTTGAGAGCACTGCCGAATGGTTTATCTGTATTGTCAATTGATAAGCATTAATTAGTGTACTCGATTATTACCTGCTAGTTAATACTCTCTGATCAAACACATCGGAAATGTAATGAAGCCACTGCAACAAAAATGTTCATGAGCTATAGGCTATTACCAATTGATTGTAATATAAGATGTTGTAAACATCGAGAGTGAGGGTCATTAAGACATGATGCATGACATATAAGATAAGTCGTCCTATTTATTTTTATACTTGAAGGTTTGAATTACCAATTACCGATATGACATTTATCAAACAGCATGATTTACCTGAAATACTGCAGGTGTTGTATCATTGGAGAGACATTTGCTTCAGATACATTTCATACTATCGCCTATTTGTCTTGACAAAAGATACTCCATTCATTTGGGTGATGAATACATTTTCATCATATAAATATAATAATTAACGTATCCTTTAAACTAATCATGATCATCCGTCACAAGGACAAATACAAGAAAAAAAGGTTATAGAATGTTCAATCGATACGCAGATTGTGATAAAAATATTTTGTTTATCCCAAAACATGCCTCACAAACAAAATACTACTTTTTTGTTTAACAATAATAATTAGAGTAGAATGTATGCTATATCTTCTTACTCAAGATGAAATAATTTCTGTTCTGAAAAGGGGAACAAACATGTAATCAAGTGAAAATCATGAAGGTAAATGCAAAATGAAATCCATATCCTTTAATTTGTTTTGAACAATCAATCTTATTTAACTATCAAAATTCAATCAGAATACATGTACAAAAAGCTTTCAATTACTTGACGATTGTTACGAAACGTTTTCCATTTGTAGTTACATTCATAAGATATATTAGTTTATTATCAGTTGACACCAAAACCTTTTTAGAGCTGAACTTTCGTATGTATGACGTCAAAGCCATTGAAATAGAAATACTAATGCTCCTTTATGATGGTGATAGTGCATTATGTAGATATAATGATAAAGGGCCGAACAAAATGAATTAGTGATTAACATGAGACTATAAAACCAATAACTTTCAAATTTATTTTGTGAACCACAATAATTTATTCATTGTAAAATTAACTTTCCTTTAATACAGGTAGGTAGCAGTGTTCCAAGACTTGAATGCTTAGTAGATTTCGATTTTGTAAGTATAACATTCCCAGTCTTTCCATGTTTTAGATTAACAAATGACCATAACTGTGCAAAACAGTAACATGCACAAATTAAACAAAGACTTGAAGGACACCAGAGGGATTAGACACTGTTATGGGGGCAGAAGCACGTTTTTTCACTCAAATAAGTTAATAAAACGTGATTGAAAAATAAGGTCACTTATAGTAAAACACCCTTCTCTCTTCGGAAATCAAGTTAAAAAGTGAGTGAACATGGTTCCGTAAAGCTATGGAAATCGTTTTTATCATTCTGAAATATAAAATGTATTCACAATAAAATGACCGCCATGCACAACACTGTTATTACCACTACGGATAATTGGTTGGTGTAATAAGGTGTTTTACCCTATATAAATGACATAAATTATCATTATAAATTGGAAATTTGAAAAAGATAGAATTTGAAAAAAAGTGCTACTGCCCCTTTAACATAACTATGTTCCAATATGTCTCTTTGACCAAGAAACCTAATATCAGTAATGTAGATGTCCATATAATAAATCGTACAGATAAACATTACACTCAGACCACCATGTCAACCAAATTAACTTATTTCATATCTATTGCTACGACAACGAAACAAATCACGCCAATAAGACAGGTGAGTACAGGAAACATGTCCAATCTATTAGACAACTCTTCCAGACGATGTCAGAAAGTCCTCCCACGCTCAAGTTCAATATTTGCTTAAGTTCACTTTGTGAAATGTTCATTTTGGCACTGCAGTCACATTGAATTTCCTTCATTCGAAGTCGTTATTGGCACATGTAATGTGTTCTTCTGACAAACTATTCCTGGTACCTAAAGATGTTAATGATTTCAGAATTCGACCGTGTTCTTTCTAGTTTCGTGTAGTTATCATATGAATCAGACTAAACCTACTAGTTTATTACTATTTGAAGAACATGTATATTCATATAATTAACACATGTACAGTTATTTAAACCAAATGTGTGGGGGGAAATAGACACACTAAACTAAGTTTGTTTTTAGTGAGTCCTGCATTCTATTACCCATTGAAAACAAAATTATTTTATTCATTTAGTATAAAATTTAATTAGAGATTCTCAAAGTATTACCGTTAAATAAACTTTAAAATAATACAACTACAATTAATTCTTTCTTTCAATATGGTTAACAAATGCGGAGATTGACAATGAACACATAATTACAACTGTATGGTCAGTAAGTCAGTAATATGTATCTTAATCATGTAATTAACCAAATTTTATCTTTTTTTCAGCTATGAATGTAACTCCATATTCAGTGTCAAACGGAAATATCATTAAAACTATTTAAGTGAACTTTAAGAATGGAATGAATATGCCCCTTAATATGTTTAATGCAATACACTGACTTCATTCATTTTTTTATAATGTCACGCCAGAAGTCATTGTAGTTATAGCTCACGAATTTTCTCTCCGATTTCCTTAAGATAATATTAAGATATTCATTGATTCAACTAATTCTGACAAGAGCTAATTGATCTTCAATTCAATTCATGACCATTATTATAAGAAAATATAACGAATCTTGCTCATTAATTGACAATACACATGCAATGGATGGAACTGAAAATTTCTTGCAAAACTGCAAATAAAACTAAGTATAACTTTCTACTTGTAAAATAAAAAAATACAACATAAATCTTTTGATCAATTAATCTGTTTCATCGCACAGCCTTTCGTACAGAACTGTATGTATAGGCTAATTCACAGATGATTACCAGTGCAATACAACAATTTCATTCATCCTCTCGCAGAAGACCATTACAGAACTGTTCTACTTTGTGGCTTAAGTGCTTCTTCATGCTACATGCTTTTATAGGCATTCACTGATTCCTCTGCATTTAGAAAGAGCTAATTGATCGTTCCATTTCATTGACAAAAATGGCATTTATGTTTTAAATAGGAGACACTGAAATATGCTGACATGCATTTGAATGAAACAAAAAAAGTTTGTCAATGTTTGTTTTCTCATTTTGACACTTTAGCATTTGTATTTGTCTTATCAGCTTTCCCATATCATCATTGTAATCCTTTTAGACCCTTTCATATGTTGAGTTATGTCAATCGCAGATTTTTGTTTCATAGAACAAATCGACTGAGTACTTATATTGGTTGCAAACTTCGTTCAGGCTACTACAGACTCATACTAAATAAACAGACATGCTAGAAACAACATAAACTGGTACGTAATACTGCAATTTTTCAATTTACAAATAAAATGCTTGGCCGGGACACTTTTATCTGCGCTCATTGTGTATGAACTAGCTGTAGAAACGATACTCTAGGTTTGGCTTTTCGGTTTTACTTTGAATTCCTATTATTACCTGCTTCTTGAGTATAGTTTCTGCAATAAATGGGCATTGTTGTATTACACATATTGTAAAACATAAGCAATGTCATATTAAACATTAATATTGTTGACATGTGCTTATAATTTTATCCGTTACTCCTTCACAGTTCCTATGTTCCATTGCGTACAAAACAATTTAACATCATGTGAAAAAAATATCAATCATCCTTTCCGCGTTTGTTCTGTCGTCAAGTAAATTATAATCAATAAAACAACATTTATCAAAACATTCCATGTGTGAAAACTTATATCACTCACTCATTTATTAGAGACCATGTGACTGATTATAATATATGCATAAAAAAGTCAGAAAACTGTCTGTTTACGTCGCTTTTTGACGTGTCGGCCAACTTGTATTACGGAAAACACCTGGAAAATCTTGATTTTCCCCGAAGGAATGTATGACGTCAACAAAGCCTTGCAAATGGCGGCCGCCATATCAATGAGACTATGAGACTAGTAAACTGCGCGGGCAATAGGAATCATACCAGTCGAACATTTAATGTCAAAACTTGCAAGATATTTGCATATGACAACTTGAAGAGAAACAGAAAAGGAATATACTCAATATAAGCGATACAGGTTTTAAAATGGTTCTTACTTAACCCGGAAGTACATTCCCAAATAATTAATCCAACAGCTGATATCATGCATGGTTCAGTGATGACATATCGGGCAAACTTACATATTTTAGATAAATAATTAATAGTGTATGCGTGTAGTTTAATATTTTGTAATTTGGTGACTATGATATATAGGTTATTTTATTTTTGGCGAAATAACTTTACCGTACCTGGTCACGTGATGTCTTCTCGGGATGCAGTAAACTCCTATGCATATCCACACGTTTCGCTAAACACGCTCAATTTTGTTTTAGGATGAATAGTGTATTGTATTATATAGAAATAATTTAATTGTAATGATACTGTAACAGTTTCATAAATTTTGAAAGACATTGAAAGAAAGAATGAAAATATTGCATTTAACTGATATGTATTTTTAGTGGATAAAATAAGGAAGAATTATTGATATGTTATTTTAATAAAAAGATCATTATTATTCATTGCAAACTTTACATAATATTTTCCTGACTATATTTTGTCAAGTATATATATCTGATCAAATGGAAAATTCAGACATTTATTAATAACATCTGCAATTTTAACTAACCTGTATTTTCATTTACATATATAAAAACAAATACTTCATCACAATGCAAATGATTAAGTTTGTAAATAAATTATCCAAACGGACAAATAGATTTATTTCTGTGAAATAGATTTGTAGCAATGTGTAAATACATATGTAAGCATGACTATGTTTATTACTTTTGCCTACACATACCTGCATATGAGACAAACTTACCTTGAAACAGACCTAAGAATTCTGTAAATAAATAATATTCAAGTTTTCTATTTTGATTGTGACATTAAAATTACTTAAGATGCAAAATTGCATTACCACGTTTAATCATGAATAATAACATTTTTTAATTAACTGTGTATACATTTATTGAAAATTGTTTTGTGTAAGTGTGAATTTACATAACGACACATGACTTTCATTGGCATTATAAAACTTATTTTTGAATAATTTGGGAAATATTTTATTTTAGTTATTCTTATAATTAAATTTAATATTTTTTTTCGTCAAAATGCAATCACGGAAGTGAAGCGCTGTGTTTTTTACAGTGTCACGTGGCTGTTATGTCACATTTGTTTTCCCCAGTTGACGTCACATCCGATTAAATCACCGAAACAAAACGATCGCGGCAAGTAAATCACGCTTTTTTATTATCGTAAATAATTAAATAATCTATTGTATTAAATGTTTATGACCTCACGGAAAATCATATTGAGCATGATTCTATGCTTGGTTTAGTCAAACGAATTTTGGTAAATTTTATCCGGGAGCTGCGCTTTAAACTAAAAGCATATGATTGCATCAAACGCTTATTAAGTAGCTTTGTATATTTAGAAAAGAATTATTAGCGTATGTGCCTTTAAACATCTCTAAATCCCTCCATCTTATCCTTACCCAAGCACAAACTTTGGCGGATCGACTGGTCTTGTTACATTTGCAATGCATTGTCAAATATTCCTCCCACACCTTGGTTCAATATTTGCGGAAGTTTATTGCGTGATGAAAGCACTAGATTCAGGACCTCAACCTGACAATTGCCTTGATTTGATATCAGCTCTGGCACTGGCGACGTCTGATTTTTAACTCATTATTTCTGGCTTGTAATAATGTTAAAGTTTGTTTGAATTTGATATTTATAGACCAAACTGTCTGATGTCTGATGTGACTTTATTAACCTCGCAATTTGTGTGTTTAGCCTTGGAAAGTTGTTGAACTGTATTTAATTTTAAGCAGTCAAGCACAAGATACTGCTTCAAGATAAGAGTCAATAATGATTGTCTGAGGTGAGGATATATTTAATAAAGATTGCAAGAATCTGTGGCTCATTCCAGACAGCAAATAAACAAGCCGTAATCGGAACTATACAATCCTTAATTAGGTCCAAGATCAACACATTTACATTACATCTTAAAAATATCTTTAAAAGATGCTGAAGAATGGCGAATTATTTTATGGATATATAACTCCTTTATTCGGTTTGAGTGAGGAATAAAGAATTGTATTTCAATGAAATAGTAATTTATTCCAAATTCATATAATCGAACGATTACAGTGTGAATTAAACTAAACGAAACGAAACGAAACTGTTCAAAGTAATACCCTGGTCCAAAACCAAACCATACGAGCATAACTCAGTGTCTTCTAAGAAAAATATCATAAGTCTGACACAGATGCAACAAAGCATTGCTGTCAATGAACACTTTACATCCATAAGCTCTTATTTCATTCAGTTAAATCATTTTCTATAATGTAAAAAAACATGCGGTAATGGAGAAGATGAATGAAATTGTTGCATTGCTCCAATGATAATATGTGAACAAATACATATTACTGGAAGAGATATTGTATGAATGGAACGATCATATTAAATATAAGTAATATTAAGTCTTATATTCTTGCAAAGGGGAGACCTCTGTTTTGTATAAGTACAAAGTTAACACCAGTTTTACTGTAGTTGTGAGAGCATTTTCTGTAGCATTGCATATGACCTTTGCTTGATCGGAAATTTACCTTGAAGAAACACTTTAGCCATAATGCGGAAACGTTTCACAATGATAAGATGAATGGGGTTACTGTGTTACATTAGTATTCACCTGTGAATGAGCAATCAATTCTTCAGGAACGTTTTGTGAATGAAACGTTTTCATGCAAAGACAATCAGTCTAAATTATGGAATGTAAAAAGACCTCAGGATTACAGTAATTAATCAAGGGAAATATATTCAGACTTGTGACTGACGAGGTTATAAATTGAAAAGTAACTTCCATTAGCTCCTAGCATCTGTGAATCAATTGACGTCTCAAATGTCACAATCGTAGCTTTGGGAATTGAACAATGTAAATACCGATATATTGCAATCGGAGTTGTGCAATGCACGTATTGCAATATGATTTTCATATCGCAATATATTGTACCAACAAATAGTAAGTCAAATTTATTCATTTATCTTTTAAAAGGCACATTTACTGGCTGAATTTGTAATAAGAAAATTATTTTTAAGTGCTAGGATGTGTGTTGGACTGTAATACAAAGGATATTTTTTAAAGATCTGAAAGTCATTTTATCAAATATGTCATGTTTAAACTACAAAAAGAAGTATAAAAGTTGAATTTAGAGTTCATTTAGCATGTTGCAATATCATTGGCACTAGTTAAAATGGTTTCTAGAGAAATACCTCATTGTCAGAGGATCTTGCAATATATTGTGGTACGTATTGCAATACATTACAGTTCAGCAATACGTATGGCAATAAAACAAACATTGAGGCAATACACAGCCCTAGAACCATGGGATTTTCAGATGTTATGTTATCAATGCTACAAGACATACATACATGTACAACTTGATTCGTTTGTTTGAGCAACATGTTTAAATGCGGCAAGCTGCACCATGGTATACAGATGAAATAAAATAAAAACTGTCAAGATTGATCGCCTCACAGCAGATACCATAGCGGATATATAAAAAGTTGAAAAAGTAAAAGTGGAATATTAGAATTATGATATAGTCCAAAGCAAACATTGAAGTAATAGTGTAGGAATGCCGTAATTAAAACATCATCAGTATTTTCTAACCCAATTTCCCAAACAAGACAAGTCGAGGAAAATGCTACACCTGTAACCTCTCGACAAAAAAGATATAATCATAAATAGACTACACGGCTTACAAACTCCTCATGGAACTAAGACTTAGTGTCTATACAGCTATCTTTTAGATCATACATATGCAAGCATTTTCATGAATGTGACCCCCGCTACCAGCGTTCCACGCCAACCTTTCCTAAACATATACCCATGAACAAATTCAATTGGAAAACAATGTCTTCAATCACCATAACATTTACAATGCATTGTCAAATATTCCTCCCACGCTTTAGTTAATATTCGATGAAACCACAAGATTCAGGCTCTCAAACCGACAATTTCCTTGATTGGAGATTAACTGTGGCACCTCTGATGTCTGTTTGCTTCGTACTTTTCCTGGCACGTAATAATGTTACAGTTAGAAAATACATGCAATTAAAAACCAAGCTTTCACAAACTGGTATTTGATGTGACTTTGTTAACATTACACTTAGTTTGTTTATCCTTTTTTATACCAGCAATAATAAAAAAATATGTTTATTTTTTGTCAGCATAGTGTGTTAGCCAGATGAACTTCTGGTAATTCCTCACACAGATTCTGTGGCCATGAAATCTGGTTTAATATTGAGTAAACGAAACGAATTGATCTTCAACTCGTCCCGTTTTAAGTATTATCTTTTGATGACACAATATTCATTAATAACCCTAACTTTTTTTGTCAAAGTAATCCATAGATCTTGCACTTATGTTTAAAAGAGAATAGGTCTAGTTTGAAAAAAAAATTGCATAACATAACACTATTGTAATTTTCCATTATTATTGCAAATATTTCTCACTAAGGTTGAAATAATTTTAAAATCCGTATTTACTGATATTTCTAACACACAAATATTCATTTTCATACTTATAGCGCTACTATTCGACAGAACTCAAAATAAAGACATTATTCATTCTATTGCACGCTCGATTCCCTAAATTCTCATCGGTTTCTTAATCAAGAATATTGTCTAAAGTATCATAAATGATGTTTTATGTCGTTCAATTAGTCAAGTAAATTCTCAAACACAGAGCAACAATGTGCGATGGAAAGATTCACGTGCGTTTTGACATTGAAGCATTGATGGAGAGTCCTGTCCATTGTCACGTACAGCTGAAGACGCTGTCGAAGATCATAACTTATGGAATCATATTCGAGGCCCATGTGGAAAGTTGTGCTAAATTGGAAACCATTAATCATCTATCTTGAGATCTATCAATGTAGATATAGTAACACATCTGATGCTAATGTGTAGATTGCATACATGTAGTACCTTTTTGTTTCAGCAAAATGAAATGAGTTCTTAAAATTTGTCTTTCTAAGGCAATTGCTTCACAGAGCGAAGGTATTTACTGAGAAGTATATTTTAGTGCTTTGTATTCATTAAACTCGAATTCAAATTTCCGGTTGTTACAATTCTCGCTCGCACTGTTGCTTGACTCATCAACAAGTTCTTAAAATTTGTCATCATTTATACTGTTCTTTTAATACATAATACAGGAAACCTTTTCGCAGTTTGTCATCTCAGTAGTTGAAATCTAACTTTTGAAAATCCATATAAATTGTACATTGTCACAAAATGACAGGCGACACAAAATAGCAGATTCATCTAAAGTTACACCAGGTTACATATGATGTAATGCCAATATTTGCACATCACTGGAAAACTAAAGATTGCAATAGATTTTTAAAAAATGCAAAGAATGAACAAAAAGAACTAAATGTATAACAATCAAGCACATGGTTAAGTGATTTGTCTAGTTTTCTTTATGTATATTATCTCCTAGTATTTCCCTTTTATTAAGTCACCAAACATTACAATATATGATGCAGGGTTCAGGTTTAAACATATCTAAACAAAAGATGTACAAGAATACCTCTGTCACACAAGTCAATCAAACCACTCAGAAAATCCTCCCACGCTCTTGGTCAATATTTGCTCAAATTCACTGTCTGAAGAATTGATACAGGCACTCGAGGTGGCCATGAATTGCCTTGATTTGATGCCTGTATTGACATCGGTAATGAGTGCTTCTGACAGACTATTCTTGGTACTTAAGGATGTTAAGAGTGCTGCAAAATCGACCTGTCAAAAATCTTTATCTGATTTGCATTGATGGGTCCAACAGAAATGCGTCTGAGTACATAGTTATGTAGACGTTTTCATAGATATACATGTATGTACACTGAATGGGTCTCATTATATTTTCTCAAAAGAGAATTAATTGTTATCCTTACAACAATGTAATCGTGGGAATGGATTCATTCATGTGATTACAGAGCAATCAAAATGTTTACTATATGTTGTTGTCTAAAAAATCAAACAAGAAATCCAGGCCCGCTATGCATTTCTGGTGCAGCGATTCGCTATCTTGACACAACATAGCGAGGGAAATACCGCAAGGGTTAAATCAGCCAGCAATGCAGACTGGCAAGAGCTATGCTTTGCGTTTGGAAGTTGAAGACAAACTAAAATACATGACAAGTAATTTGATATCATGATATATGTGATAAACCATTTTGTTTTTAAAACAACAATTCACAGCGCTTAAATTGATAAATCATGCAGTTAATCCCACTGAGGTAAAGAATCAAGGGTATATATAATATGATTAACAAATCTTAAAGTTTGGAAACATGTGTCTGTTTCTTTAACTGTAAACTCACAAACTGTTTAGTATTATTATTTGAAATGTTTACGTACGAATTAAAGATTTGAACTTTTGTGAAATAACGTGGAGCTGAGGAAACAGTATCAACGTAATCAATATCAACTTCCTTGTTTATGATTTATTCATAATCTAAAAATGGCACGAGTTGCTATAATCACTCTTAAGAAGAAAAACAAATCACCAAGTAGTCATAACAAACGATCTGTTTTCTCGTATTTTACGTCAGAGAGACTTTTCAGTATCTTGAACACCTGTTAAATGACCATTCCAGGTCAGTATTGACGTCACAAGATGACACGTAAACTGCTATCCTGCTATCCCGATAAGGCAGGGCATTGTTATCATCACAGAGAAATGACAGCATAATTAATAATGTTTTGTGTGAACTATTGGTTTAAGGATGAATGAAAAATAGTAATTATTTGTTAATGAAAATAGCAAAAAATACAAAGTATGAGTTACATCAGCGAAATGTTATGCAAATATTCCGGGTTCAGTAAATAGATAAAAGAACAAAACAGTTTAGCCTCATTTCAGATATAGGCACTCATATATATCTGAATATAGACATATATATATATTGCATGTATATTGGTTTATTTGTATTTACAACTCTAAAAGAACAAGATCTAGTTTTGTTGTGTTGATGAAACGCAGTAAGGTTATCGACTTAACATTGTCATGAAATAGCAAAATCTATCATCACACAATGGTACAGGTATACCTTCGAGTTCTTATATTCAGTGATTGTCTCAACACATCCTATAATGATAGTTTTATGGAGGGATAAAGTAACTAATAACTCAATGTAATGCAATTGCTATACGGAATTCTCTCAATATACTTTACGATTACTTACACATGTGTAAAACATCTGATATTTGTTTACAGAAACGGAAAGACACGATTGTGGGAAACGTAATAGTCATTGAGTATATACAAACTATATGAATATAATGAGATCGAATATTCAACGATGCAACCCAATGCCAGTATAGCATCATAAACTATCTGTATTTTGAAGTAAATGCAAGAGCATAATTATACACGAAATTGTGTTTTGAACACTCGCAGTGTTTTACCTGTGTCAGCTCAAACAAAATTACAAGGTAATGACATAAACAGTTCATTCCTTGTTTTGTATATACCATCTACAGAAGGAATGACATCTCTAAAGTGATAAGTGAACTCAATGACCGTCCACCTAACATTCTTAGGTGAAAATTATGCTGTATGAAATGAGCGTGTGGAGTAACAACAGCATACATATATACATGGCATGTATTCTATCAATCTTATCAATTTGATTCCATTCAAGCAAAGGAGGTAGAAACAATGTGAGATTTCCTTATACCATTCTAGTTAAAGTATATAACATTCTCGAACATATCAAACTAATATCTTAAAGGGGCAGTAGCACGTTTTTTGCAAAATTTATTTTTTCAAATTTACCAATTATAATGATAGTTTATGTCATTTAAATTAACTTTAGAGGGTAAAACATCTTATTACATAAACAAATTATCTGTAGTGGTAAAAACTATGTTGTGTATGAAGCAAAAATTGCATGGCGGCCATTTTATTGTGAACACAATTTATTATTTTGTATTACAAAAACGATTCCCATGGCTTAACCAAAACATGTACACTCATTTTAAACTTTATTTTCCGAGGAGAAAAGGATGTTTTACTATTGGTGAAATTATTTTTCAAATACATTTCATCAACTTATTTGAGCGAAAAAACGTGCCCCTTTAAAGATGTTATATATTGATTGCACTGTATCTATTTTAAACTAAAATGCATTTTATAGTCATATATAATAATTATATACTACCAGGAATAAAAAGGTATATAAAATGTCATTTTCATGATGCGGTATCGCATATAATTGATAGGGACTATAATTAAGTATCTACATGTATACATTATGAATTCACAATTTCAAACGTAAACATGTTTTTGATATGATATGATATCATCAAGGCAATCAAAACATTTTATTTAATCAAACATAAGATAAGACAAAAAACTAGATATTCCACTAATCCATTGTTATTTTTAAAATTTGCCACTAAAAGAATAGGTTATCGAATCGTTTAGAATATATTATAAGAGTCAGTTAACCCAGGGTTATGTCAAAAATAGGAATGGCATCTGGAATGTTCAGTCAACGAAACTGAATGGAAACATATAAAGAAACTGCTCTTATATGTTCTTCTCAATTCAATCTAAAAAAAATTCAATATTCAATTCTACAGAGAATTCTCCCGACGAATGATCTTTGCAAAAGTTGAACATTACAGAGAATGTCAAAAATGAATTTCGCTTATTCTACTATCAATAGGAGATAACGTTAAGAATTGAACAAATGTGAAGAATACAAGCAAACAAAAACTTATGGAAAATGAACATTGACCTTGGGTAACCTGAATACAGGAACAAAGCGCATCATACTTGAAACTAAGGAAACAAACTGAAAACAAACATTAAACATTACGTAAAGGAAGCTAATATTATTGAGAAATATAAAGCATACACCAAATTTACAACATTCTGGTAAATCTACACGTACTTATCAACATACCTTTGTTCCACCGAACATCACAGTTTATAAGCAGCAGGTCTTGTATAGCTAATAGGCTGGGAACATATGTTTATGAGGCTGAAATGATGTTAATAAAATAGACATTCGTTTTGCTTTGTAAATAAACAGGTGCATACTATATTTATCAGTATGTTTATCAGCAGAAGGGAAATATTCTTCTGATCACCTATTGTGATATATAACTCAATATATTTGATTGACAATACACAAAGATGACCAAAGGTTAGGTATGTATACTTTTGTCAGGTGGTTATTTAAATATTCTTTACACCATAGTAAAACTAGTAATACAAAGTATTTTGATATTATTCCAACTGAAAACTGTACGATTCAATTAGAATGTTAAACAATATGATAACACAGTTGCTTTAGAGAAGATCTGAAAACAGTGTGAAAATAATTATAAATGAAACTCTAAGCATGAGTGGTGAAATAATGAGGAAGATAGGAAACACGTCCTTCCTAACCCGTAGCACGTCTTCATTTGAAGGACAGACAGGGTGTGATGACACCGATGTAGCATACTTCACGACTAAAATCATCTAAACCTGCTCTAACTCATTGAGCGTACGTTTAATGTATTACCATATGTTTATCTGAACATTATACTTGTAGTTTAGTGTTTACAACAGTCAAATTAGTTGTTACCTACATACCCCAAGTGGCACCTCAATAGTCAGACACCCCATTAATAAGACAGTATATTATATAGGTGAGTGAACAAATAGCACAAGGCTGCTACCTTGTAGGAAAATGAAACAATCCAAATCTTACCCCACTTGTTAGACAAAGATTAGATTTGATTTCTAGCAGTTTCAAGCACAGTACTCAACAACAAAAGAAACGTCACCACATTTTCACCAATAAGAAAAAAACAAAATACTGCTGCCAGAGAACGTCGGTTAATTGCTTTTTATAGGGACATAATTATTTTGTAGAGCAAATGCTATTTTGAAATTTCAAATTTAGTTTAGTTGGCTTATGAAGACATGGTTTATCTCCATTTCAGTCGTATTTTGTATGGTGACGTTTCGTTTGCGGTTGAGTGTATACAAGAAGCAAGACAGACATTAAACTTACAGTCCCTTTTTAACAATAATTGGGAAGAATAACATGGTTATATTTGGGATAACAATACCTTCAATAGTACAAATTCTTGTACTTTTTCGGGACGAGTCCCATGCGGGACTCTAAAAAAGTTTCAATATTCAATTCTACATAGAATTCTCCAGACGAATGATCTTTGCAAAAGTTGAAAATTACAGAGATTATCAAAATTGAATTTCGATTATTCTACTATCAATAGGAGATAACGTTACCACACGACCATTTCGCCACACGAATTGTCGAGGCGAAATGGTCGTGTGGTAAGCTGTTGGTACAGTCAATGCTGGCGATAGTTGCCTTACTCTGAGGGCGTGGGTTCGAATCCCGCATGGGACTCGGCCCGAAAAAGTACAAGAATTTGTACTATTGAAGGTAGTGTTATCCCAAATATAACCATGTTATATTTCCTCATTATCTAAATGGCATGTATTTCTAAATTGGGAAGAAGCCTACAAGAATAAGATCTGTGAATAAATTTGAAATTATTTGAGTTTAATCTGTTTATGAAACCCCTCTTCTCGCTTTAGATAAGCCAATACCGTAAATAGTGACCGTATTTGTTCATTAAGACACGGTTATTGAATTTGACAGTTTCATGATTGTGAGTGTGAAGGTGCACACTGTTAAAAAGTCAGTTAAAGTGTAATCACTTCACTTGAAAGATGAAACTACATCATATTACAGCAAATATTGACTTTCATTTATACATTGTAAAGTAAAAACATCCTGAGATGAGAATAAGCTTAGTGTTATACTGATTTACTAACAATACTAATCCTCCCACAATACCACACTGGTCATTCCAAGTAAAAACATAAGTCAATACGGTTTAATTAGGACTGGTTCAGTGTCATAATGGGTGAGCGCTTGGACTTCCCCTACTATTCTGCCTGCAACTGGGTTGTCCGCTATTGGGTCGTCTGACTAATGGGGTATGACCCCTGATTTTTGTGAAGAGAGACTTTCTATAAACTAGTAATACACATGTGTTCACTTGTTCGAAAATCCTTAAATCATAGTTTCTCTGTCTGGAAAGAAATGAATTGAATAAAACAATACCAGTTTGATTCATAGATAATATCAAATTGCAAAGTGACAGTGAATATAGAAAGTAGCAGTAATAATCATTAACACTACATTATGGTAGTTCAGCAGTCTGTATGAACATTCACATTAATTGCGTTTCATCTCCTATGTCAAATAATGACACTTTAATGAATGTTGAAAAATAATGATTATTGCTTATAGTTCTCTTCTGAATACGTAGTAATAGTGTAATATGAGTTTATGTAAAATAAATGACGCTACTAATATTTAATGTGAAAATAATTGATTATGAATTACGATAGATTGAGTGAAATACTCTCGTTCACTTTATCTTTATGGTTGACTTTACTGTTATGAGAAATATAAAAAAAAACATATTTCTGGTTTTTGATTGGTACACAACTAGGTCCACTTGGTTTTAAATATTATAGTTTATGGTTATTAATATGTGCAAAACTAGGTATTCTTGACCATTGACCTTATTCTTGACCTTATTTCAAAGATATGTTATACGATCACCTCTACTCGGTACGAATTAACAGTCTACGTTTGCACAAATATCAAATGCTGTTTTCTGAAGGAGTCGGTGTTTAATTTGACAACGACGGTTTACAGTTAGGTATGAAATGTGATATACTATTAAATATTATCACATATTATCAGTTGTAAATACTTTCTGAGCCAAAACGTCTATCGAGATACATACATTAACGTTGCACTTTAACAAACTACTTGGATTCAAGTGTCAATAACGTTGTAAGGTACCTGAACGTGCCTGATTGCTTTAAGGGTTGTTAGTGGTTGATCCTGATTTGACACATGATTTATTTGATTAGACAGAAATAGCTGTCCAAAGTCATTTAACATCTACCTAACCTAATCCTGATCAGTAATACTACGCGAGTGTGAGTGTCAATAAAACCGAAATAGACGTAGCAGCTTACTGGCAGCAAATATAACTTCGCTTAGAATATTCTATTTTATGTCTGAGACTTAGGTTTAACTATAAAATACATTGTCATGTGTATAGCATTATTGCTCTCCACGGCGATTAAAGTTTTATTACACGTTAGAACATGGAGAATTGCTTTCCATATGAAGAATGTAAGCAGATTTATTTTCACAAATTAATTCATTCATTCGGTAATTGTGCATGTATCATTTTTAAAACCATATTTGGAAAATAGTTATGCACGTACATGTGTTGACAAAATATAAATTAGAAATGATTTTCATATTTTGCACTTTTATAACAAGTAATGTATTTACTAACTCACATGTTGCTTTATTGATTCTTTCTGTTGATATATCAGACAACAACATTATCGAACATGGTAAAGCAATTCAGTTCAGAATGACAACAAAATAGAAGACGCCTAGGCCTTAAATACTACGGAGACACTTAGAAAATACACTTATATAAATTAACGTTGTGTTATCCAATTATTATGTCAAATTTGCTTGATTCACACTTACACATTTTGATTGGTTGAAATAATGTCATCAGGTATTAACAGTAATTCATTCCCAAATTTCCTTTTTATTTACCATGTTACGTTCAATTGATTTTGTTGTTTTAAAGATAAATGATTGATAGTGTTTAATAATATCCCTTTTAAATTTAAAGTTAAAATTCTAAAGATATGATTGGACGTTGATTGAATTCTCCTCTTTGTGCACAACTTTGAAGTCGACAGAATTTAGTTTAAGGCAACCAAATTATGAACAATCTGTTTTATGGAAGTTTGCAAGTGTCTACTTGGACGCCCTGACGGGGGAAGAAATATCTCACATTAAGTAATAAAGCACCGCACAACAATACACCTGTTGATTTCCAGCCAATAACTTTATTAAAGTTCCGATCGATATTCTTGTTATAGATTCATATTACCAATTAGTGTTACATTCTCAAATTGACTTGTATAGAAAGTCTAAGTTACCTTGCAAACAAATACTATTTTCACCATCCCCTCTGGTTCGGACTATTTATGCTACTCGCCTACTCTAATGCACTTTGTAATGACGAACATTTGGATATTGGATATGTTCCTTGGTGGATTGCGTACATATATTAATGTGTTTGTTGAGATGTGGCTCTTGTCTTGGAAACAATATTAATGATGTTAATCATGATTGACATGTTTTTTTAGTTTTCTCCTCTAGAAGAAAAAACTTCAAACTTTAATATCCCTCAAAACCTTCATCAGTTTGTGATCAAAGACATCTTGGCTATTTTGATGGTATCCATCTTTGAAAATCTTCTCCAGAAGATCGGCACCACATACACTCTCATGCAGTAGCTAACTAGTAACCTGAATGAATACTGCAAATAAACAAAATACTTGCCCCAATCGTGAATTGACATTTTGGGAAAAGACATATTTAGGGTTCGCATTCAAAGGGATATAAATCTCGGTCGATAATCAGTTAAATCAGTTTCAATATATTGCATTCTATTCTACGTATATGGCTTAACAATGACACTTCAGAACATTATCATTTACGAATTGAAAGTTTGGATACAATGAGGACATTTTGTGACTTTGAAACTTCAGAGGGATATTTTCGTTGGAGAATTATAAATCTTAACCCGTTTAGTATACACTTAAGCTTGATAGCTAATTTTAAAGCAGATATATACTTTCATTAAGGAAAGTAAGCGTTAAAGCATGTATCTGTCATAATTTACGTGCGACATTGACAATTGCCGTTGTTAAAAAATCGTTATTTTCATCCAAATTCAAAGGATCATAACTGCTGATCTAATTGAATCTTCATTTACAAATGCGTATGCGCATTTTCAAGAGAGAAAACCTTCCCTGTCGCATTTTACTATTGATTACATCTTCCTAAATGTGACAATCTAAGCACCGCATATTCTATTTTACAGCTTATTAGCTATATGTATACCCTATTGTCCTCAGACTTATGAACATAATTTAAAGGTCTGATGGTATGATTGTGCTTTTTTCAGTTTCAAAATGATATTTAGAGGGATTTGTTCAAAAACACTGTGGATAAAGACATAATTGATGGCTCATTTCAAAGCAAGAAACTGCTTAAGTAAGAGGGGTTTCAATCAAACATGGGCCTGGGGGTATAGTTCAAGCAATATTAATTGTTTTATAAAATGATGTATATAATAAATATGCAAATTTTGGATGAAGAGAATTGATATACAAACTTAGGCAGAGTAGGGAATCAAATATAGTTCTACCTATTTTGATTATCGAAAGCAAAATGATACGATATATATATATATATATATATATATATATATATATATATATATATATATATATATATATATATATATATATATATATATATATATATGCTGTAGGTATTGCAACTAAAAGTCATCTGCAGTTTCAAGTGAACTTAAAACCTATTTTGTTAGACTGTTGCAAAAAAAACTTTAATTTAAAGATCTTCGATTTGAACTCCATCTCAACCATTTCATTCAATAAAGAAACGATTATGTTTAATATGATCTTTAGACTGTCATTACTAACCGAAGATATGTCAACGAATACATTTATTCAAACACTTGTACTTTTGATTTTCGAGCAAGATAGAGATAGTAACTGATACCATACAGGAATAATGACATGTTATTATATTCATATCATAATGGACTATATTCGCAATGTTTGTTTGTTTGCACTCCATGACATTATGTTGTCAATCTTCGTATTTTATTTCTGTCAAAAATTACAAAAGTGTCAGCTGAATGACAAATTGAAAACAATTCCCTGCAAATTTTAAATTTCGTGAAGAAAAAAAATAACATGTTTTTGTTGATTATAGAATATATTTATTTATATATGACATCTATGAATGGTAGTCATTTTTGTTGACACCGATAAACCATTTGAAAGCTTACTTACCTTGTATGTCCTGGGTGGACCTTAGAACCAGCAACTGCTGTTTCTGTTATATTCAATAGATTCTATACAACACATAGCTCGCCTTGCTGGAGATAGGTAAGTTCGAAAAACAATATCATGTGTTATATGTATTATTGCTTATGTTTATTTAAAAATGTGCCTCTTTGATTCCCAAGCGGAAATATAATATTACCAATAATTACCAATAAGTGTCATTCACTGCAATGAATTTATGTTTAGTCTCTCAGCTTTAAGAACATGTATATTTTGAAATATAAGATACATTTGATTCTTTGTTGTCTTTTATAAATATCAATGCTACAATACTGTTTCTCACAAACTTGTGCAGTTCCCACAACACATTTGTTATTGTGTCGCCATTTTGTTAAATGCAGTTATGAAAATGAGTTTATGTTATCATTATTTCCGATTAATACTTCCTCCAGAACTAATATGACGTCAAAACTGACCTGGCATAGGCATGGCTTTTTGTCAACTATACAGGCTTCAAGATTAGCAACAAATTAAGCAAATCTTGTGACAGAAATAAAGCATATTTGGTAATTTGTTATTACTGCTGAGTGGTTTGTTTTGCTTCTCAAAAGCACCGAAGCACTTAGTTAAGAATAACCTTAGAAACAAGATAGTTTGATAACGTTTGTTATCAGTCATAATACTTAACAATAGTTCCAATCTGAATAATGGCCAGAAAGATAGGGGTTACTGAACAATGTACAGTTAACATCATTAACTATTTAAGAACAAGGAAAGAAATAAGTTTCAAATTTACTATTGGGGTAATTAGCTAGAGTACGTAGGGTAATCAAATTGACGACTTAGCATTGAGGGAATATAAAACAACTACCACAAATGACTAGAAGGTAAGAGCTATTAAACACAATAATCTTTTGGTGGTGAAATATTGTTTATTTCCAAAAGGCTGTGAAACATTTTGACAAGAGGGGTATATAGGTTATAATGAGAATATTCTTAAAAATCAATCTTTTTCTTCCAGGCTAGAATTAACAACTACCGTATTTCCTCTATCCTCCAATACCTAGTGGATTGAATCACCGATTTAATGAATATGTCCCAAAAGTCTAATGAGCTGGGAGTCTATACTGAGAACCGGGTGATTCTCTTGTGTGCAATGATATACAGGGGCTCCAGCTTTCCGCTCCCGGTGTCTAACCTAATTAATATATAACACATAAGAACTATATTGAAAAGGTTAAGGGAAATATAACAATACATATACACGCACATGTACGTTTATAGTTTACTTACTGATTTGTGTCCGCCTACACATTAGCATCAGGTGTGATATCATGTCTTTACATTGCTTGACTTGGTGACTAGGGTTCTCCAATTAAGTTAGATGTCCACGTGAATCTTTGATACGGCGTCATAAGTTTAGATCATTAACATAGTTTCAGCTGTTTATAATTAAATTGTAGTTGAGAAGTTTGTTTACTGCCCCTGCCTCAAAGTGTGTTTAATCATCTCCATATCCCCTCTCGATGTGTACTGCTAATAATGGCTTAATAAGCAGTATATCAAACTATCATGTTGAACTAGCGATGTTAGCACCCCATGTTTGTTTTAAGAGATAAGAAAAATAAAGTATCATACTCTGATGAATGAAATTATGTATTCTTAAACATATAGACATTCAAACTTGACTGTATCCGGTAACGATATCCTACGGAAGCGTATTAGTGTCACGATGAACAAAAATTTGTGATACTATCTCCTACATACTATCTCCTACGTAGGAGATAGTATCTCCTACGTAGGAGATAGTATCTCCAACGTAGGACTTAGTATCTCCAACGTAGGACTATGTATCTCCTACGTAGGACTTAGTATCTCCTACGTAGGACTTAGTATCTCCTACGTAGGAGATAACTTCTATAATGCCTGGACCACTTTATCACATCTTGCGTTTTTCACATTTATATTAACCACATGTACATTGTATACGCGTATAGTGTATGTAAACTCTCGTGTATATGAAGAATTAAGAACACGTTTATGGATACCCAACTTATTTATTCTATGTGGGCGACGTTTCGACATAGAATAAAGAAGTTGTGTATCCATCAAATTGTTCTTCATTCTTCATAACCCCACTTTCTAGAATGCCCATAAACAATATTGTGTATATCATATGATGTATAAGTTTATGATAGTATATATGACCGTTAAAAAGCTTTACAGTTTAAACAATATATTGTTATGTTAAAGGGTAAGACATCGCGTTACACGATCCGACAAGCCCGCATCCATAGAAAAAAGTTATCCCTATTGAAATAAATTGGTGCGACGTATAAAGCGACAATGGTGTGGAACTCTTCAGTGTGAGAGGTAGATTTGTAGGTCATTTGAGAGTTCAGACAACAAGATAATTGACTATTCTATCATGGTCCCATATTCAAAACTCTACTTTGAGTGTTGAGGTATCCTACAGCCAATGGCCACTCGAAGGGAAATTGACTCGCATGGCTTATCCGAAAAATGTACATTCGTTGTAGAACTCTTTTTATTGATTCGGGAGTATTATTTAGCCATTGGTAAGACTTATTTACCTTTTCGTGAGATCAATGTTTTCATTAAGAAAAACGTGCTAGAGCGCCTTTAAGTATTTTATATATTGGTATCTATAGAAGTAGAGTTGATTGAGTTTTCATGTGTTATGCAATCCAGTATAGTTTTGCACTGAACGATAATATTTAATAAACTGATATTAATTCAAAAGTTCACGGTAGATCTCTACATTGATTGCGATATGATTGCGGTTTCCCTATTTATGTTTTGGAACATCAGTTTTATTATTTTTATACTCCTTCAATAATTCAAGTACAGTCAATATTTCCGTGAAATGAAAATCCATGGTCATTACTAGCGACCTAATTACACTTTGAACCTGGTGTTGGACATTTGTTACACGACGTTACTCAAAACATTACTCAACAATAAAGGATCTCAGCTTCCATAATTAATTACCGTTAATGAATTTCTGTACTCTTGAATGTTATGAATGTACTGGAGAAGAATAGTTAGCGATAAATGTAAATTATGAATGTTTTTATATTGATTTATTTACACATTTACACACTGATTAAATATCAATAATAAACTTCCAATATACCTAACCTATTTTGACAAGTATATTTACCAAATGGGTAAATTAACCATCTGAAGTGACGAATTCTAAAATCTACCTCAGTTGTTAAGTGTTCTTATTGTCATTTATAGCATGTCGTCATTAGAACGACAGTAGAACTACTGCTGATATGAGGTGTATACATCTAATTACATATAACTTATTTGAATGGTATTTTGTAGGTTTGAAGTGAAATAGGGCAATTAATTTTGAATAAATGAGGTTGTTCTTATTTGACTTTCATTTAATTACATATAATTCGAATCAATTTTTTAATTAGGTGAAATGAAGTAAGACTTCTAAATAAGAACTTCGTAAATGTGAACAGGAATGGCGACTCGACTTGTAGTAAACTCACGTGCAAAAGAAACGTCCCCATACAAAATACAAGATATTTCAATCGACGGGCGATAAATGCGACTGAAACAGCGCTACATCATGTCTTCAGAACCCAACAATACTAAATATGAATTTCAAAACATTATCTATTCATAACTCTGAGAAACACAAGTTTTAAGAAATGGTCGTTTTGGAATCTCCTTAACTAGACGAGATAGAAGCCTCAAAAAGCCAGTTTTGGCTTGTTTTGTGACGTCCTACAGTAATGACGCGTCAACAAATTTAAATCAAAGAAGGATATTTATGTCGAGGATATCTTTAATTAATTAAATTTCTACTTTTTCAATGTTTTAAACTTAAATACCAAATATTATGGGCCAAAAACATCTTTAAAAAGCGATTTTAGCACCCCATGTGTATTTGAATAGATGTAAAAATAAAAGAAGAATACTCTGATGACATGTGGCTACCAAATACATTCAAAATCTACTTTCTCCGACATCAATATTTTATTTTTTACTGTTTTCAATGTGGGGACGTTTCTTTTGCACGTGAGTTTATGTGCTTACTTCTTTTTCAGGTCTGAAATATATGCTTATTCGATTTCAAAGCAACTTTTTGTAAAACAATCTGAGACCAAGTATACAAGACAAATAAACATATCAAAGAGGTAAGAATGTGCCTCATTTAAGCAAAAAATATAACTTTTGTCATATGTTCAATCCTATGTCAGGACCCCTTTCAATGCCTAACAAAGTTGTATGTTGTCAGTTGTCTCCAAAACCTAACCCTTTAAAGGCGTTGGAGCACGCGATTCCTAATGAAATAAAATAAAGTGTTCTCACAAAAAGGTTAATAAGTGTTACCAATGGCTAAATAACACTCCTGAATCAAATTAAAAGAGTTCTAAAACGAATGTTATGGTTTGGTTAAGCCACTCGAGTCCATTTCCCTTCGAGTGACCATTTTAAAGTGCTCGAATGTGGTACAAGTGTTCTGACTGACGTAGCGTAGCGAGAACTAATCACCCAATAATAAAGTTTTTAATATAACACTATGACGGAATGGTCATCAATCTGTCTGAACTCTCAAAATCGCATGACACCTAAAAATCTATCTCTCACACTGAGAGTTCCATAAAATGCTCCCTTTATACGTCGCCCCATTTTCTACCAATACGGATAACCGTTTTCTATACATGCTGCCTGTCGGGTCGTGTAATAGGATGTTTTACCCTCTAACGTACATGTAACACAATATTGTATAATCTTTAATAATAAAAGGCAAATCTGAGAAAAAAATCATGTGCAAATAAGTATAATTATTTGAAACTAACTGTAACAATATATTCGCAAACTATCACTCACGAAATGAACACTAAGGGAGCAGTAACCGAAAGACAATATTCCCTCCATAACATTTCAAGTGAACAATACTTTATTTTGAAAATCAAGACGGAACTTCGAAATTACATGATTTAATCAGACTAACATAATTATGTTTATTAGACAAACGTAAGGTGCTTAGGTGTCTCCACAACTCGTGGATAAGTATAAAACGAAGTGATCAGTGCTTTATCATGCTATCTCCAACGTTGGAGATACTATCTCCTACGTAGGAGATACTAAGTCCTACGTAGGAGATACTAAGTCCTACGTAGCAGATACTATGTCCTACGTAAAGGATACTAAGTCCTACGTAGGAGATACTAAGTCCTACGTAGCAGATACTATCTCCTACGTAGGAGATACTATGTCCTACGTAGGAGATACTAAGTCCTACGTAGGAGAAACTAAGTCCTACGTAGGAGATACTAAGTCCTACATAGGAGATACTAAGTCCTACGTAGGAGATAACCTACTATGTCCTACGTAGGAGATACTATCTCCTACGTAGGAGATACTAAGTCCTACGTAGGAGATACTATCTCCAACGTAGGAGATACTATGTCCTACGTAGGAGATACTTAGTCCTACGTAGGAGATACTATGTCCTACGTAGAAGATACTAAGTCCTACGTAGGAGATACTAAGTCCTACGTAGCAGATACTATCTCCTACGTAGGAGATACTAAGTCCTACGTAGGAGATACTAAGTCCTACGTAGGAGATACTAAGTCCTACGTAGGAGATACTATCTCCTACGTAGGAGATAGTTTGACAGATTTTTTTTCACCGTGACACTAATACGCTTCCGTAGTATCCTGTGTTTGACTCTTTTGAAAATTGGGTCTAGTTTCATGTGTCGTGTAGCTAACTGTACAAACAGTGAGGCTTGAATCTCTCTGCCTCTGCTGTCTTAAGGCTGCTACAAAAAAACTACTTCACGAATCAACAGTAGTTTATTTTACCCACACCATCGAAAACGTATTGCAGCAATATCAGTTTGGTAGTGATAGTTCAACAAGCTTCTTAGGCTGAACACATAAGTTGCGAGGTTAATAAAGTCACATCAGACATCATTTTTGGGACGTTTGGTCTATATATGTCAAATTGAAACAAACTTTAACATTATTACAAGCCAGGAATAGTGAGTAAAAAAAGAGACACGACAGGTTCCAGAGCTGATATCAAATCAAGGCAATTGTCAGGTTGAGGTCCTGAATCTAGTGCTTTCATCACGCAATAAACTTCCGCAAATATTGAACCAAGGTGTGGGAGGAATATTTGACAATGCATTGCAAATGTAACAAGACCAGTCGATCGATCGTTCCGCCAAAGTTAGTGCTTGGGTGATGATTAGATGGAGGAAATTAGAGATGTTTAAAGGCACATACGCTAATAATTATTTTCTAAATATACAAAGTTACTTAATAAGCGTTTAATGTAATGATATGCCTTATATGTTTAGCGTTTCTTAACAGGAGTTTTATTCAGTCGGAAAGGTATGAAATAAACACCAATTTGGACAGACAAGCAAACAGTGAAAAGTGAATGTCTGAAACGACATATCTAATGATTACTGCAAAGTTTTAACGATATTTTTGCAGTTTCAAAGGGTGCCAATACATTAAGCATGCATGTAAGTTAAATAGATTACTAACTTATAGATAAGCAGGCAATGATATCATTTATGTTTAATATTTCAATACAATTTTAAAAAATAGATTCAGCTGAGAAAGTAAGAAAATAACACTAATATGAACAGTCAAGCAAACAGTGAAAACATTTTATTAGTTATATCTAACATAAGAAGATGATACAATTGTTGAATTTTGGTTTGTATAAAATTTTGTTTATATTAGCGAGTCAGTCATTGCGAATCATCATAATAATCATAATAATACATAATAATGTTCTAAAACTTGTGTTCAGTAGGTTTTAATTTTAAGCATTGTTATTGTAAGAATATTACATTCTCATTCTCTCAATCTATTAAGACATATTCATAACAGTGCAAAACGCAACAGGACTATTTATAAAATAAACAAAGACTTGAAATACACAAGAAGTATTAAACATTGTTTAAATAATTATAAATATGTTTAAATATTACTCTTAAACCAAGATGCCTAATATCAGTAATATATATAGTACATAGTCCATACAGACATTACACTACAACAATCCTGTCAACTAAATAAACTTACTTTATATCTATTGCTACGTCAACGAAACGAATCACGTCAATAAGTACGGGAAACATATCCAATCTATTAGACAACTCTGCCAGACGATGTCAGAAAGTCCTCCCACGCTCAAGTTCAATATTTGCTAGAGTTCACTGTGTGACATGTTCATTTTGGCACTGCAGTCACATTGAATTTCCTCCGTGCAATGTCTTTATTGACACATGTAATATGTTGTTCTGACAAATTATTACTGGTACGTAGACGTTAACGACTTCAGATTTCAGAATTGCTTTTTCTAGTTTCCTGTAGCAGTCTTATGGACGAATAAAACTAAGCCGCCAAGGTTATTACATAGGAATGTATATTCATAGCATTAGCAAAGTGGTTCCAATTATGACGTGCACATGTACAATGATTCTGACCAAATGTGTGATATAAATGGACACTCTAAAGAAAGTTTTTCCTGAGCGAGTCCCACATGTTAAAGTCCGATTTGAATGAAAACTTATGATATTCATATACTCTTTTCTTGTTACAGTTAAAAGGAGAAACTAAACGATCTTTTAAATTTTCCAATTTGAAACAAAATTTTGTGTATTCCATCAGTATAGATTCAGTTTAAGTTTCCAAAATATTTAAAGTGTTCTAAACTGTACAACATAAATTTACAAATATTCCTTTTAATGAATACTACAAGTATTCTTTTTTGGGGCGTTTCTGAGATAGCCAGTGTACACATATAAATGTAATTATAACTGAAATGATACTATTAAATTATTAAACTCTCTCAATAAGTTCTTTATAATTCACTGGTCCTCCTCTTAGATCGACCTTTAAACATAGGTTCATATTAAGAATGAATCGGAACTATCATTTAAACTATTTCTTTGTAACTTGAAAGCTCCAATGAGTACAACCATGATATTAACTAATGCAATACACTAACTTCGTTCATAAGTTCACGCCAGAAGCCATTGTAGAAGTTTATTGCTCATAATTAATGTACTTCCTTCAGCTAAGATTGCAATATTCATTGCTTCATGTGATTCTGATAGATGTTTCGATTCAATTCGTAATCAGTATCTCTATAATCGTGACAATCACTCATAATGTATCATCCTATCACATTCAGTGGAACTAAGAATGTTCACAAAACTACAAATACAACTAAGTATAACATTATACTTGTGAAATATAAAATACAAGTACAATGTGAATATTTAGATTTTCATTCATACAGATTTTCGTTCAGAATTGCAATGTATCTGCTATTACCAGTGATTAACAGTGCAATACAACCATTTCATTCATCTTTTCCAGAAGACCATTACAGAAGTTTTCTACTGTGGCTTAAGTGCTCCTTCATGCTTCATGCATTTATAGCCATTCATTGATTTCTCTGCATGTACATGTAGAAAGAGCTAATGGATAGTTACAATCCATTGAGAAAAAAACACAATTTTGTTCTAAATCAGTGACACTGAACTAGGCTGACATGCATTTGAATGAAACAACTAAAGTTTGGGAAAGTTTTTTCCTCATTATAATACTATATACTTTTTATTTACATAACCAGCTTTCCCATTTCGTTATTGTAATCTGTGTATTCCCTTTCATATTTTCAATTATGCCATTTTCAGGTTTGTGTTTCGTAGAGCAAAGGTATTTATTGAACAGTATATTTTAGTGCATTTTAAGTTATTAAACGTATGCGAATATCATACAAATTCCCAGTTGTTATACAATTGTCGCTCACGCTGGTGATTCAGTCATAAATAAAATTTGGCAGACATGTTAAGAACAGCATGAGATGGCACTTCTACGATATATATTATGTATAACATGTCTGTAGAAAACTTTGCTGTTGCTTTGGCTTTTCATTGCTAATTTGAAATATAAGAAAAAAACTATTGTGTCTAATTTACATTACATTACATTAGCGATGACATATCCATGTGTATACATGTGCAAAGTTTCCAACTCACTGAATTAACGGCTCTCAGATGATTGGCTAAAATGTTTATTGATATCAATCAGCTGAGAGCTGTTAATTAAGTGCGTGTCTGTAGTTAGAAATGAAGGTCACTCCCTCCAAGAAGGTGTAGGTCGCTTTTTTGTTGTTGCTGGTATTTACTATAAACTTTCAATTAAGAACGAACGATTCAGGTATGTTACATATCATAGGCGTAGGAACAAGGCGAAAGTTCACGAACCTGTGCGCCTCCCCCCCCCCCCCCCCCCCCCCCCCAACTTTTGAACCGTTCCTACGCCTACAGAAGTATCAATTGCCATAACCTGATGAATGGCATTGCTAATTTTTTCTTCACAAACCAGGCCATATATAGTTCTCAAAGTCATTCTGCGGCAGAAATTTCGTTTATACTATGTTGAAAAATATCTGATATGCAGATAGTTGCACGTGTATTTTATATAAGTTTCATATAGGGAGCGTTGTATTTTTCCAACACAATCAACAATTCTTGGCTTATATGACGAACAAATGTTTAAATGTCATGAGAGAAAGTTTGCAACCTACCACGTTTGAAGTATTTCCTAGCACAGCTTACACACTCTATATGGTTAAAACCCGTGATTTCGTGTAAGGTGATTTTATCACTTCGTTCGCACATAGACGTCTTCCGATCTTCTAAGTTGCAGAATAACTTCATGATACACCATAATGTTGCAAGTAAAACATGCATGGAAACACTACAATACAAATAATTACACATGTCATTGATAATGTGTCAATACATATTACATCATTTACATTATCTATCTTCTCTATTTATTTAAAAATATCTGCCATTTTCAATCCACAAATCATGTGAAAAAGCATCTAAAACAATAGCAATGGTATAACGTCATCGCACCATATTGTTACAATTGCTATAAAGTGATATGAAATAACTGGAACATAAATTTAACTGGAAAACAATGGGTCTTCAGCACAGCCATACAATAACTAGTGGACACGTTACGATACTATAAAGTGACTTGTTCGTTGTTCGATAAAACCCTACGCATAAAAACGTCTGCTGCGCATAACCGTGCGCATCTCACTTCGATCCGATAGAAAATTTACGACAATTGCTAAATTGACAACATTTACTAAATTACAAACTCAAAAAGTATTATTCATCATAACTATAACATAATTATGTTTATTAGAGCATATATTCTTACATTCCTTCTAATTAAACTCAAATAGACATTTACGACATGAAAACGATGTATGGCATTGTTGACAAAGCTGATCGGCCTCGATCAAGGCCTTCCCGTAGGCAAATGCCTCTCTTTGCTAGAACGCGCGAGAATGAGGATGTAATGGTTCAAGTAAAATAAAGCGCACATAAAATATCAAATATCAACTTCTCCGACAGCAGAATACTGACCAACCCTTTTCAGTCACCAATCCTTCCCGGTCTAATGGTAGAGTTTTGGGCTACAAAGTGAAGGGTTGCGGGTTCGAATCCCGCATTGTCGGCTATGAAAATTTTAAACTTTGCAATTTTTAGCATTGATTACCTTACTAAATGGGACTTAGAATTTCTTGGGTGCAAATAATTGTACTTGTAGGGCCTTATAGTGGATAATACCCTTTTGGAAGGTTATTATTCTGTTCAAGACCCTCTCACTAGGGTATTATCCAGCATAAGGCCTTCTAAACAGGAATTGTAAGGCCCTAGTTCTCCCGGAAAAATAACTGAGTTCAAAGACTGTTAAATGGGCATTGAGGTATATAAGCCCAGATAATACCCTAGTGCGAGGGTCCCATAAACGTTTTTAAGGCCCTCCCACCAGGGTATTTCTGATCTCCGGGAATTCCCGAGGTAAGCCCGCTGGTAATGTGTTGAATTGCTATTAAGTTCGAATGGGAAAGACTTATATGAAATCTTTCTCCTCATGTATAATATTTTAAAATATCACTAGTCCGAAAACTCCCAATTTTTAGGGATCATGACTGGTTTCGATCTCTGACTCTTTGCTTGCTTACCAACGCCCTTATCAACTGAGCTACGAAGGATCACGATACCAAAGCTAATTGTTTGTCAGTATGAACCTTGTGCCACACATGAGACGGGTAGCGCGTCGCAGGCGTGTAACTGTGATGTGCTGTGCTGATCCCAATTGTAGTAAATACCACTGAATCCGTGAGGATTTTAAAATATTAAATTACATCTTAAATATAGCCTCGATCGGTTCATAAGTTAAATCGAAACCTCCCCTCGGTTTTGTTTGCCTTCGGCCCTCTCCAATTGCGAGGGCATTTTTTGGCAGACAAAACCTCCAGGTCGGTTTTGATCCTTAACATCTATGTGTGTAGATCTATATTACTTACATTTAACCTGTGATTATGTACTTATATCTTAAAGGCGCGGTAGAACGTTGTTTTGCATGTTATATTTCATTGGAATCATATTGGTCAAACTGATCAAAGTTAATCAGGGAAGTAGCACGATCAAACCTATAGAAAACAGTTCTCCGTGTACAAAGAAAATGGTGCGACGTATAAAGCGACTGTTCGAGAGGTAGATAAGGAGGTCTCATGAGAATTTGAGAGTTCAGACAGCAAGATATATAGTTGATCATTCCATCATTGTTACATATTTAAAACTCTACTCTCCGTGTTCAAGTATCGCTACATCAGTCAGATCAACTGTACATCCTTCGAGCGACCATTTGACCACCGTAAAATAGCCGCTCGATGGGAAATGGACTCGCACTGCTTAACCGAACCATGTAAATTCGTTTTAGAACGCCTTTTTAAAACTTGATTTAGGAGTATTATTTAGCCATTGGTAACACGTATTCATATTTTTGAGAGAGCATTTTATTTTAGTAAGAAAATCGTGCTACAGGATCTTTAACAGATCTACATTGTAAATGGTTAAAGTTGTATCACTATTTTTCCTAATATGATCAGAAGTTCTAGTCAACAACTGCAAACACAAATTGATCAGAGAAACTTGAAGACAAATCTATCAACTTGTGTTTTCCTCTTGTCATATCCACCTCACACAGTTGTCGATAACCTGTAGACTTGAACGACACGTAAATATGCGTACCATGTACTGAAATCTGCCTTACTGTTGCAGCCAATGAAATTATTTTTGAACTTATATTTAGCGATAGTTTCATGATGTTTATGTCGTCTGTATAATACAGAGATCGATCTTCATTATTGAAGGACAGTGCAGTGTAGAATGCCGTCTCTGAACTTAGAAGAGTTGTTATTTTGCCCCTTGAAATGGTTTTCATGTGCACAGCGACCAGAATATGACGACGACACACGAACAAGCTCTTACTGTACGGATCTATAGCAAGACTGGTTATCCCTTCATTCCCTCTCACTCGAGTAATTCGTTTCCTAGTCCCAGTAATCGTCATTTTATAAAGTATATTTTTATTTGTAGAGAAATACAACTTGTAGTTGTGTTCCATTACATTGTCTGCAACCAAAGCAGATACCATCATCTTATCACTTTGCTTCAATAAAATGTTTTCGTTGTCGTAAGAATCTAAACTAATACTTTTAATCTGAGCTGGAGTGTCTTCAGCGATGATGACTCTGTTCATACTCTTAAGAAATGCGACTGCAGTAACCAATTGGCTTTCGAGAAAAATGTAGCTTGTCACTGATTGGTTTAACATGTTTATCTGATGATAATAATTGAAGTAAGTTTTATTAAGATCTGTGATTATCAACCGAACGTATCTCCCATCTGAGTCCACTGGGGAATCTGAAAAAGATGTACAGTGATTAATGAACGAGTAAGTGTGTCATATGATGTTGCAGATACGAGAGTGAATTCTTTCATTACCCCATTGGAGCGAGGATTTAGCAACAATTTGCACGGTTTCGTAAAAGTCTTATGGAATATAATTCTTTAATTCGAAATTTTATTTAATGTGCTATAATTGAAGTTATCATTCAATTAGTCAGAGAATAAGTTTTTTTTATCCAATCCGAAAATATAATATATGTACAACTATATCTTGAATTATTGACGATACAATAGAAGAACACGTGAACAGACAATGGTTGCTTTGTGTGAGAGACGTTCATTAACGTTATGTTGGTAAAGTTGTCTTTCGACTGGTCAGAGACGATGTTCTTTTAACAATTGAAAGCATATCAAAGCTAAAATGAACTCATATGTATATATCTGTTTTACTGAATCATACCATTATTTTCGAAATAGATTTAGAAATGTAAAGTGCTCTATTCACCTCGCAACATGTAACAACACCTTATATCGTTTAATTCATTATTAACGGTTATCATGTCACATATATAACAAGTTGATACATATTTTACTTTGCAGTATTGTCTATTTGTTACAGAAACACACTACTACATACTTGACCAATTCACGCAGATAGTTCCCTTTGTCTTCGTTGAAATAATATTTGAACAGTTGCCATATTGTTTGATGTTTTGAAAATCGCATGTCTGAAAACAGAAGAATTTTTTTTCTTCAAAACTGCTCAGTAATGTGTAATGAATATTACCCCCACCCCCCTTTCGGGATGGTACAGTATTGCGTTTTAAATGTTTCTGTTTTGAAATGTATGACAGTGTTAATAAAACAGTAGAAAGAATCGGACATATACTCCACCAAGTGGGTTAGTGTGAAATATATTGAACAATGTTTATGGAGCTTTATTTTTTAACCAACCCTAATCTCTTACATTTTTGTGTTTAAAAGTTTAATGGAAAGTTAATCAAAGTTACAATCGAATAGTGTTGAACATCCCAGGTTAGCTGAGCCTTATGGTTTTCCAGGAACATAAAAGCCACCAGCTTAATTGACAGTGGGGAGAGAATTCGAACTGCTATTCAAATTATTTGTACCAATTGCATAAGAAGATTTAAAGTTTGAAGTTACTGCTTCTGGTGAAGATTACGAGGACACAAATAACTGGCAAGAGATTCGCTTGATGCACAAACTTCCCAAAATCTTTCCAAAATTCTCAACTTTAAGGTCTCGACTAGGTCACTTTCCACTCTTAGATCCACGAATGCAGTCAATTAGAATTGAATATAGACATATAAAATGCAGAAAGTATACTGTTTGATCTTAACAATGTGAAATAATACTGTTTTGTTTCATTTGATGACAATCATGTATTCAGCTGGTTAAACGTGACTGAAGGAAATACTGTTTGTTGAAAACAACATTAGAATACGTAAGTTTAAGGGGAAATCTAAATTACCTTAGAATATTTAAATCTTGTGACGTCTGAAGGGAAGGTCGTCTGTTCTCCATATCCGCTGGTTGACAAGCACTTCATCACAGGGACCTGACACCCACAGAGATGTGATCCGACAATATGGCAGCATTTCCATCTGCATAGTTCTGGACCAGTGGGTTGTTGGATCCAGCATAACACGTGTCCATACCAGAGTTGGAACAAGACGATAAGGACAACTACTTGCATGTTGGTCTGGCGGGTTGACCTTCACAGAGTTCCTTGTACAATGACCTTTAGTATACCAATTTGAAAGTTTTAGAAAATGACAATGAACATAGTTCCAAAACTGGAAAAGGATTAGCTTGGAACTCTTCTTTTCAGACTGAATTTGATAAACTTGATGTTTTCTTCATTTGGACATGGTTCTGAACGACAGACAAATTCCGTTATAAATTGCAGTTGTAATTTTCTTTCTTCACCAATTAAAATAAATTGTAATTAACCTATTCTGATATACATTCAATTTAATGAATGTATGTATGTTAATTCGTCATTTGTAGAAATGATTTGAATTCTATATGATTGAATTAAACTTTGCCATAGTTCGTGTACAAGACAAACCATAGATGTTATTGTAACACCGTTTAACTACTTAAATAGTTATTATCAAGCTGGTTTTATAGACATTCCCTACTGTGGAGCGGAAATTTTACATCTTACCTTGTGCGAATGGCTGTAATCAGCTTGCAACAATTTCATTACATCTGGAAAAGACTTACACCTACATGTCAACTTATGTCTACACATTCTATGCAAAGTTGCTTTATCATGGGCTATGTCATATATCATACCCTTGAGTGTAATAAAATGTGACATTTATCACTAACTGCGTATTTCAATGTTCCGGGATGCAACCCTGATATGATAATGATTTACAAACAGTGGATCAGGAATAAAATTCCATAGATAGAAATCTATCATTATATTATTCATAAACATATCTATTCCCGAATGTTTATAGGTGTATATGGTGGAACACTTTAAAGAATTGTAAAAAATAATTTGAAATGTCTTACTACTCCAATAACCCACTCTGTCCATCAAGTTAGTTCCAACGAATCCTGTAGCAATTAGGGTATTTCTTCTGTAGGTAAAGTAAGAAACTAACAAGCAAGAACAAATGAAAGTGATTCGATGGATAAACAAATTTGGTGGAAACAATATCAGAATTATGTGCAAAATAGATCGGCAAAATTTAATTGTCATTCAATTATGGAGGATGTCATTCATTATGATGAACTGAATTATGTTGTAGTAAGTTTAAACCATGAATTATAGTAATTTCACTGATCAGTCTAACACTATCGATTCTAATGACGATGAAAACATACTGAGATAAACACTAAGATTAGGTCATTAAAATTAGTCATCTTGAATTGTTTAAGAAGTTTGAAATGAATGTGCCTGACTGGTTAAGTTAATGAAATGTTTTTTTAATGTATGTTAAGTAAAGGCTTATTGAAAAACAGTACATTGTGTAATCAATGTCTCTTTGACTTCAATATTATTTATTTCCCCTCCTTACCAAGCAGATGATTCTGACGACATAAGAACAAGCTCATTCTTCTAGGGTATATGGTAGGCCTGGAAATCCCTGAGTCATTTGTTTTCTAGTCCCATTTACTATCATTATATATGAGCAAATCTAATGTGGATAAATAAAATATGAATTGGATAATGCAATCTTCTGCAACAAAAGTAAACTGCCAGGCAAAAGAAAGTACTCACCTCAGTTGGTTTCGATTAATTAAATGAGGTGACATGGTTACGTGATCTCGGATATGGCGGCTGTTATGAATTTGCTCTGACGAAAATTTGGTGGACATATGACTTCAGTGAAGTAGTGGACACGGTTTTACGGTGAATATACCCGTTCAGTGTATTACACCTTGTCTTTTTGGAAACTATGGGTATCCACAGGGGCGTGTATCGCTTATAAACAGCGTTTGAAAGACATATACCTATATACAATGTAGACCCTGCCCTATTACTATATACAAAGGAAAGGGGTGTAACGACGAAACCACCCCATGCTCATTCAAAGTCATATTTCGCATCAACAATTTATTTTTACTGAACAGGCGATGACTACGATGCAAAAACAAAATGATTTCCCTACAAAATGAGCTATAAATGGTCACAATCGGATCATTATTTCGAAAGGTATGCGACAAGACAGTCCGTTCATCACTACCTCCAAATATTCAAGCCAATTTCCACACTCACGAAAATCAGCGAAAACTCACCTATTAAAATCGTTTATTAATTCGACTATACCAATGTTGACAGCACCTTTGAATCGGCAGATTCGAACCGACTGTACTACGGCATTTTGTCTCAAATCATATTTCATTACATTCTTCAGACAATTTAATATATTCTGTTTAATCAAAACAATGTGTACTGATGCATTAGATATATTACAAAATATATTTAATGAATATGATGTAGTTGTCTGTAATGCCAAAAGAATAGCATCTAAAGGGTGTTTTTCAGCCGTTTGTAGAAAGAAATACTTATCTTAAATAAGTAAACAAGTTTACTGCCAGTATGATAATGTACTATATTTCAGAACTACAAACTCGCCATCCTCCGGACCACTGTTGCTGATATTCACATACATTCAGCCCGAACACTCTCCTGTCTATGATAATGCAGAAGTTACAGGGATGGACAAGTTGGAAGAACAACTCTGTCATATCATACATGACTATGATATATCACTGATGTAAAGTGATAGGAGAAAACTCGTTTCGAGTTTCGAGACTGCTTTTGCTAGGAATGAAATATCGACTTTTCCCTCGATTTTAATCATGTATTTCTGACACACCATTTTGGCCGACTCAAGTGTAATGAGTAAAACATTGTGTTTCAAGTGTCAGAACTTGAGAAATAATGCTGTTGATGTTTGTTTTAAATTCATGAAACATGACATGAACACTGAGTACTTAAATAAAAACATCTAACGCACATTTAAATTATATATTTCAAAAAATTATTTATAAATATAAGCAACCACATGTATTTGAGCACAGGTCAGTGTACCTCTGTAAAATGAATGTCTGAAGTCTAAGCTAAATGCCACTCTAGTCAATGGAATGGGAACATCGGTTAGCTCTTACTGCATTCAGCTGAATCAATGAATGAATGAAGAAGCATGCTGCGTGAAGAATCACCAAAGCCGTAATGGACTGCGATGAGAATATGAATGAAACTGTTGTACTGCATCAGTAAATAGTTGTGAATGAACTGATAGTAGTTAATGAAGGTTTGTAGGAATGAAACAGCCTCATTTATATTATGTTACGTATTATATTAAGGGGGTGGAGGGGGGAGAGTTTTAAATGACTTCTGCATTATCGGAATCACCCTGGAAATATATTCAGAATTCTGACTGTCAAGTGCTTTGAAGCATTGCTATCAATAACAATATTTGGTCCATGACATTTGTCACTATTTGCTGAATCAAATGTCACAATCGCAGCTTTACAAAGTGCAATATCCTCGGTAGGTACTAACTCGCAGATGCTTTTAGGGCATGAAATTAAATGAAACGATCGATGGATAAAAATAATTAAACAGGAAACGTATTTCATGTGTTTTTTTTTATACCGAGACAATGGAAGCTTTGTTAAAGGAACAAATAACAAAGGGAATTGTACCATAAGGGATTTTTTCCAAATGTGTTTAATCACATGAGTAGGTACATTTATATTGGTACCTCATCACGCATACATTATTACAGACAGGACATATTCGAGGTCATTTGACAAGAACTAGACACATTTAGAAACATGCATTTAATATTGTCATCAAAGGTTTTGGACAATGATTGACATTTCTGAATTCCATTTCAACTTTTATGTTTACATAAAGAACCTGCGAAGTTATCAAGCATCCAGATAGTAATACAATTTAACACTACAAAACAATATACATAAAGTGATAAGGTGTCAATTTACACGTAAGGAGAATCGTAAACAATAACCAATCTCACAAACAGTTCACAAACAAAACTCATATCATTATAATGCAAAGGCATTTGCTTTAAAAAATTTGATAAACCACTTTATTGTATCGATTTTTCATATTTTTTATAATTTCTTTTCCTTCTAATGTTTGATTAAACATTATCATGAATGAAATCGAAACATCCATTAGCTTTTGGCAGAATCAGCTGAATAAATGTCACCTCAATCGTATTGAGAGTAAATGCAGTTTCCCTGAGGAAGTGGAATTATGAAAATATGAATGAAATTATTGAATTTCATTACAATATTCATGTTCAGGAAAATTGAAGCATTTGTATTCCTGTTTTTGTTAATGTTTTTTTAATTTTCACTGCTTACGAAGCTACTTAAATGGTTGTCATATAATCATTATTTTTAAACTGTGAATGATTAAACTTTTCTTTCTGAACAAGTTTCAAAGAAAGATTTGTCATTGAAAAACATTATTGGTTGCGCAAACGCCATACAAACTCACACAGTGTTTGGATTTCACCCTCTATTACAGTTTCAATATTCAAAATAAACTTCCAACCAATCATGCTTGGTCTCTTCATATCATGGCAAAATGAAATGGCAATGAACACAGCTGTAGCAAATTTTTAACCAAGTGACTAAGTGGGTATTACTGCGAAGAGGGATTTATTCTAAATATCTCAAATTGATCCGCGCGACGCAAGCATCTACAACTAGATAGTATTAGCAGCTATTCAACACTCCAACCTTCCACTTGAACATCACGTTTTAAATGTTGATAAGACTTCACAGTGTTCCATGTACATGGCTTCCTTCTACAGATAAACCTAAATATGCTTCATAATCATAATCAATCGGATTGGTATACTGTAAATTTTGTAAAGTTGGAACAAATGGTTGACTGTCGAATTTTGATATATATATGTAGGCCTACATACAGCTGCATACCGAAAGTTTGTTCATGTATATCTTAGTGCAATTATCATGTAAATAACGTCCAGTGTAACGTCAATAAAATTACATGAATTAACATTCATCCTACATGAATCATCATACATCCTACATGAATCATCATATATATCAATGAGTTATATAATCATTCTCAAACGTCTCCTGTGGTCGTCACGTCAGTGGTGCATGTTTTAAAAAATTTGGCTTGATGAAATAGAAATACTTGCCCTTTAGATAGTGAAGAAATATAACATGGTTATATTTGGGATAACACTATACAAATTCTTGTACTTTTTCGGGCCGAGGCCATGCGGCCCGAAAACGTACAAGAATTTGTACTATTGAAGGTAGTTCTATCCCAAATATAACCATGTTATTGATGAAATAGACAGGAGGGGTCAACTTTTGAAAAATCAAATATATCACAAATTGTTTAATACAAGTTTTTAAATCGACTAAATGAGAACAATTTCATCACAAATACAATGAATAAGTATAAGAGGAAACGAATGATGTATGTTTGACCAAGTTAAACACTAAATATTTAAAACTGTAGTTTTGAAAAGATAGATCCTTAAAACTTGTTAGTACTATGAGGTATCATGAAACACTCAACTATCTTCTTATAATGCAGAAATGCAAAGTAATTTGTCTAATTTTCTCCTTGATACGAGTATTCACAGACATGCCAATTACATGTAGGTGAATCAACTTTGGGTAGGCAGCTGTATTCTTATAAATATTTCTGGAGTCTTAGCAATGACAAAACTCTCAACAACGTTTTGATTAAATTCAATATATGTTAAAGTAAAAGGGAACTTAAAAATCATTTTGTTATTTTCAAATGATAGATTATATCAGAGACCATAAGATTGTTTATGGTCCTGATTATATAAAAACGAATTTTATCTATGAATAACTAATGTTATCACATTATACATCATACAAGGTAAACGATCAAAGTACGGTTTCTATTACTTGAGACATTACAATTGATAAACTAATTGTTTGATTAGTAATCTTTTATAAGCTTTTATCCCAAAAGACCACAATGCGGTCTCCGTTTAACTATATTCATTGGCATACACATTCTTTTCATAATATTTTCTAGTCGATATTTTATCAAAATGCCTCCAACCATGCCTTTGAAAAGGGTTTTCTTGTTTTGAGACTTTCCATCACTGACATCGGTCATCGGCAACAAAAGTTGCATAACACATATTACAATTTATCATAAAGATAAATTGACTACAAGAAAACATATTTGAATAAATTTATATTCGAATTCGACTATTAAATGTGAAAAATTAAAATGACTCGCTAAAACAGTGAACGTGAGACATTGGCTGATAGAACATTATTGCATGGTACAGTGAACGTGAGACAGTGGCTGATAGAACATTCTTGCATGGTACTGTGAACGTGAGACAGTGGCTGATAGAACATTCTTACATGGTACATTGAACGAAAGACAGTGGCTGATAGAACATTCTTGCATGGTAATGTGAACGTGAGACAGTGGCTGATAGAACATTCTTACATGGTACAGTGAACGAAAGACAGTGGCTGATATAACATTCTTGCATGGTACTGTGAACGTGAGACAGTGGCTGATAGAACTTTCTTGCATGGTACATTGAACGAAAGACAGTGGCTGATAGAACATTCTTGCATGGTAATGTGAACGTGAGACAGTGGCTGATAGAACATTCTTACATGGTAATGTGAACGAAAGACAGTGGCTGATAGAACATTCTTGCATGGTAATGTGAACGTGAGACAGTGGCTGATAGAACATTCTTACATGGTACAGTGAACGAAAGACAGTGGCTGATATAACATTCTTGCATGGTACTGTGAACGTGAGACAGTGGCTGATAGAACTTTCTTGCATGGTACATTGAACGAAAGACAGTGGCTGATAGAACATTCTTGCATGGTACTGTGAACGTGAGACAGTGGCTGATAGAACATTCTTGCATGGTACAGTAAATGTGAGACAGTGGCTGATAGAACATTCTTGCATGGTACATTGAACGAAAGACAGTGGCTGATAGAACATTCTTGCATGGTACATTGAACGAAAGACAGTGGCTGATAGAACATTCTTGCTTGGTACAGTGAATGTGAGACAGTGGCTGGTAGAACATTCGTACATGGTACACATGACTTTGGGTCATTGTCAGTCACACTCTGATTTTTAAAATAAGAACAACAAAAAACTTTGAAGCGTCCACCAAGACTTTCACGCCTTCAAAACCTATTACTCTAGGAAAGGCCTACCCTACTCACCTTCTGTATTGACACATACTTGAATTTACCTATCGATAAACATTCATGTAACACAACTTGTTTATTGTCGTATTTTCTGCAAGTCGTCCAAAAGCCAACTTTCAAGCTGAACCCACAGGAATTTGAGGATACCCAAGATCTCAATGTAAACAATGTATATAAAAGTATCCACGCCCCCTCTATACAATAGGCTAAAGGAGCGACACCCGCCATCTTGGCAACTCTTGGTTGCGTTTTCGCACCTCTCGACTCGACCACATTCGTGGCTTATATTTCAAAACATACACAACGACATATAACGAAACTTACCGCCGATCCTTTATTAGGTGTCATACTAATTGGACATGGGCAACTTTTTGTTAACTTACTTACTTTTCGCCCCAAATTACGCTGCTAAGTCGATTCTACCTGCAAACAACATCGAATTACAACTCTCTCAGACGGAAGTGACGTCACTATACTGACTTGAATACACTCTCTCTCAGCTATATTTAGATACAAAGCATGGTCATGCAACTATGTAAACATGTTACCGGGGCAAGCGACCATAACATTGCATCTCAACACCTACTTTTTAAGTTTAGCCTAAACCAATTTATCTAACTTTATTTTTACAGCAGACAGAAAGACACCTTTCCTTATGTAATATGGATAACAAATTCTTTGTATAAATTAGAATATCCCTATTCAAATAATTTAAATTTCAAACTAAGGAACAAATTAATTTGCTAACAAAGATGAATCAGTCTCTTCTCGTTTATGTCCTTGAAATAATAAAGGTAATACTGACAATAACATATCATCATCACATATAAAAATCCTTTCAAAAATTATATTTTCTATTTCTTGTCATTTAGATAATCATTATATGTATAACTTCATTTGTATTAGTTATTATCAGGAGTGTTGGCATATCAGTATATTTTTTGGTTTGTTGTCATTATGTCGGTGTTTTTTTAGAAGCGTAACGAGGTTTCATATTTCCAAGCAAAAATAACACTGCTAATGTTAAAGTCGCCATAACAACCCATGTGGTGCATGCGATGCACGTGCTTCTCTTGCAAATTACCCTTGTCACACATTACTGAATGTGACGATTACTTTATAAACAACGTTTCTAAATGTCCTGAGAATATGCAAACTATTGCTTGTTTAATGTACTTATTATTGAGATAAGACCAACAAATTATGACAATTATTCCAATATCTGTAGCAAAAGTTATGGTCACTTGCCCCGGTGTAAAAACCAACATGTTTACACAGTTGCATGACCATGCTTTGTATCTAAATATAGCTGAGAGAGAGTGTATTCAAGTCAGTAAAGTGACGTCACTTCCGTCTGAGCGAGTTGTAATTCGATGTTGTTTGCAGGTAGAATCGACTTAGCAGCGTAATTTGGGGCGAAAAGTAAGTAAGTTAAGAAAAAGTTGCCCATGTCCAATTAGTATGAAACCTAATAAAGGATCGGCGGTAAGTTTCGTTATATGTCGTTGTGTATGTTTTGAAATATAAGCCACGAATGTGGTCGAGTCGAGAGGTGCGAAAACGCAACCAAGAGTTGCCAAAATGGCGGGTGTCGCTCCTTTAGCCTATTGTATAGAGGGGGCGTGGATACTTTTATATACATTGTTTACATTGAGATCTTGGGTATCCTCAAATTCCTGTGGGTTCAGCTTGAAAGTTGGCTTTTGGACGACTTGCAGAAAATACGACAATAAACAAGTTGTGTTACATGAATGTTTATCGATAGGTAAATTCAAGTATGTGTCAATACAGAAGGTGAGTAGGGTAGGCCTTTCCTAGAGTAATAGGTTTTGAAGGCGTGAAAGTCTTGGTGGACGCTTCTTTTTTTTTTTTTTTAATTTCTAGACCTTGGTATACATTGCCTAATGTGAACATTTTGCTCAAATACGACAATTTTTAAAGTAATATTCATTGTAATTTCGCCAGAAAGCTTCATGTCCCATCCCTATGCTACGATTGTGACATTTGAGACGTCGATAATTCACAGATAATGCTTGGCGCTAATGCACGCTGCCTTTCCATTTATAACCTTGCTAGTCACAATTCAGAATATGTTTCCCTAAATTGTAATTCCTCATAACTCAAAAGTCATATCATTATGTAGACAATGCTACATGTAGCACTAATGTAACAAAACTGCTTTAATCATGTACTTTTTTTAAAACTAAAGCATTTTTTTACATTCCATCATTTATACTTTGCATGAAAAAGTTCCATTCATAAAACTTTCCTTAAAAACTTATTTATTCATTCACAGATGATAAACAAGAAGACATAGCCATCAACATCCCCCGCCAGACACAAGAAATGAGAACAAGGGCAATAATTCAAGAAGAAATAATTGTGCGCTGCTCATTTTCTTTCCATTAAGGTAACGATATCCTCAAGCCACACAACTAATTTGATGTTAAACAATGTCTGAGAAAAGCTATATCCTTGGATACTTGAAACAGAGTCGAAAAAGCGGAACAAGGGGAATAACTCCGGAAAAAATAATCACATGCTTCTTTTTTTCAAATTCCGTCAAGGTATCGATGGCCTTAAAGTACACACCAAATTTGGTTATCCTATCTTAAATAGTTTCTGAGAAAAGCTGTCCCCTTTGGTGATACCTTGAACAGAGTCCAAATGTACAGAACAAGGGCAATAACTCCGCAAAGATTAATTGTGTGCTTCTCATTTTCGAACTCCATCAAGGTACTTATGCCCTCAAGCCATCCACCAAATTGGGTAATCCTATCTTAAATAGTCTCTGAGAAAAGCTGTCCCCTTTAGAGATAGCATGAACTATCAAAACATACGGAACAAGGGCAATAACTCCGGAAAAAATAATCACACGGTTCTTATTTTCGAACTCCATCAAGGTATGTATGTCCACAAGCCATACACCAAATTTGAAAACTATATCCTAAACAGTTTCTGAGAAAAGCTGTCCCCTTTGGAGATACCATGAACAGAGTCCAAAAATACGGAACAAGGGCAATAACTCACACGGTTCTTATTACGCAAATGTCATATGCAATATGCTACAGAAAATGCTATCACAACTACAGTAAAATTGGTGTTAACTTTGTACTTATACAAACAGTGGTCTCCCCTGTGCAAGAATATAACACTTAATATTACATAATTGAGACCATTCCATTCATACAATATCTCTTCCAGTAATATGTATTTGTTCACATATTATCATTGGAGCAATGCAACAATATCATTCATCTCCCTCAATACCGCATGTTTTTTCACATTATAGAAAATGTGGTTCCATTCTACATGCTTCTTATTCCTTCACCGACTCAACATAATGAAATAACAGCTAATGGATGTATCTTGTTCATTGACAGCAACGCTTTGATGCATTTGTGTCAGACTTATGAAATTTATCTTTAAAGACACTGAATTATGATCGTATGGTTTTGATTTTGACAATGTTATTGCTTTGAACAGTTTCATGACATTACACTGTTATTGTTCGATTCATACGAATGTAGAATGAATATCTGTTTCATGGAAAGACAACTTCTTTCTTCGTCACCCAAACAGAATAAAGGAGTAGTATATCCATAAAATAGTTCGTCATAATAAGCATTCTTCATCATCATCAACCTATGGAACGCCTTTTAAGATGCTTTGTTAATGTGATGATCGTGGACCTAATTAAGGATAGAATATCTGCCATCTCTCAGACAGGCAGCTTACCGACGACCTATACCGCAGACACTTAGTGGAAGATTCATTAGGACATCCCCTACAGAGACAATGGAACAGCCCACAGTCAGGTCAAAGCAGAAGGTGACCATGCACCCATCAGATTACAGCAAAATAGAGTAAGCTTCGTTAACGAACAGTAAAGACAACATAGGTTTTTGTTGTCACAAGAGGATGAAATAATAATCTGTCGTCTACTCTCAAAAATGTTTTCACAGTTAGTTTTAATTTTAAAATAAAAAGTTATATTTTTTATATAACATGTTGTTGCTGTTTAATTATTTTAAAGAGCGTTCTCTCATTTTTGAATCAATCAATCTTTTATTTCAGTAGAAACGAATATGGTTTACGTACAAAATCAGCAAATGAAACATAAATGACAGATTTGAACTAGTTTATGTGTATAGTTCGGATTACGGGCTCTTTATATATTTCTTTCAGTGATGTTTTATTCACATATTATCATTGTGCCAATTCCATTCAACTTTTCCATGATAGCATGTTTTTTTCACATTATAGAAATGTGTTTTCGCGCTACATGCTTCCTTATTCCTTCAATGATTCAAATGCATTAAGCAAGGTCTAATGGTTATAACTGACAAACATTGTTTTGTGGCATTTGTGTCAGACTTTATTTATTCACTTACCTTTGTTATTTATCAGCCTACAGTTATTTATCTTAGATGACACTGAATTATGATCGTATGTATTGAGTTTGGATAGTGAACGTAACACTGTTATTTTTCGATTTACGTGAATGTGATGGTCTGGACCTACTTAATAATGTGCATAGTCGGATTACGGTTTGTTTGGAGGAGCCAGAGATACCCAACGTGCCATTAAGGTCATTTGTGATTCTATGCGTTATATCTTCGACATGAAATCCTCAGACGGAGGGCGCGTCAAATATTATATATTATATGAAATATATTATATATTATATGAAATATATTATATATTATAACAAGTTAGCTTAATTTTGAAATACCGAAAGGCAAAGAAGCGCACATTACGAATAATTTTTTTATGACAAATAGCAAAAACAAATAGCAAAAATGTCAATAGCAAATTCTTACCTTTATCAAAGTTGTCATCCTTCAAAATATCCCAAGTAATTAAACTGTAACACTTTATTGGCTCAGAGAAAATCTTTAACATGACAGCTAATTTGAATGTCATGGTTTCTGTGATCTTTCAGACATTAGCCATTTGGGCTTTAATTAATCTACGTGTTAAAGGGATAAACGATACATTAGCATGCTAAAATAGGGAGGTAATCGAATTATTCTTTTAAGAGGCATTACTTTATAAGTGTTTCAAACATAGAACGGTTATAATCTGCCTTTCAGGAACGCAGACATTAAAATTACAAACATGTCAGGGACGTTTTAGTGCGTATTCCAAAATACATTTATGACACAAGTCAAGCACTTTAGATTTTAACAGCTTCATTTTATCTTTTGAACTTGAACTTTAAATACAGACACAATCAAAGTCGAGGAAAGAATTATATGGGAATGATACTTTTATAAACTAATCAGGGTGATTATTGACAGCTTGCAAGGCCTTTGTAACAGCTTTAATGAAGAATATGAATTTGAGATCCAAATAAAAATAAGAATCGTCAAAATAAATAAATCTTGTTTCGAAAATGAAATCCGCATTTTCTCACTCTCTATGTCTCTTTATTTAAGAGGGTTAACATGTAAAGCCTGTTGGTATACTATAATACAAGTTCCTTACCTGAAATGGCAAAGTTGGGAAGCAATGGTAAATTACTCTTCAACAAACTGGACCTGAACATGCCATTGCATCTCCAGCTCAAGCCATTGATTCTTCAAGAGAATCTTTTTTAAAAATACATTTCTCGGAAATCCAGTATCCAAATAGCTTCAATTTATCATAAAGCGGCCTAATACAGACTACCAGTCTTTCTTTTTACCCGTTATTACCATTGTTAAAAACTTATAGCTTATAGAGATATCGACTTTTCCGCAGGTGATACTCCAGTTTACTGACTAGTAATTCGGGGAAGCTAAGGTTTTGAGCTTATCATCTTTGTTTGAAGAAGATGAAAATTTGTAAATTTTATTTCAATCTTGCGTAAACTATTTCATATTGAAGTCATAGTCCTCTCATGAAATGACAATGGACAGTTTTGATGACTATTGTTGTCACACAGATAGTGTTTCATCTTGTTAACTATGGTCTTCAACATCAAACTAAGTATTCAAAGCATGTTGAGCTACATAGCTAAAGCTTCAATTTGTTTATGTCATTTAAAAACAAACTATTATAGCAAAATCATATACAAGTAACTAGGGCTTTTAAGCATTCACCAGTGGAAATACAAATTGCATTTGATCACTCGTGGATATTTGGGAATGACGGTTTCTTTAAATACGATTTGCAATTCCTTAGAAAACAGGAATAAATCATTTTGCATCATTGAGGCACCATGAAGAAAAGAGTTCATTGAGTGCTAACAATCCATATCAATTTAATGAGAACAAAGAATCGCAACGCAGTGCCAGTATTCCTGTACTCCATCAATTACTGTCTGTTGAAGGGAAAGCAAAATGATCAACTGCTGTTTGAAAAGGTGTTGGCGTTGAGCTGTCATTACTTTAATAATTACAACAGAAAAAACCCAATTCTTTTTAAGTTGGATTATATCATTGTTATTGCACAACATTGATTAAAAAATAAATAAGGTTTACACTATAAGTTACACGGTGTTTTGACAGGGTGTACGGGACTGTAGGACCCTTGTATATTCCGTATTTTCCTGAGGCGCAGCCGAAGGAAATGCGGAATATACAAGGGTCTTACATAAAATAAAATAACGTTTTGCTTGAAACGGATGATACAGTTTCAGCACTTGCTATATCGTCAATGGTCGATAATAGGATTACCAGGACGGGGTTGAGAACTATACATGTATTTACTAATAATGAACAGTGAGCCCTTTTAAAGGTGCATCCATTGTGTTTCATAATATTTGTTTTGGCTTTAATATGTTCCAACACATCATACGTACAAATACAGTACATATACATTCACTCAGCTTGCATATTCATCCCCAATCGCCAAATATATCATAATTACTAGTTTCCAATTAAAATCGAGTAACATCATTATGCATGTGTAGTAACCGAAACTGCACGTCCATTTACATGCACAGTAGTTATATGACCTATTAAACATTATCAAACCAAAATTGTTATTTTGTCTGTTATAAAAAAGATTCCAAAATAACGTTTGAATCATTGGCGCGCGTCGCGATGCATTGTCCGGTTTTCGATCAGAAATCACTACTTTTACCTTCATATCGTCAATATACTCAGTCCACTATCATCAATATTGACGTTTTCGGTAACAGTCGGTACTTCTCGATAAAGTAACACCCATTTATAACATTTGGCATATCTGATCCCCAACAACACAATGGATGTACCTTTAAACAAACATAATATATCATTCTGCTTTTACGCCAATACTTTATACCTTTACTAAGTTCTGAATCGTAAACAAATGTGCTTCTTGTTGAAGTTTAATCTAGTTTATTTAAAAGTGCATATTGTATAGATGTTAGTTTCCAATTTCACAGTTCTTCCAACGATGAGAGATTGTGCACAATTTAAATTACGTATTCGCTCAGGCTGATCAACAGTTACTCCTGAATAGATCATCCCAAATGATGATAATTTTATTTGTGCCCATTGGAAAGAAACCGCTTTTGATTGACTGCCCTCTTAAAGGTACATCCATTGTGTTGTAGGGGGTCAAATATGACAAACGTTATAAATGGTCTTATTTTATCGAGAAATACCAAATGTTACCGAAAACAACCATTTTAATGATACTCGACTTAGTATATTGACGATATGAACTCAAGGTAAAAGTAGTGATTTCTGATCGAAAACCGGACAATGCACCGCGTGTGGCGCGCGTCAATGAGTCAAACGTAATTTTGGAATCTTATTTACGCCAGACAAAATAACAAATTTGGGTTGATAATGTTCAATAGGTCATATAACTACTGTGCATGCAAATATGACGTGCACTTTCGGTTTCTGCACATGCATAATGATGTTACTCGATTTTCATTGGAAACTAGTAAATATGATAATTTTTTTATGTTTGGCGATTGGGGATGAATATGCAAGCTAAGTGAATTTGTTTGTATTGTAAACAGCACAAATGGTGTGTTGAAACGTATTAAAGCCAAATAAAATTTTATGAAACACAATGGATGCACCTTTAAGCTTGTTGTGAGGAAATTCCCCATTGAATAAGTCTTTATTGAATAAAACTATAATTCAAATAAACACTTTCAGTACACTTTATGTGAGTGGGTGAGTGAGTTATTGTTTATTGTCGTGTGGGAAATATTGCAGCCATTAGCGATGTGAAAATTAAGCAAATTTATTCACTTTAAACAATAATTGCAAAAGCTGATTTAGAAATGTATAATGTATAGTTTATCACAAGACTATAGGTTAACTTCAACTTAATAAATTTGATTACCAATATTTATCTAAAATCCTTAACAAAAACATATTAACAGATATGGGGTATATTATTAATTGAAATAGCAGGCTAAAATCAAAAGAAACCACTGTTAATCAAGACTTTCTTTTCAGAAGGATGCACTGTTAAAGTTCAATGTAAAGAAAAGGGAAAGGCCTATTCACGGGAAATTACCTCTTTCATGGATTTGTACCAAAACAGACTCCTGATCCCAAATCAGGTGTATTTGAACTCAATAACATTGATTTCAAATAGATTGATGTTTTCTTGAAAAACAAATTAACACTGTCTGAATCGGAGAGAATATGTGCATGTTATCATTAAATTGATTGATATTCAATTGGACGAATGCGTAATGCGAATATAAGAGCCAGGAATGCCAATCAACGACCAACCCTTAAGAGGCCGGTTCACACTGTCCCAATTATGCCAACACGAAAGAGAAAATTTCACTCGAATTGGGTTCGGATTCTGGTTAAAAACCAACCAGAATCCGAAGAAGGTACGCTGTAGTCAGAAGGCAATATGTCAATGACGAACGACTACTACGAATTTCGGGGCGATCGTCACATTTGCCTAACCTTATAAAATCTGCACGAATACCACACGACGACAGCATGATGGCAACACGACTTCGAGCAAGGTGACACGAGCATCACGTGACATGAATATTACATAACACTGTTGCTGCGAAGGTTGACCTTTCAGTTGTTGCCGGGCACATTGATTTCACAGAAGAGTCACCAGAAGATGACATATCCCACTGGTCCAAAACATTTGTAAAACACATCTTTGACAGATCATTGACGTACATCTACTACTTCAGTTAGCGATTAATATACATGCTGACTTTCAGGTAATATGAAGAATTTTTGAGTTTCTATATAGTTACCTATGATCGAAATGTGGTTATTGGATCGAATGTGATCAATCATCGACCTCGATCGCCCACGCTTCTAACTTTGTGATGATGACTATCTAAGATCAATGATCCGATTTGACGTTATCTATTTCACAAAGCTTTGTTTTAAATGTCCAAGTGTTCAAAAAGTTCTATTACTTCATGTGAATATTGAAAAATAGTAGTGCAAAGTATGACTGCAACTGAAAATTCTCACCCACAGGTATGCAGGTATCAAGCACCAAGCCACTGACCAATCAAAAATATCACCAAGGTTAAGTCACGTGGTTAAACATCACAAGCCTCATCTGAAGGTTTCTTCAAAAGGGGAACGCATGCAGTATCAAAGGACTATTACTGACCAATCAACACGTATTGCCAGGGTCAAGTTTTCGAATAATCTTCAGACAGGTTAACACAGTATACTCCATGGCTATTTTCCTATTGGGGGCATACCACTGACATCAAATTTGTTTTCCTATTGGGGGCATACCACTGACATCAAATTTGTTTTCCTATTGGGGGCATACCACTGACATCAAATTTGTTTCTCATAACGTGAACTGGATACTATTAGAAATGTTCCAAAGTTTGTGTGGCACGTTCTGTGAATAATTATTGTGAATGAAGATGTAAC